>SWCR01000009.1:1317388-1624067 GCA_007556565.1 Elsinoe fawcettii | reverse complement strand
GAGGCCTCGTCACGTGACGGGTTCAGCCGGAGCCGCATTTGCCAAGTCTCCCCCCTACATTATAATAGCTAAAAATAGTAGCGTAGGTAGCGAATAATTTATATAACGAGATATTATAGATAACGCTAATAGAGCTATATACTAGTAAGGATACTAGGGGGAATCTAGATAGGTTCTAGGGGCGTAACCTCTAGAGGGGGGTACTAGCTATATAAGAGAGAGTAGTATAGTTAATCTTAGCGAGGAAGAGCTTAGAGTAACGCTAGAAGTAAACTTAAGAGTAGTAGAAGGTAGTATATAACAAGAAGTATCGTCTACACTCCTTCTAAGTTAGCGAGAAAGTATATCTATCTATAGCGAACCTTAGGCTAAAGGTAGTAAAGTGTAAGCTAGGACCTAAGTAGTTAGGCCCCTTTATTATATTAGACTATATTAGCGATTAGGTATATTAGTAAGATCTACTAGAGAGATCGCGAGTCTATAATATATTCTATATATCGTTGTTAAAGCTATATAGCTTCTAGGGGTCTTCTAAGGTATTACTAGGGGACTTCGAGATTAATAATAGCGTAGAGTATAAAGTAGAAAGAATCCTAGAGTATAATTAGCGTAAGAACTAGATGTTCTTAAAGGTCTTATAGAAGGGATACCTTAAGTCTAACGCTACTTAGGAACCTAAGGAGGCATTAGATAACGCTACTAAAGTAGTAACTAAGTATTAGGTAGAAGTTAGCTAGAAGGCTAGTAGGAGAGCTACGAAGAGAGTAAGGAGGTAGAATAGGAGGAAGTTATTTATTACTATAACTATACGACTACTAGCTACTAAGTAGCGCTAGCTCTCTCTCCTAATAAGCCTTAAGGATAGAGTCTCTAGTAACGACCTCCTCTTCTAGTACTAAGCTAACTTCTACCTCTCTCTATACCTTATCGCCTTCTAATAAGAACGATAGGTCCTTAAGACACTAAAGGACGTCTACTAAAGCGTAGAGTATAGTAGAGTCGTCGAGGTAACTAATATAGTGCTCGATAGCCTAGATCCTCCTCTCTAGTAGCTAAGTCTCCTAGCTTATAGAATTAGTAATAGTAGTACGTTCGTAGAATAGAGTAATATAATATACGCTCGTATCCTTAGCCTCTATAATAGAGACTAGGTTAGACTCGTCGTTATAAGCCCTATATAGAGGGTTAGAACTAGCCTAGGAGGGGTCTAGAGTACTAGTATATAGCGCTATACTAGCGAGGTTAGATAAGTCGACCTCTATATTATTAAGAGGGTCGATAGGGTCGATAAGATATTCGTAGAAACGAGCGAATAGTCTCGTACTAGTATTACTAGTCTTTTCTATAAGAGACTTAGTAGTCTCTATATCTAGAGCTACTACTATAGGAGAAGAGATTTAGGAGGTCCTCCTATTAGAGGCTACCTCTAGATCTACTATTAGAGGGTTCCCTCTAATAGGGGCTACTCTTATCGACGACTATAAGGAATAGCTATTACTAGCCTTACTAGTCTTTAGCGCTACTATACCCTTAGAGTCTAAAGGCTTCCTTAGAGTAATAGGGAGCGTTTTAGTAGCTACCTTTACTAGAGTCGAGGTCTTCCTACCTATCTTCTTCTTAGTTAGCGAGAGATCCTCCTTAGTAGGAGAAGTCTAGTACTTCTTACTACGAGGGGTCTAGAGATTAGCTAGAGAGGGGGGTAGAGAGGGGATAGCTCTACTAGAGAAGTACTATATAACGTTAGAATAAGCTACTAAGGACGACGTCTATACTTATAGTGTAGAGGATACTAGCTATATCCTCTATAGTGATATATAGATAGTATATCTCGTCGACTTTCGACTACTCTAGATCTAGTCTAGAGAGGGCTAATAGGTTAAGCTTTATAAGGTCTAAACTAACCTTCTACTTACAAGACATAACTATAATTATAGTAGTAATAAGGTCTAACTAGAGCTTATTATACTTATCGATAGAGGACGAATCCTCTAGAACTAGAGTGTATTTATCGAGAGCCTAGGCGAGCTCGAAGGCATCTTATACTATATTAGTAAGGATATTATCCTTAATCGGCACGTAGCAAGCCTTTACCTTATAGCACTACGAGTAGGTATTACTAAGCGATAGATCTCTATCGTAAGGCGTATCTATAAGCGTTAGTTAATTAGTTAAGTAGTAGGTTACTAGATAGCGACTAGATAGCTTTAGGATATATACTAATAAGGTCTTCGATATACGAAGTATATCGCGAGTAGTAAGTAATCTTAAGAGCTCGTATAGCTATAGCTATAAGGTTATTAGAAAAGTAATTAATTAATAAGAAATAACTAAATAGACGTTTAGTTAAGAGAAGGTGTTAATAGAGAAGTAAAGTTAGGTCGCGACACGATAGCTATTAAGTTTATATAAATAAGCTTATTAATAGCGATTAGCGGTGTTTATAGCTCTAATATTTTAGTACCTCGCTATCGCTATAGTAGTAATAGAGCGTTAGGTACTATAACATAAGTCGACGTAGCTATAGTAGAGCTATAATACGCCTAGAGGGTTACTAGAGGCTTACTAGTAGTCGAATATAAAGAGTTATAGAACGAGTAACTCGTTAGTTTAAACCGAGTTTAATATTAGCGAGTACGTCTAAGAGAAGCCTCTTAAATGCTTTAGATGTATTAGTATCTAAAGGTAAACAAAGGCGTAATAGAAGTAGAAAGGAGACAAAGAAGCTAAGTACTCCTATAATTACTATAACTTGCTTACTACCTTATAGAAAGGCCGAATAGCGTCGATTATAGCCTATTATAAGCAGATTAATCGAGGGCAATTAATTATAGAGGGGGAAGAGTTATAGGGAGGAGACTTAGTAAATGTAGCTCTAGCTAAACCTATTATATAACGAGGCCTCTCTAGCTACCTTCTATAGGCCTTCTAGCCTTATTAAATAAAGGTAGCTAATAGTTCTACTACCTATCTCTACTATAGATAGTAGTTAGTTCTATACGTTACTATACCCTACCCTTATAATAATACTATAGATAATATTACTAAAAAAGATATAAATAAAAATAAAGGAGGTAGACCTAAGAAATATAAAGGTATAAAGAGAACTAAAGATATTAAACTTAGAAAATAATATAGTTTATTAAATAATAATAATATAATAATAACTAGAACTTAAATACTTTATTATCTTATAAGCTTTACTTTAAGAATTTAACTAAGTATAGTTAAATATCTAATAGAATCTAGATAACTCTTTAATAAAGTTCTAATAAATCTATAATACAACTATTTAAAACTACTTTTAGAAATTCTTATTAAACTAGAGAAATTTTAAAGATACTATATAGTCTATTAGCTAAATATAAGCTATAGTACTACTAAAAAACTTATAATTAAGATTAAAAAACCTCGAGAGCTTACTTATAAGCTTTAGTCTAAAAGTTTAACTAAGTCTAGTTAAACCTTTAATAAAAGTATTTAATAAAACTACTTTTAGAAATTCCTACTAAACTAGAGAAATTTAAAAGGTACTATATAGTCTACTAGCTTTATATAAGTAATAATACTACTAGAAAACTTATAACTAAGACTAAAAAACCTCGAAAGCTTAATTATAAGCTTTAGTTTAAAAGTTTAGTTTAAAACTACTTTTAGAAATTCCTACTAAACTAGAGGAATTTATAAGATACTATATAGTCTATTAGCTTTATATAACCTCTAGTACTACTAGAAAACTTATAATTAAGACTAAAAAACCTCGAGAGCTTACTTATAAGCTTTAGTCTAAAAGTTTAATAAAGTCTAGTTAAACCTTTAACAAAGATGTTTAACGAGACTACTTTTAGAAATTCTTACTAAACTAGAGAAATTTAAAAGATATTATAGAGTCTCTTAGCTATATATAAGCTATAGTACTACTAGAAAACTTATAACTAAGATTAAAAAACCTCTAGAGCTTAATTATAATATTATCTCCTATTTTATTTTTTATTAATTTAAAATTTTAGACTTTGGTTAGCTCTCTAAGCTTCTCTTTTAGAAATTCTTAATAATAATATATCTTTAGTATAGCCTAAAACCTTCTCCTAGTTATTTACTTTATTTATTCTCTTTTAAAAACTCTTTTAAAATAAGACTTAGACTTTCTACTCTATAACCTTAGTATTCCTAGTAGGGATACTAGGGTCGGATAGGCCGTAGGTCCTATATATGTATGTAACCTCGTAGGCTAGTATTATATGCCTAGCTTCGATATAATGGGTCCTAAGGTACAGCATTCGTAGTTTATAAGCGATCCTTTTGTCTTAGGAAACGGAGGTTAAATTCTGTGAAACGAAGCCTAGGTGAGCAGCTTGATCTTGTTCAGGTAAGAAAGTGGAACTGAAGATGGTGATCCATGGCCTCTCATATTCAACCAAGAATCTCTCTGGTTGTTGTACGTTCTCTCGTTGGCTCCTTAACTCGGACGTAGTACATCCTGGTGCAACTGGGACTCCGTTGAAGCGGTCTTCAATCCATTGCAGCCATTTCCGCTGGCTCGCATACATGGAGGGATTATGATCTTGACCGATGACTGACATGTACTCGATACTGACATTATTCCCTTGAGTGGAGCAGGTAGCATTAAAGCCGGCGGCAGAGCCTTCAGGGGTGACTACAGTATCGTCAGAACCCTGAAGTATGAGCATAGGGCCCCCAAGTGGACGACCAGAAACTGAGTAGTCACGGGCGAATGACACGGCTGCGTCGGAAAGCTGCCATGAGGTGTTAGAGTATATGTCATCTGCAGTGAATGTACCAAAAGCGGAGTAGCCCGCGTCGTTGCAGCCGCCGTTACTCTGGACAAATTGCAGAGCAGCCAGTGGTACAGGATTGAAGATGGAAGTCAAATCCAACCCGTACAAGTGGCTGATAGTGAAGGAAAGGAAGGCAGTGAAGACAGATGTGCCCACCGGTGCAGTGTTACCAATTGGGAAAGGTGGTGGCGCTGTGGCGATAGTACCAAGAAAGCCTGGGATAGGATCAACAGCTTGTCGTTCTGCAATCGCCCAGGCTACACCGCCACCCTCAGAATGGCCAAAGGATATCCATTCTTTGCTGAGCTCGGTGAATACGGATTGGGCTGCAGCAACACTATACACAACGTCGGTGGCATGGAGTTTGTATGCCAGGTAGTTGAAGAATTGATCGCTGCCGAGCCCTACATAGTCAGGGATGACCACAGCGTAACCAGTGCTGGCGAGTGTGAAAACGGAGCGGAAGTCATATTGCAGATTGCGGAAATTGGTAACGGCGCACTGCCTGTTTATGCCACTCGTTCCGTGGGCCCAGGCTACCAGAGGATATGTATCGGAACCACGGAATGACCTTGGTGTGAAAGGCCACAGAAGAGCTGCTGTCGCTGGTACGACGGTGCCCAAATTGTCGACGGAAGCATACATGAACCGACTCAAGGCCTGTCCTGGAGGTATATCATAAGTAGATACATTGGTGTTTACTTCGAGTTTCAGCACATCCCCTGGTCGTGCAGAAGAAAAATTGGCTGGTGTCGCATAGAAAGGGTCGTCCTGGATCGGATATGTGACGTAGCCTGGGATTTCGAGTCCATATTGAGCTGTCTTTATCCTGTTCTCGATGCAAGTCAAGTTTGTTGCCGTGCAGCTCAAGTCCAATTGCGCATGGCAGGAATCTGCTAGAGAAAAGAGAAACAGATAGAGGGTCAACATTGGGAGATATTTTACCGTAAAGGATTGGACGTGGGGACGAGTGCTCTGTACTTATTGACTGCCTACCATGGAATACCACTGGATCTCTATTCGTTCATCGTCCTGCTTCAACCCCGCACCCGGTCTGCCCGTCTAGCCGTGGCTTGACACCTATAAACGTCATGGTCCAGACGTCTTGAAGTCAGGGCAGTTATGGAGGTATATGAGGTACTCGTCACGGCACTGGCCTAGCCCCTGGCGTTGGCTCGCAGGGCGAACCAGCTGCCTGTTCAGTATTGGTCTTCCGGCGTTCTACCAGAGGGAATTTTATGAGTTGGTGGCCTATCAATTCTGTATGTAGCTCTCTTGAGCTACGTCCTCGTCTTTGGAGTATACTGTAGTCTGCCTTGTATCGAATCATATTGTCTTTTGCCAAAGTGTGGTACAACTTGCTTGATCAGGATGAGGTAGGTTGACTGTGACTTGATTGGCAAAATCCCCGCCCGTTGTATTTACCAGGCTTTTGTTGCCTTTCATGGCGGCATTATCGACGATTATGTCGATGATTCCCTATTGCTTGACGGCGGCAATCACGATAGACTGCGGGGCTGGTGAAGCCGATCCCAAAGCTTTGCAGACTATGCTCTCGAAACCAAGGCTACCCAACTCCGCGCCGGCTTTTTTAGCTTGGGATGAGGCGCTCGAGTATGAGATCGAGACATTGCTCCTCGTAGTGCTAATTGCAATGCAATGCCTCGACCAATTTCTATTGAGCGACCTGTGACAATGACAGCTTTGCCCTGAAGTGTCTTGGCGGATTATGAACTCATTCTCGGTCTGAATCTCCTGCCTGGTCACCAAGTCACAGAGATGCTGGCACCATTTTGTTGATATCTAACCTTCGCCATCGGTCCCCATACCGTTGGACCGGAAGCTAGCCAGCCGTATCGGCATCGAGGCCGGACAGGTGCGGGGCATACCCCGCAGTATTATTATTAACAGAAATGGTCTTGAAGTCAAAGAAACCCTTTTTCCATTAAGCCCTGGAGTGAATATCGGAGATGAGGTCAAAGAAAACAATTTCTGTGGTGGGAGTCCACTGCGAAGGGGAAGTCGGCGATGTCGTCGTTGGCGGCGTCCTCGATCCCACGCATTGTAAGACAATGTGGGAGAAACTAGTATATTTCCGCGACAAGGCCGACGATTATCGACTGCTGCTCATGCAAGAACCTCGAGGGAAAGTCGCGCAATGCATGAATATGATCCTGGCTCCATGCAATCCGAAAGCCGACGCTGGATTCTTGACGCTGGAGAGCGATGAATATCCACCAATGTCTGGAGGGAACACAATTTGCACAGCGACTGTACTACTGGAGACCGGAATGATCGAGATGAAAGAGCCAATAACGGAGGTCACACTTGACGCTGCGGCTGGGCTGATCACGGTGGAAGCGGAATGCTATAATGGAAAGTGCAAGAATGTGGCCTTCACGAACGTGCCTTCATTCGTGCACGTTTTGGACCACAAAGTTCAGGTGCATGGAGTGGGAAAAATCTCAGTTGATATAGCCTGGGGAGGAATGCACTATGCCATCGTAGACGTCTCTTCTGTCGGGCTGCAGATTAGGAACGAAGACGGTCCCGAGCTCATTCGAATAGGAGAGGAGATCAAGAAGGCAGTACGAGCCTCGTTCACACCCGTGCATCCGGAGAATCCAGATATCAAAGGAGTCACCATAGTGGAATTCACTGAACCTGTGAAAGATGGTCCTGGTGGAAACAAGGTGGCGAGAAATACTGTGGTAGTTTCCCCTGGGAGATTCGATCGGTGTCCATGCGGTACCGGGTCCAGCGCTCGTCTCGCCGTACTTCACGCAAGAGGAGAGCTCGAAGTGGGACAAACACTGGTACATCGAAGTATCATCGATTCGGAATTTCAGTGTAAGATCAAGGAGAAGACAAAAGTCGGAGACTTTGATGCGGTAGTGCCGGTCATCAAAGGTCGAGCATGGCTCACCGGATTCAGGCAAGTAATGTTGGACCCAGAAGATCCATATCCCACAGGCTACCGAGTTGGTGACCATTGGCCCACAATCACAAAAATAGCATGAGATAGGATGGCACCGTTCTAGTCTCCCCAAAAGGCCCAAAAGGGCTCCAGCGAAGGCAGTCGACTCTCGAGTGGTCACGTATACATCATAGATTCTTCTACATTAGGAGATTATTTACAGGTTGCTTGGGTACAGGACAGTGGGCAATTTGTTGTACTCCTCCTTGAGCGTCCTCGGTGCCGTGAAACGCATGAGCAAGTTGGCACTGCCGGCCTTGTCACAAGTGCCACTGGCTCGGGAACCACCGAAAGATTGCTGTCCAATGACTGCGCCTGTTGTTTTGCAGTTGGTGTAGAAATTGCCAGCGGCATACCGGAGCTTGTTCTCGGCCTTTCGAATGGCGGTCTGGTCGTTGGCGAAGATGGCGCCGGTCAAAGCGAACCCGCCGCCTTGGGTATCGATACGTTCCAGAACTTGATCAAATTGACCGTCAGGATAGACGTGGGCGATGAGGACAGGACCGAAAAGTTCAGTGTTAAAGAGATGATGCTCCGGATCCTCCGCAACGTAAATGGTCGGGTCGATATAGTACCCCACACTGCTGTCGTAGGAGCCACCGACAATCTTCTTGAGCGATGAGTCCTTGTTGGCATTGTCAATCGCCTTGCTGATCTTATCGAAAGCTTGCTTGTTGATTACTGGACCTGTGAAGTTCGAAAATTCCTCAGGAGGACCAGTCTTCACAGCGGCAAGCTCCTTCTTCATGTGGTCGAAGAAGTTTTCTGCTTGGCTTTGAGGTATGTAAATGCGAGAGCATGCGGAGCATTTCTGTCCGGCATACTCGAAGGACGCCCTGATAGTGTGTCTGACGGCATTCGGAATGTCTGCAGAGTGGTGGACCAGGTGGAAGTTCTTGCCACTGGTCTCACCGATCATCCGTGGAATATCTCGATAGGTACCTTTGACAACACCTTCGGCAGCCTTGCTGTACAGTGACTTGAAGACAGCGGAAGATCCAATAAACGCCAGCGCCGAGAACTCACGGTGAGCAAATACCGCCTCGGTGATTTGTTCTGCATCACCATTCACGAGCTGGATTACACCAGGCGGCAGACCGGCCTCGAGCAGGATTTGATGCACCAGCCAGCTTGGATAGACGTTCATTGGCGAGGGCTTCCAGACGCAGACATTACCCATCAAAGCAGGAGCAGAGACAAGGTTACCACCAATGGCAGTAAAGTTGAATGGCGAGACGGCGTAAACAAAGCCTTCGAGGGGCCTCCAGTCAGTACGCCCGTGATGATTAGGAGAGTTAATGGCGGGCTGTTTGTCGTAGATCTCTTGAGCATATGCTACATTGAAGCGGAAAAAGTCAGCAAGCTCGGCTGCTGCGTCGATTTCTGCCTGCCATGCATTCTTGCCCTGTCCGAGCATGGTGGAGGCAAGCAACTGCCATCGGTATTTGTCCGAGACCAAGTCAGCAGCTCGAAGGAAGATAGCCGCTCGATCGTGGAAAGACATGTCTTGCCACGCTTGCTTTGCGTTCAAAGCGGTTTGGATGGCCTGATCAATCTCGGCTTTGGACGCGGATGCATACTTGGCATAGGTGGTGCCATGTTCCGATGGCATCACAGTATCGACCAGTTGACCACTAGGGGAAATCTGGCCATTGGCAGGGCCTCCAATGGCCGGTACGGTTACTGGCAGCTTAGATCTCAAGTCTTTCAGCGCTGATGCCAGCTCCTGACGCTCAGGTGAACCCTGCTTGAAATCATACTAGGAAAGGTCAGAATACGATATGGAATGTGCCTCGTCACTCTTTTGCTCACGTTCTTCTCGTTGAAGGGCTTGGGTACAGCGTAATGGCCGCCGGTGGCCAAACATCGCACACTTGCCGGCCCTGCTTGCCGGAGTCTGAGGGATGGCCTAGTCCCTTGTGCGGAGAGTCTTTGCATGCCCTTCATCTTGCTCTCTGTCTGTCTATAGCAGATTAATTGAGTAGGTTCAGATGATGCTGTAGAACAGAGATCAAGCTCACTTATTGACAGCGAGTCGTACTTGGGACTGGAGTACTCCGACAATACCTCACAAGACACTCGGAGTACTGGCGGTTATGTTGCCGGGCCTTGTACTCCGCTATGATAAAGTCCGGCAAGCTTCCCGGTGGTCTAGTCCCCTTTGCGGCATACTTTCCCCATGGGCACTTGACAACTCCGTATACACTCCATGTACCTTATCGTGAGATTATCTTCTGTGAATTGATAGTATTTGAGAAGTTTGTTATCCGTGGTCTCAAGCCGTCAGATATGCATTCCCGCAATAACGCGCGCTGACGTCACACACATGGCCTCCAGGGCTGTTCTGCATGCTGCAACATCGCAACCCACATCGGCGCAGTGGTATACGGGAATATACATGAGAAACTGGACCATGTAGAGTATTGGGCAAGACCTGGTCATCATAAACGGTGTGCTGCCATATGATTCGGGTTTAGATGAACGATCAAGTTGGAGCAATGTACCAACTTTTACGTCTAATCCGCGATAGACCTAGCGATCTATTCCTGTGTCTATCACCTCTCATACCGAGTTAGAGTTGTCTGCACAGGACCATGCAGCTGATCCGCCGGAAGCACGATAGGTCTCCATGATACCAACAACGCTGCCGTAAGTCCCAGCAACCATGAGAAATGTACCAGATACTATGACGAAGACGCTCCAGGCAACCATTGCCTTCCACTTGAGATCCCTGATAGGCCTGCTCCAGTTGTCGTACAACCACATACATCCCATGGGCTGAAAGGACATGAGGGTACCCAATAAGGCACCAATCAAGGATACCAAGCCACCAAACACTGGAATAGCGCTCGCAATAATATAAGAGATCATTGCAAGACCAAATGTGCAGCCTAGCCAGGACGCCCAGTGGATGAAGGAGTTGGCGGAGAGATGCTTAGATCCACGCAGTACGCGCACAAAAACATACTTGGCAGCAATCTACTCTTGGTTAGCGATATTCATTGAACCTCATCGAAGCCATCTTACATGGATGACCAACATAGTCGTTGCTAGAAGACCTGGTAGGGCGAGACCATAGCAGACTTTCTTCATGGTCACACCAGCTGACCCGAGCGCAGGAGATGCGACAAAGGAGCCACAGAAGTAGTAGACTACGACTCCAATGACAGTATAGACGATAGTGACACCACTCTGGCAGATGATCAGGGATCGAGTATAATGCCGTGGTTCTCGCATCTCGGAAACGATGGAGAAGAAAGCTGGAGTACCGGCATAGGCGAAAACCAAGGAGGAAACGGCGGAAATGGCTTCGGTAAAAGACGGATTACCGAAGGCCTTGAAATCAGATTCCCATGGGCCTGTCTGTGGTGCGGCCGCTGGGCGATCTTGGATGCCGACTGATATAGTGAGAGTGAAGACTATGGTCAAAGTCAGTCCTGTTCAACGATAGTAAGATCGAAGCCACTAACTTGCCGTCAGGATACCAAAAAGCCCGATCCAGGCTACGAATGTGATCTTGCCGAGTGTCTGGATACTTGAGAGGGCGAAACCGGCGAGTGCAGCGACCGCTACAAAGACAGCTGTACATGTCCCGTGAGTGGACAAAGAGTTCAGAGCGATGGAGATACCCAGCATGCCGCTACCAGCAACAAAAACCCAGTCTGTCTCCGTTAGGAGAGAGTACAAAGTTGTCAAGAGGATGCTTACACAACACAAATGCGGTCCCAAACACCTCGCGCCCGATACGACCGAACATGAGCCTTCCCGCATCATCGATACTGTACACCTCCTCATGTCGTAATTTGAAGATGCCCACAATCCAATCTGACCAGGTTGTGATTATGGCGATTATGATTAGGCATATAAGGCCTGGTACCACTCCTAAAGTGTCGAATACAGCGGGAATAGAAAGGACACCAAGGCCAATCTGTGTCTTCATCATGAGTGCGACCGTTCCCAGCCAGCCAACCTAGAAGGAGTCAGTCCCTTGTGGTGTTTACGACATAGCGACAACAGGAGCTACATACAGCTCGGTAATTGGGACCAGATTCGGTGAGGTCGCCAAAGACAGCATCGTGCATGGTATAACCTGGGGCATCTGACATTTCCCCATTCTTCTGCGAGTCGACCGGCGCCAGCTTCTCGGAATCTTTGAAAGGAAGAGTCATGGTGGTGGACGCTGGTGTTGACGGGGATAAATTACTGTTTGTAGAAATGTACAAGGTCAGCCAGAAGCTCAAGAGGTGGCCGCCAGGGCTATATCAAGCGTAGGAAACGAACGGAGCGGGTTGCAACCGGAACAGCAGCGCGACTGAAGCATTGCCATGTTTCTGCACAGACGCGGGCCAACTCCACTACTGTTCATGTTTCATGCAAAGAGAAATCCTAATCTCTCCGCACTGACCCTCGTCTGTCACAATGTGGATAGCTTTTCGTTGAACTTTCGTGTAAATCTGGGGCCCCACGCCCATCGGGAAGGTTACCGGTGAGCGATAGACAAGGATCATCAATAGGATTTGCAGTCTTCATCTCGCCTTGCAAAAGCTGTGTCCTCGCACTGCAGTAGCAATCAGCGCACTTTATCTTGTGAATCATGGCTTGTGTATGGCAGGACCTGCGTGTTGTGGTCCTGGGATGCGGTAGGTATCACGATCGCCTCACCAGTCACATCTAACCTCGACAGGCTTTATGGGTACAGCGATACTGCAAGGACTGGCCAAGGCTGAAACAAAGGATACCCGACTACAGCTGACGGCTTGTGTGAGGTCTGCCCACTCACTTGGTCAGCTCCAGCGCAACTTCGAGGGCACATCCGTCAAATGTGTCCAGAACGATTTTACGCCGGCCACAGACGGCGCAAACGTGGCGATCCTCGGGGTCCCCCCGGATCAGCTGCAATCTTTGCTAAGTAATGACGGTCTCGTGCAGGCTCTGCGGGGTAAAGCCATCATCAGTCTGCTGGCAGGGGTGTCCTGCGAGCAGATTTTACAAGAATTGACAGGAGGCAAGGTGGAAGACCGGGAAAATTTCCATGTCGTACGAACAATTCCGACAATCGCGTCGCGCTTTTTGGACTCTGTCACGCTTGTGGCGCAAACCACAACTGCTGGCGAGGAGCACCGAGAAGCCAGCGAGTGGCTGCTCTCGCGGATCGGGAGCATCGAGGTCATTCCGGAGGGTCTGATGGACACAGCGACAGCTATGGGCGCAGCCTGCCACGCCTTAGCTGTGGTCGGGATCGAAGCAGCGGTGGACGCGAGTGTCGCCGAAGGTCTTCCCCGGGACATTGCCCTTGCGATTGCAGCGAAGAACCTCCGAAGTGGCGCCGGCCTGGCCGTGTCCGGCATGACACCCGAAGGTATCAAAGCAGCCATGTCTATTCCGCACGGCATTACCATCAACTCCTTCTTGGAGCTCGAGCGGGGTAGAGTGCGGGGAGGTATCTCTGATACGGTCAGACACGCGATCAAGTATACCAAGGGTATGTCATCGTAGATAGTGCAGTCCGTTGATAGCATTGTTGAAATTTGTCGGGTTCCGCCCGTTACCGGTCGCTTTTGCAATACAAACGTCGGATGACTCCCGGTCTGCGGGTCTTGTCCCTTTGATCTCCTTCCACACTCATGGAATCTACACCCGTGCCCCGACGTCGCCAGAGAGACGGCGTGCGAAAACGTGCACCGACTGCGTATGTCATGTACCTCTAATTGGTGGACCCATACTGACTCTTTGCGTCTTGTCAGATGCACAAGATGCAGACAGCAAAAGGTGCGCTGCTCAGGCGCCCAACCATGTGTCCAATGCGTCAAGCGCAGTCTGACCTGTCATTTCGACGACAAGTATGAAAAGGTGCTCGTCACCAAGAGGTCCGTAAGGCTGTCGATCTAGTTGGGAAGGTTTGACATTGTGGTGTGTAGTTTTTTGAGTGACCTGGAACAACAAGCCAGGCGATCCAGCCAAGCGCCTGCTTCCGATGCAAGGCAAACTCCAGCCGATGCCGATAGATCTCTAAACTCGCAACGCAATACTGGGAATGTAGGCGGTATGGATCATGACCCTTCGAAGCTGTTGTAAAGTGTCGCTGACGACGAGGTGCCCACTGTAGAAGACCCGCATGGCGACAATGCTGAATCATTTTCGCCACCGGATCGTGGTATAGAAGATGATCTCGATTCCGAAACAGATCCCGACTCCCATCCCGTCAGTAATGATGGTGATAGGAACCTCACGAACCCTCTCATCGGTACGGACAGGACACACACAGCCTATCCATCAGGTAGACCTTGTGAGTCTTGGCTGAACGAGCTACTAACCTAGCGAGCTGACGCTTCAAGCATACCTTGGGACCTCTTCGAATTGGTCATTTGGAAGACGTATCTACACCATGATACACGAGAGAATTTACGGCAATCCTCCTTCGGCCACAAGTCTGCTGTTTGAGGGTTCCACCTATGAGTTAGGATGGGATGGCCGAAGAACATATACTGACGACGACGATGTCGTACTTCCTACCAGCGACTTTGCACTCTTTCTCATCAACGCTGTCAAATTCCACAGTGGTCAACTTTTCCATCTTTTCGACGAGGATTATTTCATGAAGAAATTCGCCTCGTTTCATGGCTCATCCGACGACATAGTATCCGCCGGTCAAGATCGAGACCTCTGGTATGTGCACTATGTCTTGATATTAGCACTTGGGAAGGCTTTCATCGTCCGTGTGGGCAAAGAGAAATCTCCACCCGGTGCGGATCTATTTGTCCATGCCATGAAACTTCTGCCGGACATTACCTACTTGTGTACCGATCCCATCCAATCTATAGAGCTCCTCTGTACTGCAGCGCTCTACCTACAATGTGTCGACATGCGGACTTCTGCGTATAACTTGGTATGTCCGTCACACTGAACCTGCTGCACAAGACTGACAGAAACGCAGCTGGGACAAGCTATGCGCACAGCTGTTGTAGAAGGTCTACACGCGGATTTCATTAGTCAATACCACACCCCAGCCATGATCGAGCGCTGTCGTGAGATCTGGTGGACGGTGTACGTGCTGGACTGCCATATGTCTTCTTTGATGGGCACACCACTAGCATTGCACGAGCAAGACATCACTGCCAGATTACCCAGCTTCGGAGGGGCATCGCACAAATCCACTGCGTTAAGCATCCATGTGCAACTCGCCAAAATGACTGCATCGATACTACAGAGTAGGCCCGCCGCAAGCTGATACAGGCCAAGCTGACCAGTCTCAGCTGTGTACTCGAAGGAGGGCCGTATGGATGATCGCTTCATTCCTAGTATCAAGGTCGCCCTCAAAAGCCTAGCTCGAATCAACGATGAACGAAACAAGGCTTTCCCCATCTCTCTCAAGGACTCAGCCAGCAGCGTATCTAGACTCGGCGCATACATGCATCTTTTCCACCACACTGTAGGTCTATTTGGAGGCTCCTGGACTTACGAAACCTAATCCTCGTAGTGTATCATGCTCACGGTACGACCGCTGCTATATGCTTTGTTCCAGCGGCGCATGCAGAGAAGCGATTCTAGGCGGGTATCATCAAGTGGCGGCGTCAGGTCACTTCTAAGGGTCTGTGTAGCTTCGGCGCAGCACAGCCTTAAGATATTGATTTCGCTTCAATCACAGGGTTTGCTTGGTATGTTGTCGTACATCAAGACCAGCGTTTGTTCTGACTTCCGACAGAGAGTTTCATCCCTTTCGACCTGGAATCTATCTGGTCTTCCGCTCTGACTCTCCTCGTCACAAGTGTCGTTGACTCGTCCCTGCTCCGAGGCGACTCGACTTGGACAAACAACGTCTACAGCTTACTGGATGAAATGATAGCGAGAGGTAATCTTGTAGCTGGACATCGCAAGCAGGAATTCCAGCACATGGAGCGCTGTCTGGATCAACTAAAGACGAGCCCCAGCTCCTTCATTGTACCGCATGATTCAGTCGTCAGCGGAAATAGTGATTTGAACTTGGAAGCTCAAGCAGTGGCCACACAAGGTGAAGCTGCGATCTCGCATGGTAGCTTCGAGCCTCTACGGGGTTGGAATTATGAAGATGGGCTGAACGGGGAGCAGCTCACTGCCCTTGCGGACTCTCTAGACTTCGGAGATCTAGATTGGCTGACGTGCGCTCCCCTTGGACAACTGGAGACAGACATTCAATTGCAATGAGACCAATCACTGCAGGCCAGCTCTCCTTCACACATCATCCTGTCGATTGCGTAATGAGATTAGTCTGGAAACTCGAAATGTGGCCCACATTGACCCATTGACCCGATCTGGAATGGAAATCCGGCGCCGTATGCCCTCAAGACAGAATAGGTTAAAAAGACCCAATTCCGTACATACGACATTGCATGTGATGGGCCGAAAAACGTTGGTCACCTGACCCAGAGCTGTTATCTCGGATCGGATCTCTGCCACGCATAGCTTCGGGCTTGATTGGTACTGTACCAGATCTAGACATTGCGGGGTAGACTACCCCGCCGATGCAATGCCGGTATCATTACACCACCAAGAACGTCTTCGGAAATACAGCCGACCATCAACGAGGCAGTCATAAGGTCGGACAGAGCAACCACACGGCATGCCATCTCATCGCTTGTCCAGGATGCACGCACGAAACACACTACGCTGCCTACCACTGCTGTCAAGGTCGAACGCCAGTCAACCCCTTGTTGGCGGGTTGCTGAGCGACAAGGGAACAACCTATCATCGACTCTCGAGCACTTCCGCAAAGCCTCTGAATGGAGACTCGCCGCCAGCTCATAGTCTGACTGCACAGGAAAACAGAACTGCTTTGTCTCGTCTACCTACAAGTAGCATCCTTCGAAGTCTTGTCCTTGGAACATTCCTCGCCTCGCCCATTCTTTTCAATCCCGGCCTTGCATTCCTGCAGAAAGTCACAAGGAGCAAGTCTTTCTTGCTGAATCCGGACAGGAACCCGGTCCTCCGTGCTATCATCAAACCATTGATCTACGACCAGTTCTGTGCTGGGACTCACGATGCAGAGATTAGACGGCGAGTCTCATCCATTCGTGCTCTTGGTTTCTCCGGAGTCCTGCTAGCGTATGGCAAGGAAATCCAGATATACGAGAGAGATGGCACATCCCCAACTCAAGTTGTAGCCGCATCCAAGCACGACGAGGAGTTGGACTTCTGGAAGAAAGGCAACCTGCAGACACTGGATATGCTCGAGGACAATGACTTCCTCGCTATGAAGTAAGTGCAGTAGGTTGCGTCACTAAGTTATCTCGCTGACAGGCACAGATTCTCTGGCGCTGGAATGCACACCGTAAACAAAATGCTTCGAAATGAGGAACCCTCTCCTCAAATGCTCAAGGTTTTGGACTCGATTGCTCAAGCTGCCATGAAGAGAAATTGCAGGATCATAGTCGATTCAGAGCAGCAGTCGATCCAGAGATCTATCGATCGTTGGACAGTTGAATGGATGCGAAAATACAATCGCGGTGACAAGCCCGTCATTGTGAACACTCTGCAAGGTTACCTCAAAGAGTCGAGAGACAAGCTCATCCATCAACTCAGTCTTGCACAACAGGAAGGCTGGACGCTGGGTATCAAACTGGTACGAGGAGCATATATGTCGAACGACAAAAGGGAACTCATACACGACACCAAAGTCGACACCGATAATTCATACAACAGTATCGTTCATGACGTTCTCACTCGCTCACTACCCGGCTTCGACCCCAACAACTTCCCGAAGATGTCAATCTTCCTTGCAGGACACAATCAGGAGAGCGTTGACAAAGCAATGGGCCTAGTCGAAAGACTTGAGCGGGATGGAGAACTGAGGATTGTCCCCGAATTCGGTCAGCTGCAAGGCATGGCTGATGACCTGGGCTGTAGGCTCCTTAACTGGAATGAGAAGCGTGTGGACTCTCACAGCCAGCGGCCAGACTGCCGGGTATACAAGTACATGACATGGGGCAGCACACAAGAGTGTATGGAATACCTTGTTAGAAGAGCAGTGGAGAATCGAGGTGCTGCTGATAGGATGAAGGATGATATGACGGCCATGTTTGGTGAGTTGAAGATTAGGATGACCGACACTCTGATGGGTCGGAGAACTCGCACGACTTGAACATGAATGATGCCTTGGGTGTACAGCTGGCGTTGAGGGTCATAGCATTTAAACATACGGTATAGCCAAGTTACTGCAATCATCAATTCTGATAACGATTCACGAAAATGAATGTGTCCCACTTCGGTCATTCTATCCATCGCCTCGAGCGGCTTCGCAAGTATGTGCGAGATACCTACCGGGTCTGCTGGCCACTCCTACACAACGGTACCCTGAACGTTGACCTTGTCCCGTGTATCCCTTGAGCAGCACCGATAATCGGGAGACATCCCGAGTAATATCAAACGCCGGCCGCCAACTCCGTACTCCATCTCGACGGTCAAATGCAGTCCGAGACTCCCAGCCAGTGGAGAGCAATACTAGAGCGCTTCTAGTCCTACGAACATCATTGTCTGCTCTCACACTTCACGATTGAAGTCATCACAAACAAAAGCATCATGTCCGCAACTCAAATTTCTGTTCCTCCCGCAGGATGCTATGTGCCAGCCATTACATTCTTCAAGCCAGACACAGATGAGCTTGACTTGAATGCACAGAAGAAATACTACACTTACTTGGCTTCCACGGGATTAAAAGGCCTCGTAATTCTGGGAACCAATGCTGAGACGTTTCTACTCAGTCGCAAGGAAAGAAGGACCCTGCTCCAGCTGGCTCGCGAATCAGTACCTCGCGGATTCCCTATCATTGCTGGCGTTTCCGGGCACTCCACCTCCCAGGTGCTTGAATACATAACCGATGCTCACCAAGCCGGCTCGGACTACGTTCTCCTTCTGCCTGCTGCATACTTTGGCAAGCAGACAACACCAGCGGTTGTGAACAGATTCTTCGATGAGGTCGCCAAAGCCTCGCCCCTGCCTATCATCCTCTACAATTTTCCAGCTGTCTGCAATGGCCTAGACCTCGATTCGGACATTATCGCTGACATCACAAACCGTAATCCTAACGTTGTTGGCGTTAAGCTGACTTGTGGTTCGGTTGCAAAGATCGCTCGACTGGCTGCGACATTCCCACCATCTCGCTTCGCCGTCTTCGGCGGCCAGAGTGACTTCCTGGTGGGGGGGCTCGCTTGTGGCAGCGCAGGCTGCATCGCGGCATTCGCCAATATCTTCCCGAAGTCTGTCGCAAGACTATATGATCTGTGGGAGTCAGGACGCCAGGAAGAGGCTTTAAAGCTGCAACAGACGCTCTCGTTGGCCGAAGCGCCGACCAAAGCCGGCATTGCAAACACCAAATATGCTGCAGCGATCATGACTGCACCACTTGCAGGGATCGCCAATGCTGCCCGGCTCTTGATGCCTCGTCGGCCGTACGAGGAACCAGCGGAAGCCGCCAAAGCCCGTATCAGGGAGACCATGGAGCCACTGAAGCATCTTGAGGCTGGGTCTCCGAGCCAAGCGAGAGATAGCAGACAAGCTGTGGAGGATGTACGTGCACGACTGTAGACTAAGCATCATCAGCTGTCTTTACCAAGTAAGCTTTCAATGAACACTCATGAACCCTTGACTTCCATTGCATTGTAAACGAATTTTCGTTGCTTGGATTCATTTGCTATATGTTGACATCATGACTTCTGCATCAAGTTTGTCCTGACTTTCGTGTTGACAACGCCTCCTATTCCGAAGGCCGGGAGGACCCTGCACATTCTGGCTATTGCTGTACGAGGCCAGGCTTGTTTCACCGCAATCCATCGGTTTCCGAAAGGAGTCTTGCTGTTGCGGTTGTACAGATTCAGCCCAAGCAGATGCAGCGGCGTACTAAAAACCTGCATAGCCATTGGCATGAGCAGCTGGGCAATAGTGGCCCTACTTATGTGCGAGTCCCAAGAGGGCGGCAGGAGTGGTGCGATCCTCGATGGCAGATTGAAGGAAGCAGACAAGGTCATGCAATCTCTCACTATGAAGATACCCAGGCTCAGGGGCGGGAATGGTCGAGGCGCAGTGATGCCAAACATCTTTGCGTACTGTGCATCCTTGAAGAGGGATAGATTGAGATTTATAGCAGACACTGCCAGAAATTTGGGAAACCCCGCGCTCGTGGTCTCTGCTGGCAGTTTCTTGCGGCGTGCTGTAGCTGTATCGACTAGATTGGCCCCAAGATAAGTGCTGCTATAGAGCAAGAGCATGATGGCGAATGGTCGGGCGAAGATGAATCGATGCGGCCGCAGAAGCATAGTCCGAACTGAACTTTGTGCAGACTGCATCATGGAAGCTTTACCAGAAACAGACTCAGTGACAGCTCTAAAGTCGACGTCAATTGTTGCATTCGAGATCATTCATGCTCTGATCATACCTGTCGATGATGGAAACCGCCGGCGCCACAACCAGGCCAGCAGTCAGCGCGCTCACCGCATCTACCGCGATATTGTTGAGCATGGTCGGTTGATCGCGAGCAGGTATGGCTGGAGACTCGACAGTTTGCATATTGAGGCAGAGCTTCAGTGTTGCTGGCCATCGAGTTCTTGCCCTCGAGAACAGCAGTATGCCATCACCACTATTCTTACCAGTCAGGGGAAGATCGCGTCAGATCCGCACGGCTGAGGACGGGCTTCATTGCGTTACGCCGCCATGAATCGGATAGTCGGATACGTACGTCCTACTGCGCGGTCAGGAATACCAAGGTTGGTAAGGTGTCGCAACGTGTGTGTCTTGGATGTTCCCCGCACCGGGTAGGTTGCCGATGTGCGCTCTATCTCTCAACTCCGATACCCGAGACTCACTCACCTGACTCGGGAGTGACTATTGCCAGATAGACTACCGATGGGCGACGTAGGGTATGCCGGAGCACAGACGTGCAGACATATAGACCATCTTCGTGGCATGTGTGGAAGCAGAAATAATCATACACACAATCAACGACAGCAATGGCAGCTCGTACCTCTCCGGTAATCATTGTCGGTGGAGGCGCTTGGGGGTTGTCAATCGCACTGCATCTGAATGCTTCCGGCTATTCGGATATCACCGTGTATGAGCGTGGTGAAAGCATTCCGTCCAGATATTCGGCTGCCTGGGATCTCAATAAGATCGTCCGCGCAGAATATGAGGATCCATACTACACAGATCTTGCTTTGGTATGGTGATCTATCAAATGCGCTTGCCCACGGCTGATCGAGACGTAGGAAGCCATACAGGAATGGAAGAAGCCGCTTTGGGGCCCTTACTTCCATCAGACAGGTTACGTGGTGGCAGCCACCGGCAGGGCCCCTGCAAAAGCTGTCGAGCATCTGGAGAAAGCTCTGTCTTCTGTATCGTCACACCCTACTTTTGCACCAGACATCCGGCGTCTGGACGGTGCAGAGGACTTCAAAAAGTACACCTGGCAGTACTCCGGACCACTGACTGGCTTTAAAGGCTATTACAATCGTCTGGCTGGATATGCACACTCTGCCGACACCTTGAAAGGCATCTGGGAGCACCTCGCCAGACGCGGCGTAAAGTTTGTGCTGGGCGAGGACGCTGGCAAGGTTACTGAGCTTATATACGACAAGGACGGTTCCTCAAAGCAGTGTCGAGGTATCAAGACTGCAGATGGCAAAACGCATTACGCGGCTTTGACCGTCTGTGCTGCAGGAGCTTGGGGCGCCTCCCTCGTGCCAGACATGGCCAAGTTCGCTGTTGCAAAATGCTGGTCTGTCGCCCATGTGCAATTGACTAAAGCTGAGACAAATCACCTGCGAGGGATTCCGACCACAAACGTTCGCGACCTTGGGTTCTTCTTCGAGCCGGATCCCGAAACGAACCTCTTCAAGCTCTGCCCTCTTGGTGCGGGCTACACCAATCCTGACAAGGCCGGTACATCACTTCCACCTGCTGACAGGCTGCCTCCTCCACAAGATTTCATTCCTTATGAGGATGAGAAGAAGCTCCGACAACTGTTGAGGGAGACTTTCCCGTGGATGGCCGACCGACCTTTCGTTGACCAGAAGCTGTGCTGGTTCGCTGACACATCCGACTCGGAATACTGTATTGACTTTGTGCCTGGGACTAATAAATCTCTAATTGCCGTCACTGGTGACTCTGGTCATGGCTTCAAGATGATGCCTACATTCGGCAAATTCGTGGTCAAGCTACTCAATGACGGCGAACAGAAGCAGCAACGTTGGCAGTGGAAGACTGAGGACGAAAGGACAAGGGACTGGGGAGCGGCGGTCAGTTGGCGTATCGGACAGCCGAGGGAGCTCAAGGACTTGATTCAAGACCAAGCGAAGTTGATCAAGGCGAGGTTGTAAATAGAGTGTTCTTTAATGAATGACGAAGTCATCAGGCAGTAATTGGGATAACATAAACCGCACAAGCCATAAATTATCAAGAACTACATTTTTACAAACTCTCGCATAGCTTCATTCACAGCACCGGCTATCGACTACTTAACGAAAGTATTATGGTGACCACTGCTTCGCTCCTGCAACTATCCCGTCACCTTCGTCTCTGCCGTACACGCCAGTACTGACAAATTCATTGACCACAGCCGTCACTGTGTCGACAAAGCTATCTTTCGACGCAAATGGGGCTTGATCCCATAGAACATCCAAGAAGGTTGGTCCGTCAGCTCCAGGGCTAACAATACCTTCCACTGGTACATCGTAGTTGGGTAGCCCATCGTTACGCTTCTTGTTCTCGATGCTTGTATTGACTTCGCCAAACACCACGGTGGGCTCGGAGCGACGGAAGTACGATGACACGGATTGAGTGTCACTGATATAGTAAGGTCGAAAAGTGATATTGCTGTTGGCCAGAGTGAATAGCGGATCGCCCGCGGCATTGGCGGTACGTGTCATTGCGGATTCATAGGAGCCATCCAGTTGCAGGTACTGGTACAGAGATAAGCTATGGTAGTTTCCATTCCCTCCTGGAGGGGTTCCCAGTACTTGTAGAAGCACTGGACCCCACATGAGAGCTTGGGTGTCCGGACGGTCGAGTGTACGTTCGCTGCGGACAGCCATTGGCATGCGGACGTTTATGATATCACCGTCAGTCCATGACCTACTGATGGTCAGGTATCGGCCAGGGATGGCTCGGACATCTTGTGGTTGATCGTTAATGCTGATGGTGTATCCGCTGCGAATCCAAGCCGGTACTCGAAGATTGATGTTCAACTGGCCTTGTCCGTTGATGGTGAGCTTGACGGTGTCCTCACGAGGGAAGACGGTCTCCTGCTTTACGGAGAAGCTCTTCTCGGTCCACGTCAAAGTGGATGGGATGAACAGATTGATCCATAGAGCTGACCCATCCGCCGAGCGGAGATAGACTGTTTCTTGATATTTGGTATGGCTTTCGAGACCTGAACCACCACAACATGTTCCAGTATTGCCATAGTTACGATTTACTCCAGGCGTAAGAGGCTGGAAGTAGGTGAGCTGGGGATTTGCGTTGCTGCTGGTATCAGCACGAGACCCAGGTATCATGTTGAAGAGTCCACGCTCGTAGTTGTCCATATAAGTTGCATTATGCTCGTGCAAAAAAAGATTCCGAGCGAGTTTGAGCATATTATAAGTGGTGCACGTTTCTGCGCCGTCTTTCGCGATAGCGTTGGCTATGTTGTCTCTATTTTGGAATAGCTCGGCATTGACATTGGAACCAGGATAGCTGCCACCAACGCCTCCAGTAGCAAATTCGCGGTGTGGCACCACCCAGTGATAGAAGTTCCTGGCAGCATCAAAGTAATCTTGCTCGCCACTGTACTCAAAGACCCTGAGATAACCGATAAATTGAGGAATATGAGTGTTGGCATGCAGCCGTGCTTGTCGACGACGGCCGGGTATCTTGTCAGCGGTGACCACGAGAATGTCATTGTCTTGTACCGCCGCTCCGAATAGAGACTCTCTGTTATCGAAGGCTTTGGCAGTCTGTAGATGTTTGGCATCACCGGTTAGATCATAGATCTCGGGGAAGACCTCATTCGCTCCACCGAATTCGCCAGCAATGTACAGATCCCACATATAGTTGAGATCGCTACGGGTTAGGTTGCCAGTATAATTGGGGTGATTCTTGTCGCCCTGTGTCAGTGCGAGATGTGCCCAGTCCGCCATCTTTATCACCACTTCAAGTGCTTGTTTGTTGTCCGTGTTGTAATACGCATCAAGTAAACCGCGCATGATCTTGTGCTGAGTGTACCATGGAGCCCAGGTATTGGTGTCCTTGTCACCACCGTAGACGGCCCATCGTGGCGGACCAAGTCGCAAGACGGTGTCTTCGGGGAGCGCACCGAGGTAACCCGGATATGTTGGTATCCAGAGGCTTGGATCTGCTTCCGTTGCAGCAACAATCCCTGCATCTCTACTGTTCGGTGAGGCGTCGTCTAGAGTAGTACCATCTTCTTCGTCACATTTGTACCGGGCTATGTTCCCGCCTCCAGCGGTTCCGGCGGGTGATGTCTGTAATGAGACGATCTCTTCAGTCGTCAGGGCTCTATTGTAGATTTGGAATTCGTCGATAGTAGCATTGAGAAAATCGTCTCCATATTGCGATCGACCAATCCAGCGGTTACCAGGATTACCGAGGCTGGTGGGATCAAGAGTCATAGCCGGATTGGATCCTGTCACGGCGCCGTTAACGTACAGTGTACCAGTACCACCTGCGAGCGTGACTGAAACATGAACCCACTCATTGACAGGCAATGCCTCCTTGCCGTCAATCTGCTGCTCTTGACCAGAGCCGCCAATGGTTATAGCAAATCGTGGCACGTTGTCGGCTGCACCAGAGCGGGGGGCGAGGAACATATTGATGGATGTACTTTGGCCAAAATCGAACAGGCGGCCCCATGTTTGAGTGGAGGCAAGATTGATCCATGTGGCGATGGTGAAGTCTTTGAGCTGATTGATTGTTTCCTGCGGAAGTGTAATGTACTGCGCTTCGCTATCACCATTTAGTTGGAGTGCGCTACCAAACTTGCCGGCGACTCGAGTGATGGAGGGAGGTTGAGCTTGTCGTCTTGCAAGGGCTGGATTGTCAAGTCTTTGGGTAATGGCATCCTGACAAGCTGCTAGTTCTTGGACCATCCAATCAAGCTTGGTCTTGTAGATATCTTCTCCTTGATCGGCGAATGCTTGAGACAGAGCCGACATGTAGTGTCCAGCCCAGTGACCACTGAGAAGACCTCCATCTTCCCAGCCACCGGGTACTGCCAGACCGCTGGGATTTGGCCGACCAGCTTGGTCGTTGAAAAGCATAAGGAAGCGGCGCTCATCGAAGGTTTGTATGAATGACTTCATACGATCTCGCTTCTCTTGAAGTAATCCATTGCCAAGTCGGACTTGGTCGAGACGGAAAGGTCGGACTGGGGCATTACCTCCAGGACCTGGGTCTCCGACTACGTCCCTAGCATGGACGTGGTGGTGGACGTCTTCTGGAACGGAGGTTGGCACAGCTCCAGTCAGCGTAGCGACCAGTCCTGCTAGGCAAAGAGGACGCACCATCTCGACTACCAAGGAAGAGTAAAGTTCCTTGAGATATATAATCAGCTCGTCTTATAAAGATGGCGGTATCCCTTGGAGTTTGCGAGGATCACTTCTATCGTGACAGTGATCCATCGTTTGTATATAGGTATGAAACAGAATTATGGTCGAGTGACGATCCCGGAGGGGGCGGGCATAAGATAGATGGAAAGTCTTGGAGCCGGCCATTTTAGTAGCATTGAGGGGTCAAGGGTGTACCTTTCGATGCCTATTGTTGCGTGACCTACCTATTCTGGAGTTGTCAGCTGTCACCCATGCCGTCGTCTCACTACGCGGGTGCCTCTTGTAGCTTGCGACGATCTAAACCTGTCGTGCCTGTGCTTTGTATCTCCGCTCAGGCTCGTACCAGACAAGAAAGCGGCCGACTTTCGCTCGAGAATCACTACGGCGATGACAGCTATAGCCACGAGATCTCTAGCGGTCTCGGGCAGTGTTTCTTCTCTATTTGCCCAGGATAGAACGGACGGATTAAGGAGATGTTATGATTGCAAGTGAAGAGAAATTTACGAGGCCTAATAAAAGTTGAAGCCCGGGGGCAATCCTGGGGTCGGCGGCTGCGGGGAAAGATCTGTTCTGACCTCACGCCACTAGTGGGCGATCACGGTGATCTCGGGCTAACCTGTTGACCTTGAACAATGGAGGAGGGCTTCGCAGATAGTCATGTGGCATTCATTTATCCACTCGAAGCATCTCTTGCTGTAACAAGGATGTATTACCATACAAGGGCTTCTTGCTGCCTCGGCGAGCACATAATTCCTTCACAGATCTCCTGGTCCTCGAGACTAATTTCTGCCCCCTTCGGTAGAGTCTGCCTAGCTGGCCAGATTTCCTTTCCGGCGGCCTTTTCTTTCTTGAAGTGTTCAGACACCACCTCGCGAACTGTGTTCTGGAAGAACAAAGGTCCTTTCTCGAATTTGGGGTGCATTTCTCCGTTTATGAAGACACCTGCATTGAGATTCCGCTGTGCGGCGTTGCACAACACTTTGTCTTCTGCCATCACACGTGCATACATGTCAGCGATGTTGCGGAAATCTTCTTCCGATGAGTTTCGATTCCTGTAGATCTCATACGTGATATTGGTCTTGGATGGTCCTTCTGGGAGGAATTTTTGAATCATCATAAAGTGAGGTCTGTAAAGTCAGCATTGATCGACACAACATGCGGATGGGAAACTTACGTTACAGACATGGATGAGTTGGGGAAGAAGTAAGTGCTAGCCACGGAGAGGCCTTTAGCTTGCTGCTCTGGAGTTGATGCAAATTGGTGCTGGATGTGACCGTCCTTGAGATGACTGTCAAAGTCTTCCAGATTTAAGAAAGAAGGTATATCAGGATGAGTGGTAGGGCAGTGGTAGCACTCGTTGAAGTTGTCCGATGCGATCTTCCAATTGTAGGATGCATCTATGTTATAAGTATGGTCGAGGTCGTACTCGTCGAAATTGTACAGGTTGTAGCGCTCTTGCTTATCGACCTCAGCGAAGTGCTCTTCCCAGCTAACCTCGGGTTCGGGACTAGCATCCATATTTATCCAGATGAAGCCGTGCGCATCGATCTTGACATGTATGGGAAACAAGCTGTTGTTCTCCTTCTCAAAGTTGCTGAATTGCTGGTATCCGGGCGCTTTCGCTAGCTTGCCGTTGAGGCCATAGGACCAGCCATGATATCTGCAAGAGAATATCTGCGCCTTTCCTTGATCCTTGCCTTCCACTACCGGGTATGCTCGATGCCTACAGACGTTATGGAAAGCATTTATGTTGCGCTGTCGGTCACGTGCGACCACAATGTCAAAGCCGGCAATGTTGTAGCGCAACCACTCACCAGTCTCTTTTATGCGAGAACTGGTGGTCAAGAACATCCATCGTCTTGAGAAGATAGACCGTCTTTCGAACTGGTACATCTCCTGCGATGTGTACCATGATCCTGGAAGAGCCCTCGTGGGACGGTCCTGCCCCTGTGGCGAGGTAGAAGGAGGCAATGTGCTGGTAGTCTTGAGTCCAAAGTACTGAAGCATGGTTGCCATGTTGTTGTTGGTGTGCATCGCAAGTGGATTCTGAGATAGCTAGATTAAACCAGTGTGTATGATGGCGAGGCAAATCGAGGGATATATCTACCATCAAGCAGATGCCGACGTACCACAATGTAACAGTAGCTCCACACTCCGTATCAACAACGTACCGGGGAAGGAGCTGTCAACTGACCGTTTACTTACTACAAGGTTGCGCACTGATCCGCCGTCTTTCGTTTCCGGGAATGGCAATTCTTGATAGCTCTGGACGACCTGGACGGTATTTTGACGCAGTCCCACAGTCTTGTACCTAAAGACACGGCCGGATTTGTGCAATCGAGTTCGTTCTTGATGGCCAAATCGGTCGAAATTGAGCTGGGTATCACCCAGTAATTCATGACTATTACCAGTGATATCTAGCTATGTCTCGGGAAAGCGTATTTCCACCGCCATCGCATTTGACAAGCACCGTCACTGTGGACAAGAGTGAGTGATTGGCCTGGTTTCGATTTGTGCAGTAATGCTACAGATTTCATTTTGATGCAGCTCGAAGTGACCAACGAGTCTGCAGAAGAGAGCCTGATTCTGAGGAGACCAGTCGTGCAGGGCATGACTTCAACGTGGTTGGAGCACGTACTTTCCGTCTTACTCGTGCATCTCCGATCGAGTTGCAAGGATCGCGAGCTCTCGTCAGCGAAGCGTTGTGCCAGGTCGATGTCAAGATGTGTTTCGTTGTGCAAGGTATGCTCCCTTCGTGAGGCGCGAGAACGATCATCGCATGGAGCGTGATTGGCTGGGGAAAAATTACCTGTTTTGAGGCCGAGTGCAGATCCCCGTATCCAGGAATTCCAGAACCTGCTCGACCAGATGCGGAAATTCCTCACGATCTGATATCAATCCGATATGACAGCAGAGCGATATGGATGGCAGTCCAGTGATATGCTCATGTCCCAACTTGATGTATCCTCGCTGGCGAGGGCAGCAATCTGTTCCTGCAGACCCTGCTACGTGCATACCTGCAGTGGCACCAGGCCTTTCACGCCACAATGGCAAGTTTAGAGGACACACGCATCCGACATTTCTATATATATCCTCGGTTCTGTCTTGACACAGTTTTCGCGAGGGTATATCTGATGATTGCTGACCCTGTATCCATCAAGGACGTGGATAGTTGCTCCGGACCTTTGATCGTTGCCATTCAACACGATGTTTGTAGCTGGTTCCCTGCTAGTCCGCGATAAATCACGGATCAGAGGTATTGGATTCTTAAGCACTCAGCGTGGAGGTACGTGCTATGTTTGGGGGATGAGCGGCGTCTCCGCGATCATGAGCCATGCTTGAATGAAATAATGGCAAATATCCTGGCAGTATGCGGGCCATGGCGGCGAAGACATTTGGTCAGATCCATCTCAGGTTTGTGTTCGACTGAACGGCGGCTTCCAACTGGGACGATTGACAGCTTCTTCGCGCGGTCCGTCCTTGTGGAACAGGGCTTAGAGGGACCGGATGAAGCAGCAGGGGCTGAGTCGGACTTTGAATACACGTAGGACTACGCCATACATCGCTTCAAGCGTCGAAAATCGAAGTTCATGTGAGACGCGTGGGTAGTGAGTATTGATGGAGTATCCCAGATACTTCGACCAACATTTATGTGACGGAGCAATGGCGCAGCGCGCTTATATATCCCCATAATCTTCCATGACCACGTCACACAGTCAAACAACTCCAGGCATAACAGCTTCATATCGACTCTATACCAGTTCCAAAAATGTGCTCGTTGGACCCTGCGAGTCCTGGTGGACAATGCATCAGGTTTCTGCAGGAACAAGCCCGCAGGTTTCCGATTGGCGACCCCTCATCAGCTCGCAAGTATATAATGGACAGTGTAACACGACTCTCGACCACATCTGCTTACTCACTTCTCCCTGTACAATTCTCCTCGACGACCGATATACCCGATTGTCAACGATCTTGTACACAATCCTTCCTCCCTAGTACCAACATCTTCTCTTTTGCCAAAGTAAAATACAAAAGGCCCAGACTCTTTCACCCTTTGGCCCCTTCACCGCTAAGCGACACGTGCGGCGGCCGATTGGTCCCTTCAGTGTCCAAATCGCCAACTGTGGATCTTGCTCATCTCAATTTGCCCTATCTTTTCGGTTGAGTCCCCTTTTCACCATCGATCTTTTCTGCTTGCAACTGTTCAAGGGTCCTGCAGGAACCAGCAGCTCGATCCAAGGCCGTGGTTGGCTCTGAGCTGTACATCACTGCCGAAGCCAAAGAGGCTGTCAGAATAAATTCTCCAGCGACGTGATACGACCATCGAACTCAATTGACTTCCCGGATCTTGTCATTCGGTCTCGTCGAAGCTGTTGCAACTTGGCGCTCGGTAACAGGACCTCGATGCTTTAGGGTGTTGCCGGTGTGGCCTGCAAATCCATCTATCTGAAGGCTCTTCAATGCCATGCATTTCTCGGCCGTGCTCCCCATGTGCACGTCCTCTCACGTATCAGGTAGGAGAAGCGTTGAGTTGCAATCACCGTGTCCTCTTGTCCTCAAGACTTTCTTATTCACCTCTTCCTGTTGTTCTTCTCTTTGCTCAATTGTTCCACCATGTCGACCACCACAGTGCTCACAGAAGCCAGTCCGGCAACCATCCGTGTTCGTGGTGTTGCTGCCGAGAAGCAGGAAATCCAGACACATCCGACTCTGCAGCAACTCCGGGACGCTATACCCAAAGATTGCTTCGAATCTTCTCTGCCGATTTCCTTGGCCTATCTTGCACGAGATCTCTGCTATACCGCTGGATTGATTTACCTCGCCCTTCAGATTCATCACCTGCCCAGCGCACCTCTGCGCTTCTTTGCCTGGTGTGTCTATGGCTTCTTTCAAGGATGTGTGGGCACCGGAATTTGGATTCTGGCCCATGAATGTGGACACGGTGCATTCTCCCGCTACCAGAAAATCAATTCAGTCATTGGCTGGGCCCTTCATTCACTCCTGCTTGTCCCCTATTTCTCCTGGCAAATAACGCACGCTCGCCATCACCGCAACACTGGCCATATTGACCGCGATCCGGTCTTCTCCCCAACCAAAGAGAACGAGCTCCCAGACAGCCATGATCACCATCCGCACGATCTTTGGGAAGACGCACCGATCGTGTCGACCATCCAATTTTTCATTCAGCATGTCACTGGATTCCAGCTATATCTGCTCACCAACGTGACAGCCGGCCCGAAATCTGGACCTCCTGCACATGGGGGTCGCCCGAGCGGCTCCCACCTGAACCCCTACTCTGATCTGTTCACAGCGGATCAGCGGGGCCTTATCGCAATGTCTACCTTGGGCCTTATACTGACGCTGAGCGGGCTCTGGTTTGCGAGTTACTTCATCCCTGGGTCGACTGTGGTCCTGCTGTACTTTCCTCCCTACGCCATGGTACATCTCTTCATCGTTTCCATCACGTATCTGCACCACACCGATCCCTCGACACCATACTATTCGTCGTCTTCGTGGAACTTTACCAAGGGTGCTCTGTCCACTATCGATCGGGACTTTGGATTTATCGGCAGGCACTTTATGCACGAGATCATCGACCACCACGTCGTGCACCACTTGTTCAGCCGCATCCCCTTCTACAAGGCTGAGAGGGCCACTGAAGCAATGCGACCCCTGCTGGGCGAAAATTACAAGGAAAGGAGAGACGTCAGCTTCTTTGGCGAGTTGGCCTCCAACTGGGGCAAATGTGGCTTCGTCCGGGAAGACAGCCACGGCAGATGGAAGTGGGTGGTCAAGAACTAAACGTGGTCAAATTCATAGACGTGTAAGATGGCAGCGATCAAGACATAGAGATAGAAAAATAGAGAGCGCACGATTGCATAGACATCCGAGACATGGGAAAGGATAGAAAGCGCTCAAACATTCGTTATTCGCAAAGTGGTATAGAGCTTCATTACCGAATGACCCGTTAGCATTGTATCATGCTTCGTGATCCCGTGCAACCATCTGCCCAGCTTAGTCCTCATCGAATATTGAGTACGTATTGACCAGTATCGTATCAACAACACGTGCTTGCAGGGCTGAGTCTTGAATTTGTGCACCGCCAGAGACACCCATCAAACTTGGACTAGACAGTGATTAGCGGAAGCCTCCTGAACAAGTGGCCAATCTTGCTTACGCAAAGCAAATCGCCAAGTTGCTACTGCTCATTCTGTTTTGTGCTTGATGCTCCTGAATCCTGTTGAGATGCTGCGACATGTCAGCATACAATTCCAGCACCGTGTACATCATTACTAACCAATACGATTGCTCTGAGGGTAGCATAATTTGCGTCGGGCATGCCGTTAATGATCGCATGCAACGTGTCTCGTCGGACAACGTCATCATCTATCCGGGCTGCACTGATGAACTCGCCATATCGTTCTTTGGTAAGCAGGGGATCGGGGAGATCTCGGAAGAAATGCTTCAGAAGTCCTGCCACGCTGTTGACGTCGTGGTAGAAACTTGCCGGATTCCTAAAATCGACCTTGGACGCATCGTTGTCGAATTGTGCTTTGAGTTGTGCAATGTGCTGGGCCGTGCCGTTCTGTCTGTAGATACCCTCGACGCTCAGCCCGAACGATTCCACTGCTTGCATGCAAGTATACACAACCAAAGGTACGGCAGAGCCGTCTCGCGCAAAAAGCTCTTCCAAGTCAACCCCAAAGACAGGTCGGCTTGGCGGTGGCAGATTGTTCGAGGGAGGAGGCGCACCGACTGGGCCGCCCATGGGGGAGCTTGTATGTGAAGGTGGTCCGTTGTGAAACGGCATTTGTGATGAGGGACCTTGTGGGATGTCAGGATGAGATGGGGGCCCGCCGGTCGGATATGGAGGCTCGTGATACTGGGCTCCTGGACCTGACGAGCTGAGTGGACCTGTCGGATAAGGAGCTGGACCTGACGCCTGTCGATTATGCCCAAAGTCCTGTGGCGGTAGTGATGGCGGGCCCTGAGCATAAGAGGCTGCAGGAGGTGGTGCGGGTTGCCCAAAGGAGAACGTCCTTCCGTGGTCCTGCGGTGGAGGAGTGTACGTCGTCTCCGGCTGATTGGCGGGAGCTTGAGGCGGGTAGTTAGCAGAGGGCTGTCTGCTGGAAGGGGCTGGGTTTTGCGTCTTGGGCGCAAGTGTCTGGTTCACTAATCAGCCCATGGACGCTAGAAGTGAGCAGATTGCCACAGTACCGGGTGCTTGACGTATTCAATGCCTGTCGTTCGTACTGGTACCTTCGGCTTATTGGAGATGATGTAATTGTGGAAGTCTGCGTCGTTGTTCACGTCGGACATGATGTCGCGGAGACTTCGATGAGCGCCTTCGTTAGGCAGAGGCGTGATGAGTACGCCGTTACCGATAAGGAGCTTCTCAGTAAAAGTTGCTGCCAGGCATGAGCACAACGATACATACACGTGTCCCGATCAACTCACCGTATTTCTGCAATTGCATGGCCAGGGCCGAGTCGCATTCTCTGATCAAATCCAGCAATGCTTTGACAGCACGAGGCCTCATCGACTTGATCAGCTCGTCTCTTTGTGCTTTCGCAGCCTGAACCTTCTCCTGATAATCATTGTCCGCAACCTGCAGCTTTTGTAGGACACCCTCCTCATATTGTGCCGCGCTTTTGGGGCCTTTGATGAATTTGGCTTTGCCCTTGACATCTCCGGTTTTGGCTCGATCGTAGTCGTCAGCAAGGCCGTCGTATTTTGCCTTTGCGCGATTCATGAGTGCTTCGGCATCGCTAGCTCGCTTCTCCGCACTCAGACCTTCATGTTTCCATTCCTTTCTGCCTCGCTCCATATTGTTGGTAAGTTGCGTCAGGTCCTCATGCATCTGACCCAATGAGAGAGCAAAGCTGTTTGTGTTGTTCGCCATCTTCGCATGGGTTTTCAGGGCCTCCTCCATCTGCCGCCGGTACGATCCTTGTCTTGATTCGGTGTGGTGCAGTGCCTCTTCGGTGGTTTTGATCAGCCGCTTCATAGACTTCTGGTGGTCGTCTTCCATGACAGAACGTTTCTTCAGGAAGGCAGCAAAGTCCTTGAATGCCAGTCAGCGTTGGCATAGATACATTGCGAGATTCAAGCATACCCGCGCCGAGGCTATACTCTGCTTCAATCGATCCAGAAGTGTCGCAAGACCAATCTACATCTATCAGTTCAGTCCTAGAGGTCGTACTATGATCCCGATCCTCACATCTGAGTACATCACCTCATCCATCTCCTTCAACAAGGTTTCTGAGGGGCCATTCGTAGCCGCGCCATTCGTTGACAATACGCCATTGCTTTCGCTGGCCGGGGTGAAGTCTGCCATGGCCGTTGTTACTGGAGAAGCTGCTAAGATCTGACAGAATTTGAGAGGGGCATAGCGGTGAATTCGCCGTATATGAAAGACAAGAAATCAATTTGAGGCTATATTAAGAAGCACACGCAAGCTTGATTCCGCAGCAAAGGGCCAACGATGTCATTGACGGACTTGGCAGAAGCAGGACCGGCCTCGGCTCATTCTCGGTCTTTCTCCAAGGTGTCCGGGTCCGTTTCTCCAAAATCTGGGGAAAATGCATCTCATCATCACCCGACAATAATATCTTTAGGCCAAGGTAGTCTCAACACTGCTTCGTCCTATCGCTGTCACTGGCGGCTGCTCGGGAGTATGAACGCTCTATTTCGCTCTAGAAGTGTTTGGAGACATCTACCACCAGCACTGAATGTCAGGACACTCGCTCCCTCTACCGCGACCCGATGCCTCAACTCATCGTCACAACTCACCATCCCTTCTGAGGTACCAAAGGACATTGCTTTTGCATTCGAGTACAATCTCTACCTCGCAACTGGGGCGCTCAATCTGACAGTACCCTAGCATTGATGGCGTCCTTCTTCGATCCGCAGCACCTTGCGGCAACTCGCCAGCCACTGTGCAGCACTTGCTCAGCGCTCAAATACCTTGCATCTTCTTGACCAATGGAGGGGGCAAGTCCGAGTCAGCCCGTATCAGTGATCTGAGGGCCAAGCTAGGATGTCCCGACCTTGAAGAAGCCTCCATTGTCCAGAGCCACACGCCCTTCAGGGACCTGTCACACCTACACGACAAGAACATCTTGGTAGTGGGAGGAGAAGGAGACAATTGCAGGCATGTGGCGCAGAAGTACGGCTTCAAGAACGTGTACACCCCTGGGGATATCTGGGCACAGCGTCGAGATGTATGGCCGTTCTCGAACCCGTTCAGGTCTTATTACGACAAGTTCGCTCAGCCAGCCATAATCCCGGAAGGACTGAAGATCGATGCGATATTTGTATACAACGATCCTCGCGACTTTGGGCTCGACCTACAGACCACAATCGATTTCCTCCTCTCATCCAAAGGTGTCCACGGCACAATCTCCAGCAAGAATGGTGATTCGAGCTTACCAAACATGGGTTATCTACAGGACGAGCAACCTCCGCTCTACTTTTCCAACCCAGATCTTTGGTGGGCGAACAGCAATCCCCTTCCTCGTCTTGGTCAAGGCGCATTCCGGGAAGCTCTCGAAGGCGTGTGGGCGGCAATCACTGGCGGTCCGGCCAATGGGGTGAAGCTGCACAAGACGGTCATCGGAAAGCCGCATCAGGGCACTTACGAGTACGCCGAAAAACAGCTGCGGGCCAATCGCGAGCGCTTAACCAAGCAAAATGGGACCCTCCCAGCAGCACTCAGGAAGGTATATATGGTGGGTGATAATCCAGGTAGGTCGTTGTCACACATGCTCGTTGCGCATCTAACCGCTGCAGAATCCGATATACAGGGCGCCAATGGATTCAAGAGTCCTCATGGTACCGAATGGATCTCAATTCTAGTCAAGACAGGAGTCTACAGAGGAGGAATCCCTGCGCATAAACCACGAACTATCGTGGAGAACGTGTTTTCGGCAGTCCAATGGGCATTAGAAGACGCGAGACGATAGAGCATGGCTATATAACTCTTGCATAGCGAAGCGAGCGATTTGCAATGTGGCACGACTCCGAGATACCCTTATAAAGTAGATTAGTATAGAGATGTACGACAACAGTGCTTGTATGGTTCCAGTACTGTGTTTTGTTATAACACTCTTCATACATTTCTGTCATAGCCGGCTAGTATATGAATAGACCCATCCGTGCATCATCCACGTAACCTCGTGACTTTGCATTATCAGTGAGCCATTCATTTAATGCTTCCACGTCGCCCTCATAGCTCTCATTCAACCACCCCAAGGACCTTGAGACCCCAACCAGCCTCAGCCTTGGGACCATGGCAAAGTCATCTGCATACATGAGCACATCGAGCGGCTCGATCGTTTCCGTATTATCTCGCTCGCCACTATCCGTCAATTCGAGCTTCTCTAGCTTGATGAGGCTTCTACACTTCTTGTTGCTCCGCTTGGCTCTCGCATCTATTCTCGTCGTGTCGGAAGCGGCCACAACCCCGGCGAGCCCTTCATCCGATACTCCTCTCATGCCGTTGCCGTAGAACTCTTCGACTCCGTTGTCCACCTCGTTCCCAAACCAATACTCTTCACCATCGCTCAGAAGATCCACGTCCTCTCGCTTCAGTCGACCTTTTGGCGGGTTGAGGACTTCAGGCGTCACATAATCGACGCTGACGCTGAGTACCATGAGGAAAGGAAAGTAGTCTAATACACAATCGAGAGAGTCTGCGCCGAGTAACGGTAGATGGGCAAAGGTCATATCCATGACATGACAATCGCTGTCCAGAAGAGTTACCAGGAAAGCATGAAGGCATTCATCATCGAACTTTGGGCAATGGGTGATGGAGATGATTATAAGCGTCGTCGGAAACGAGAACTCGCCAGTCCAAAAAGCAACATTGAGACCGCCCGAGAGTCCCAATTCTTGGAGCTTCGGGGGCCACACGATGGCTGAGGGGTCCATATTAGAGCCGAATCCGGATGATCGTGGTAGGTGTAGCTCGATCAAAGCCTGGAGACCAGAGATACTTTCAAAGAGCGTCTTGAGACTCGACAGGTCCGATACCAGGGATAGGTCCAATCTTCGAAGGGCGTGGCACTTGGAAAGAGCCGGATAACAATTGAGACTGAACGACGCCTGTGGTGCCGAGAATGACTGAAGATGTTCCTTGGTGCGGCCGAGCAAGCGAGCAGTGACGGACTTGCTGCCTTGATGGACAAGCAAGGAGAGATCTAGATCCCGCACGTACTCAGACAAGGCCGACTTCCTGATATTAAGATTGATAGACGGACAGATGGTCCGTGTGAAGAGATCGTACTGATTGCCAACCAGATGGGGTGATGCGTAGAGCACTGGCGTAGTAATGGCATTCCATTGCCGATTCACCAAGCTACAGGCATGCAGATTGCGCTGCTTTGCTGTGTCGCCTCGGCCATCAGTATATGTGACAATGTCGACGTAGCCGATCACTTCCAGTAATATTTCGTCAGGCAGATGTAATGATCTTCGCGGTGCTGTTATTCTCGAAACGTTTTGTGGCATCGTGGCAGTAGCTGTATCATTTTGCACCTTCTCCCGTGTGGTAGCTCGCGAAGTAGTGGACCATCCATGAGGGGCATTCGCATATGCCACATGTAGCGGGACCGTCCTTGGTGACATGTCATAGAGTGTCCAAGATAGAATGGGATTGTTGGATCGGCCGTTGGGCACTAATCCAGTGCTCCTCTAGTCTCTCGATATGGAATAGCGATGCTCTATTATGTTTGCCGGATGCAAAAGAGATCGTCGTCTATCAGGCGCAAACACGATCACTGCTGCGTACGCTCTCGGAACAAGAATCGCCACTGAGATACACGAGGTCTGAGCAGACACCAACCTCAACAATCAAGAACGCACGGAAATGTCACCCCACATCCTTTTGCTCTGATAGTATAGGGAAGTGGCGTTGTCCGAGACCCAAAGGATGCAAGCCAGATAAATACGGAGATGCCTCCATAGCCAAAAGCTCGCGGAACGAGGAAACAGCCCGCGGCAAATTTTGTTTTGCGACGTACCTCAAATACTTCAAGGGTGGAGAGAGGATTATGTTGGATCAATATTTATTATTATGTATAGACTATTGTGGTAAATACTAGTGGTCATGATCACATTGCTAATCCATCACTAGAAGACTACTTCGTGGTCCCTGGCCGGGCATTGCCCACACACTACTATGCTGGTAGCGGTGACTATCCTAGCTCAACAAATCGACATGGTGTCCAATTTTGTCCTTCCGCTGGAGAGATCTTCCATGTCTCGAGTCTTTCGGGTCATGCGGCATTCCTGCACTTGCCACTATCCAACTCTATTTACACTGGTCCCTCTAGACGCTGATCCTGTTACCGCAAATTTGTGCACAGCCATTTGAATCTAGGCAGCTGTCAGCTGTGTTCAAAGATGTTAATATGGCCTATCGACCAACCTCTCCCGATCCCCAATCCCAAGGGTCTGCGACCATCACGGTCTCGTGGACTCCCAGCATGTGGTACTTCTAGTACCAACGAGATGGCAATCGCTGTCGGCAGGATCCCATCATAGTCAATGCTCTTGGTCCCCTTTGTTCGCAACTGGTGTGAAGCCCAATTCTTTGAATAACTTTGCCACTCCATTCTTGCGAACGTATGCGATTTCTTCTTCGTCAGTAAGCTTCTCAATGTCGGAGAGGGGTTCGTTGTGCCACGCAAGATGACAATCTTGCTCCTTATTCTTCCCGCACAGCAGCTCGTATGACCGTACGGTCCCAAGCTGATCCAGGAAAGGGCCCTCGCCCCCGAATCCTGTGAATTTCCAGAAACTTGGGCCGCTGATCGCTGTGCCCAATAGTGTTGAGTTGTACGAGAAAGATCCGTAATCAAAAAGACCGCCGACAGCTTCCCCGATATCTTCGTCCACCTCTGCCTTTTCCCACCCGCCACTTAGATTACCCACGGGGACTACACCCAAGCGGATCACACGTATGAGTCTGTCCAAGAGGCCCGGAACGATGAGATTATCGTCGTCGAGACCATAGACGGGACCGTGACCATAGAGACCGCCCCTGCCCGAACGTGTGAGTGCATACACCATCTGTAGGACAGCGTTCTTCTGTGCATTGCCCCAAGACTTGGTCTTGCCGTAGGCAAAATAAATGAACCCTACACCAGTTCTGTGCAGAGTACGAAGTACTGTCGGATCTATCTCGGTGTCGTCCTCGGCAATGATCCAAACGACCTGCCAGTCGCGAATGTCCGACCCTGCTTCGGTCTTTGCCTTAAGCACTCGCTGTTCCTGTTGAGCCATCCACGAGCGAATAGCGCGGCCATGGCGTCGCAAGTATTGAGGCCGGAACGGATTGGACTTGCCATCTGGGCTGGTTGCTGTGGTCAGATAGATCGTTGGTTTGCCAAGCTCAAGTGTCGACAATGACCAAGCCATCATCTCGTCAAGATGGTTTGCAGTACGACTAACGAGTTTCAGGGCTTGCTGGCTGTTCAGATGTTGTCGTGCACAATATATGTCCAGAAGCGCCAGGCGGATAAATTCGTTGACGTCCACTTCGTCAGACGTCGGATGCACGTCCGTACTGTGAGGTCGTGGTGGAAAGCCAAAAGCGGCGCTTGTTTGCGCGTTCGGCATGTAGTAAGGTACGGCGGCCTGGCAGTTGCAGATCGTACAGACATCGGTCGGGCGCGCGGATTCGAGGTATACAGGATATCGACCAGGTGTGGCAACCTCGTTCTCATATAATCGTTCAAAGAATGGTTTGCTGCTGCCGGTCGTAGAATGTCGAGAGTTCGAACCGGACAGTACAAAAGCCGTGAGCAGGACCATGGCTAAGCCTCCGGTCAGGAGCACACGCCAAGATCCAGAGATTATGGCATGTGCTCTTTCGACATCAATGTGATCGAGGATCTGCTGCAATTTCCTGGCAATATCCGACCATGAAACCCTCGGCCGCTTTTGTCGACTGTCGACGTGCATCTTTTCCGAGTTGATGTCGTCTTCCAACAAGGATATGTCACTGTCGTCATGATATCGCTCCATGACACTAGAGCTACTCCCGAGCCTACCGACGAGAGGGCGGGACTCTGCCATTGATTCGAACGAAGTCGAGCACCGTCGAACAGGGTTGAAGAGGTTGAAGAGTAAAGTATCTCAAGGAGCGCTTCGAAAGCGGCAATGTAGGCGGCCACTGGTTTCCGGGAGCAGACACCACCGTGAGACAGTGCAAAAGGACAAAGATCGATTATGTACAGTCTGCAGCGTGTTCGCGGCCAGGAAATTTTAATTAGTGTCTTGAAACGGCGTGTGAGCTCGTTCGGAATCGACTGCTAGAACCACAAAGGAGGCTTTTCCATGGTGCAATACTAGAACGGTTTGTGTCTTTCAAGGGGCCCGTCGGGGAGTCCAATCACCTAGAGAGTACTGTCAGAGGATAAGCTAGCCCCTACCGTTTGCCAGAGATCATCACGGCGAGTCAACGCTGCTCAGGGCAAGCTCATGTTCCCGCGGACGTTGAACGATAATGATATATCCCCTTTGGTAATTTTAGAAGATCGTTACCGGATACGACACTCGATAGCGACACGCGATCGGCAGGTCTAGTCGGTATGGTCACAATATGGTCCAGAGTCGAGAATCGTGATGTAGAGGTGTCGGTTGCGATGTCGCAAGTTTGTGGCTTTGCAGCACAATTGTTGCTTACGTACGCGGCAAAAGGGTCAGCCCGCACGCTCCGCGCGGCGACAGACTTCACCTTCACCATCACGAACCTGCTTAGTACGATCCGACAAGTCCCCTGAATTATTCGTATCTTCTTCGCCGTTGGTGTTCATTTGCCCATGTAGTCCGATACAATCCAGCTCGTCTGCACGCACGACCGTGGCATGCTCCATGCAGAGGCGTTGCAGCTGGAGCATGTTTGGGGCAAGGGGCGAGACGTTGAAAACACCATTTGAGCTGCACTCAGCTAGCACCGTAAGCAACGGTCTCGTCCGAAGCTTGCATATCGAGACATGAACGTGTTGAAACGGCTCATATGGTCTAGGTTTGCACTCTCACTAAAATAATTACTCTCTCCCTTCATGCCCTTCGAGGTAACTCATTGACGCTTTCTGCTCGCTCCCCGAACCACTCATCCATCATGATGGCTCCAGTGCAACAACACCGACGTGTTGTCGTTGGAACTGTTTTCGTCTTCTTCCTGGTCGCAGTGCTGCTCCTTAGTGCACCAAGTCGATCTTCAGTCGTCCGGGTCCCCAAGTTCTTGACCTACAAGAACACCGACAATGCAGCAAACACTGATTTCGACCTTACCAATCAGGACTTCAGCGTTCCGGTTGGCACCTACACATACGATAACATCGCCAAAATCACGGGTGATCTGGCCGTAGCGATGGATCCATGTGAGGGGCTGACGCTGGCCGAAGGAGGGAAGAGTGCTCTCAAGGCCCAAGGCACCTTTGTGCTCGTCACTGGCGGCGCAGGCTTTATCGGCTCCAACCTTGTCGATCGGCTCCTTGCCCTGGGCTACAAGGTCAGAATCTTCGACAATTTGTACACTGGCTTTATCCGCAATGTGCCTCTTGGACATGAAAACGTCGAATTCTTTTATGGCGACATTTTGGACAGGAAGGCCCTGCAGGAGGCGCTTCAAGGAATCGACTATGTCTTCCACCTTGCTGCCATGAGCAAAGTCGTACCATCACTCAAGTCACCGGACATGGCACGCTTCTGTCTGGAGAGCAACGCTCTAGGCTCTTGGAATGTCCTCGAAGAAGCACGTCTTGCCGGCAAGATCAAGAAGGTCGTATATGCTGCTTCCTCGACCTACTACGGCAACGCCCCACCACCCCACAAGGAGAACATGGCACCCGACTTCCTCACTCCCTACGCAAGCAGCAAATACGAAGGTGAAATGCAGATGCAAACTTTTGACCAGCTTTTCGGTGTACCTACTGTCAGCACACGCTTCTTCATGGTATACGGACCGCGGCAGCCAACCACAGGTGCCTACGCCATTGTCACTGGTGTATTTGCCAAGGAAGCTGCCGAGGGCAAGCCCCTTACCATCGAGGGTGACGGAACCCATTCACGCGATTTCATTCACGTCACAGATATCGTTGAAGGTTTGATCCTCGCCCAACAAGCTCCCACACTTCACGGAGAAGTCATCAACCTAGGCACTGGCACGTCGTACTCAGTCAAGGATCTCGCCGACCTTGTATCCAAGGATCAAGTACAACTCCCACCCCGGAATCATGACCTCATCCGTACTTTGGCCGATACCTGCAAAATGAAGCGGCTACTGAATTTCCAGCCAAAGACCGACTTCATTCAGGCAATGAGCTACATGGTCAAGGCCACAAAGGAGGGTAATGTCTTCATCCAAGACTGGTTCACGTTGCCCCGCGCACTATCAGCGCCGCACCTTCTCCCCATTGGCACACCGGACTTTGCCTGGCCGAAGGCGCAGGACGACCTCGATGCTTTGTTGGTAAGCCTGCAGCGTGTCAACGAATGGGTTCAGTCTGGTGCCGCGCAGGATCGTCGTTTGATCACTGTCATACCGTTGTCGGTGGCTGGCATTGACGCCTTGAAATCGAGCATGCCTGCTCTCCGAGAAATGCTCCTCAACACCGTCCACTCACTCGTTCGATACGGCGGCGTAGTACGCTACATGGTCGCTGCCGCTGATGACGTCGCTCTCCAAACGTGCACGGAACTCAACCTACCTTGTTTGGATGTCCGCAATTCATTCAAGGAGGGTCCGGCTCTTGTCGACGCTCTGCTAAGTCGCGGTTTCGACGTACATTATGCAGTTATCGGCAACAGTTATGTGTCGTCTGTCATCTCGTTCATGTACAACAATGGCGACGAATCTCTAAGTACCGCGGACACGATTCGCGCTCAGTCACGAGGAGACTTCTTTGTACGAGTGAACGATGGAACCCGTCGCACTTTTGCGCGGATGGACAAGAACAAGCTTGATCACCAATCAATGCTGAACAACGAATGGCCTGTTACTGATCTCAACGAGGCGACTTTCGACGTTCAGTACTTCTGCGAGGGCCTGGTCGAGCATGACACAAACCCGACCAGGGAGGATATATCCAGCTCGGCAGAATCGCGTTTCGGCGACGATCACAGGCTCGCAGCGCGGTCATCACACACGCCCTGCACTGGCGTCAACAACCATCTCTACATCGCTGTCGGCTGTGAAGATAGGTCGTCAGCCATGGTGGAGTCCGCGAACGCCACTGTCAATGCGCTGATCAAATCTGGCGGGTTTCACCTCAGCCGCTGCCCCGATCCTGAGCATTGTGACATCCAACAAATTGTTCCCTCTCAGTGGTTGCGGAAGAGAGTTGATCTCAAGGCGAACGGCAACCTTTGTGCCTAGATAATTATTCCATTCAGTATAATTTACGATTTTCTAATAGATATATCATGATTCAATTCTGTATTCATGTACATGTTATTCTCACATAGATTTACACCAAGTCAACGTCTGTGTCCACTAGACCATATCTTGTGCTGTTACCACCTTATTTGTCCCTTCAGGTTGCTTAATACACTGCGAAACATGCGATCCAGCAAAGCTGTTTCCAGGGGTACTCATGCCGTCAAGTGTGGAGAGTTCTGCTCCGACAGCAGGACAAGGGCCGTCATCATGGTGCTGGCCTTCTTTCTCGGGACATTTGTCTAGATCGCCCCTGAACCTTTTGCTTCTGGCAGCTTCGGAACCGTTGTAAGGGATAGCGTATCAGCGTTGCCTCAGACGAGCCGTCCTTGCGTGACATCAGCGTCCACCGTTATGCGCAGGTCCCTTGCGCTATGATTGTCTAGATACTCTGGCTTATCGAAACAGTTAGGCGACTAATTGAAGCTTTCCCTTGCCGGTACAAGGGGGGCGGCAATGTAGGCTACTTTTGTTTCACACAACGGCACAGATTAGTCTCTGAGGCAGATATACATGTCTTTGGCCTTCTGCTGAGTTTTGCAGCAGTGCCAGCAGTACCAGTACCAGTATCGAACGCAGTATGCTGATGCTCAAAGGGCGGGCGCCTTCCCCATCTCGCTTCTCCATTTTCCGGAACAGGCGCAACTTCGGGTTGCTCATCCTGGGGCTAATTTTGGTCACCTTCTTCCTACCCAACCATTTTGACCTTGGCTTCGACTATACAACTTCCCTGGACACGGTGAATCGATTCACTCATCATCATGCCGACCTTGATGATTTCTCGAATGCCTTAGAAGCTCAACAGGACGAAGAGCAAGAGAGCCTGCAAGCGACGGGCATCACAGAGGACGATCAGTGCTCAACAGCACCTCGAGCTCGCAATGTGATGATCAATCTCAAAACAGGAGCTGCCGAATTGCAACTCAAGCTACCAGTCCACTTACTCACGCTCGCCAATTGTGCGCCAAAAGACCAGTTCGTCATTTTCTCCGATAGAGAGGAGACGTTCGGAGGGTATCCCGTCCATGATGCACTTGCAAACGTCACCAGCAAGTGGAAGAAGACGCATGAGGACTTTGCAACATACAGGGACATTCAAAGATATCGGGTCGGTGCCCAGAAACTCGAAAAGCTGGTCGGAAGCAAAGGTTGGAAGTTGGATAAGTGGAAATTCATGCCTCTTGTGTTTCGCACATTCGAGATGGCGCCTGCGCATATCGAGTGGTTCTTCTTCATGGAAGCCGACACGGCCGTCAGCTGGGTCAATTTGTTGTCCTATCTGGACAAGCTGGATCCCAGCAAGCCACACTTCATTGGCAATGCTTTGGCACCGAACTTGGCACCTTTTCCAAAGCACCCCCTACTTTTCGCTCATGGTGGTAGTGGGTACCTCCTTTCACGACCTGCACTGGAGATCCTGGTGGAGAAGCGTGAGGCAGAAGGCGCAGAGAAATATGACAAGCGGTGGGAGGAGTATATGTTGGAGACATGCTGTGGTGATGTTGCTCTGGCCGAAGCGCTGATGGAAGTCGACATCCTCATCACAGACGCGAGTGCAGTCTTGCACTGGAATACCCCTCATGGTGTCGTTTTCGGAAAAGACATGTGGTGTCGCTCGCCCATCACGCAGCATCACGTCGACGCGTTCCAGATCAACGACATGTGGCGCTTCCAGAAGGCTTGGGTCGAAAGATATGGCTGGGGTACACCTTATACATGGAGTGACATCTACAAAGTCGTGGTCCGCGACGCCATTAGACAGCCACGCAGGGACTGGTTCAACTGGCGGGACGATCAGAAATACTTTAGCCAAGCACAAGCCGAGAAGGCTGGTGTGACTCTGGACAAGTATGATGATGTGGAAAAGGCTAGTGTTGAGAGTGCTGAGAATTGCGCAAAGGTTTGCGACCATGTTGGAGCCGACTGTCTGCAATGGCGATGGGCGCCAGGGAGGTGTTTCTTGGGATCGCAGCTGATGTTTGGCGTGGCAGCTGAAGTGGGCACGGAGCTCTGGACTAGCGGATGGCATACGGAGAGGGTTACACAAGTGACGGAATCATGGGGCTCTTGTTGAGTCTAATACGGACGGCATCTAGCGATAAGTATGTTTCATATCTTGTATAAAATCTATGTCTCTTCGATAATGCCATAATCAAATCTTTCTACACTTGCACGTCTCGCTCCCCCACGCCGGCCTTCGTTTCCCCTGCCCAACGATTGAGACAGCATCGACACAAGTGCATGATCGGAAACCATGAGCTACTATGAGCAGCATGATCACGGGCTATTCCATATACCCTTCTACCTCTGGTGAAAACCCCACGAACATCCAATCGAGTTATTCACTCCGACGTAGCCCTCGTACGTGGACCCCGAGCCTGCTATGATACACACCCACTCCTTGCTCGGCCCCACAAAAAGATTGAAAGAAGATCTTCCCCCGTGGTTACCAGCCTGCGCTGCGGAGGCGCAGGCTTGGCCCGCAACCGACACAGCATAAGTAGATGTGTAGGTTGTTCTCCCCGCATTTCGATCCACCAAAGTGGTGCCTGCACCACTGAAATCACGGTCAAATATATCTGTTCTTCTTGCAGCAGTAGGATTATTGACTGTCTCAATGACGGTAAAACCCCCTACTTCCGGGCACGTAGTCGTTGTCATTGTGGTGGAGATTGATTTACTTGTAGTCATCGTCGTCGCGGTGGGTGAAGTCGTGGTAGGTATCAAAGCAGCGTTAGGAGTCAAAACGGTACTTGAGATCAGGGCGTCGATGAAAGTCGCACTTGTCGTGATGGTTTGTAAGGTGGTGGTTGTCGAAGTGCTCTCACTTGTCGTCGTGATGGTAGTAAATCTTGTGGTGCCCGTCTCACCCACAATGATCGTGCTAGTCATCGACCCGAGAGTAGTTGTCGTACTAATAGTAGTCGTGCTAGTAGTAGTCTTGCTAGTGGTGGTGGTAATCGCACTAGTAGTGGTCGCGCTAGTGGTCGTTGCGCTAGTGGTGGTCGTACTAGTACTAGTCGTACTAGTGAGGGATATCTTCACAGTGGATGGGCTTGTATTTGTTGCACTAGTGGCAATTGAAGAGTTGGTACCAGTTGTAGTTGCATCCTCCCTAAGAGTGCTTCCCAAACTTGTCGCTATGACAGTCTCCTCCCCATCGCTCGTCTGTTGGGTCGTAATACCAGAGCCGTCTTGGGTCGACTTACCCGCATCAAGCATGCATTTGCAGCCCCTTGCAACTTCAATGGCAGCGAGTCCCGGGACTGCAGAGAACGATCGAATACTGGGTAGGGTCAGTATTTTTGGGACTGAGACCTTTGATCCCTCTTGCTTACCTGCTACCATGAAATTGACAGAATTTCAACGGGTATTTATACTCGTCCTTGATATCAGCTGCGTTTGAGCGATTGCACCGGACAGCCTTGTTCTGTGAAGGCGGAGTTGAGCCTTTGGGTACCGTAGCTCCTGCTTCCTTCAAGATGCAAGCACATGCCCGTGTAAGCACTGCAGCATCCAAGGCGGGGAATGGAGAACGCTGACGCGGACTACAAGGGAGTGAGCCTCTTATCCTGGTCCTCATGCTCCCGAAAGACCTACGCGAGAAGGTAGAACTTGCAGAATCGCACCGGGTGCTGTGCGCTCTCCTTGGTCAGAGCAGTTTGCGTCTTCAGATTGCGGCAAGCTGTGGCGGGATCAGTGGTCGATCACGAGCTCAAACGATGGAGACATACCTTTTTCCGCCGGATTGAGGTTGACAGCCGCTACGAATGCAATCAAGGTGAGAAAGAAAGGAATGTGCATCTTTGATGTTGGGCCGTCTAAGATTATGAGAAGCAGCAATGCGTTCAGACTCAGTGCTACGGCGTATAATGTCATATATAGGTACCTTCTGCGGGCCCTTCTTCATTTGTTTGGGTCGTGGACGTTGCCCGCCAAGCTCAGTACACGGCTGAACTTCAGACATCATGGCTCCCAAATTGAATCGACGTACGGTGGTCGGGATATATGTGATAGTTAACGGCCCTGTTGTACCGTTCGGGTAGCGAAGCAGGCGGTATCCAACGGGATCACGAGCCCCATCGTATAGGATGGTACATTATGGATACAAGGGTTCGAGTTGCTACAAGTGTAAACTACCCACCTTTGCAGGAGGTCCCAACCCTACCAATTCGCCGTTTTGGGAGTGGCGGATGTTTTCAGTTGCGCGTAACGACGTCTCGCAAGCTGCATGCTACGTCCTCGCCACGGCTCAAGGCACGATGGGATGAGCATCTTCCGTCCTTCACATTTGCGAGTATGTCACTAGCGACTGTCATCCCCCTGACGGGTCTGGTAGGTTCTGTTCAAAGTCAATGAAGCACGCCCCAGTACGCTCACTGCTTTAATTGATTTGTACACACTGCACCTTGTCCATATGCGGTGCCCAAGCGTGGCGATACCGCTTCATCTTACTTGTTGTCCGTTCCTTGGGGGACTTCCCTAAGCAGTTCGATCAACGTCGAACGATGATGAAACAATACAGGTACATATTCCCACCTTCCTCATCCTGCAAGACTGCAAGACTGCAAAGTCGCCAAAGCTCGGCCTGACCGCTCTTGGCAACGACAAACACTTATGGGGCACCCTCAGCCGCTGCATGAATGACAACGTCCGTCGAAATGACGGCTGTTACATCGAAGACCTCGTATAGCCTGTGGTAAAGCGCGTACTTTGTATTGACTCGCTTTTCACGTCAAACGCCTTTTATTGAGCTGCTGGATGGACCTAGTCTGAAAGACAAGTGCTCACTATTTCGGGTTGATTCTTCTTGTTCAGTGCTCGCATCAACAGGACACAATCTAGGCGATATGCAAGATCCAATTCAAACTAGATAAGTATCATTTGTCTGGTCGACCTTCTTGCGATCGATTTGAGTTGGACTTCAATATGGCGCTCAAAATATGTCTTCTTCTTCTGATCAGTATACTTCTGGTACATGCCCAACTCACCAGAACCTTCACCGTCACTCGCACACGGGTTCGTACAGTGAACATCGCAAAGTAGACCATCCGCCGCACCAAGACGCTCACGGAAACGTCTGTTAGTGTCAGGGTTGCAAGGGTCACGGGTCCAACCCTGACTATCACTGAGACGATACCTGCCTCTACCATTGCAGAGACCGTGAATAAGGAACAGCTCCTGTTATTCACTGCTGCGGCAGGTGACAGTAGTTCCACTCTCGCATCCACCACCCTTGATAGTCAGACTGCTTCGCCACTCGCGACCACTTTGACGGTTACCAAGACGGCATCTCCACTCCCCACGACCGTCACCATCACTCAGACTGCTCCCGCGCTGGTCGCCACCATCACCGTTACTCAGACTGCCGCAGTGCTGGTGCCCACCGTCACAGTTACCAAGCTTGGACCATCAGTAGCAGCGAACGTAGTTGTAACGCAGAATGGACCTCCGCTAGCTTCCATCGTCACTGTCCCACAAAGGGCGCTTCCTCTGGGATCCACCGTCACCCTCATCCACCGTCACCCTCATTCAGACCCACAATGCGTCACCGCTCGTGTCCACCATCACTGATTCATTTCACGCAGTCTAGCCCGCCAACGACAATACCGATTCAGACTACGTCGGAATCCCCATCATTCAGACCATGCATCACTACCATGCCGCCCACAGCTGCCCCAAAGCCGAACGTCCTTGCCTGCCCCCAGTGAGTCACCAGCGGAGTACGAACATACAATGACCAGGAGTACACCGTCAGCTGCAACGCATCTATAGGTCCAACTTCATCATAGACCAGAGAACCTGCTTATTCAGGGTTCTTATGGGGGATCTTGAATGAATGCATGGATTGGTGCCAGCGCCTAGGAGCTACATGTGATGCATTCATGATGAACGAAGGCGCGTGCTATGCTCGGAGGTGGATCGAGGAGCCGACCATAGGTCTTGACGGCGGCCCTGCTGTCTACATTGGTAAAAAGAGTGGCTTCGAAATGCCGAACTTTCGCGCATACATTGCCCCGGCATGTCCATCAAACAACAGCACACTCCCCTCTACGTTTATAGAGCTTTTCAGGCTCGGCGTCACCCCTCGGACCTGTCAATCTTAATTAGCCAGCCTCACCAAAATAAAGACTTATCTAAGAATCCCACTAATTGACCTCTTAAAGCTGTAATTTACTGTGTAAATCGTCAATATCGTGAATTCGAAGGTGTACTAGCCTCTCTAACTGTTATAGCACTATAGCGCGTAATGTAGCACTAGCTTAGTGTAACCGCGCTATATAGCTTATCCTTACTAACCTCTTTACAAACTAGCAAATAGCTATAGCCTCTAATGTCTTAGTTCGTGCTGTTTAATAGTATAAGGCTAATCTCTATCTCTTTAGAGTAGTAGAGGCCCCTTATATAGTCTGTAGTCCTCTATAGCTAATCTAACCTCGAGCTCTTTTAGTACTTCTATAAGTGCTTATCTACAAGCCTTCGATGTTTTTAGATAAGATAGCAGTCTTCTTATATAACGAATTTAGTATTTAAGCGTCGCTAACGACTATTTATCGAGCGCTAGATTTAGTTAGCTAGAGTCGTAAAGCGATATAGAAGATTATAGCTTAGCGTTATAAAGCTCTTCGTAATGCTTATATAGTAATAATAAGCAGCTTCGAGCCCTTCTAGCTTGTATTTATAGATAAATCTAGATGTAACGAGTAGCTTAGTATTTAGAAATACGGCTAGTTACTAATAGGAATAACCTCTAAGGAGACAGTTAGTGCTAAGCGTAGTGAACAGATCTATATCCTACTAGCCTATACTATTAATAGCGTAATTACTGCCGAGGTGTATACTAGATTTATAGATAAAGACTGCTTCTTCGAGTGGCTAGAGGAGAAGGTAATACCTCTATACTAGCTATATCTAGGCCCTTAGTTAGTCCTTATTATAGATAACACCTCCTTCTATCGATCTAACTAGATAAGCTCTCTCTATAAGTAAGCTAGTATAAAGCTTATCTATCTTCCCCCCTACTTACCTAACTTTAATCCTATCGAGGAGTTCTTTAGCTAGCTTAAAGTAACAGTTTAGAGGTACTAGGACCTTTAGTAAAGTAGTGTATATATCGCCTTCGAGGATTATATCGTTAAATATATAAGGATCGTTAGTACTAATAAAGAGGCTATAAAAGGGTACTTTAAAAACTGCTATATCGATTGCGAGTGATATTATTATCCTTCCTAAATAAGCAATCTAAATATTAAAATCTCTTTAGCTTTAACTCTAACCCCTCTTATTTACCTTTATATTCGTCGTTTATATACTTCTTCTAGCGCTCTATATCTCGAACTAGCCTATTAGCTATACCTTAGATAATCCCTTACGATACTAGCTACTTAGTAGTCTTACTTTTTAAGGTTTTAAGGTTAATATACTAGTCGTTAAGGAGGTGAAAGGCCTCCTCTAGCTTATCCTTCTAGGTCGATTTTTGTACCTATTCCTTCTTCTAATCGATATAAGAACGAAGAGCTTAGTTAATAGTTATATCTACTACTAGAGGCGAGCTACGAGGCTTAGCAAATAGGCTATCTAGAGGTGTCGTCGTCTAATAGTAGTAGCGAGTTAAATACCCCTCTATATTAAGGTTTACTATTACTAGTAAGCGACTCCTTTTTCTCGTTAACTAAGGTAATACCTTACTAAGCATTTTTAGTATTAACACCTCTAGTAGCTCGTTAATTGTCGCTTTACTAGAAGAGATCGCTTATGCCTAGTTACGCTAATTCGAATTTAAGATCTTATAATAACGCTATAACATCTAATCTATCTAATAGTACTAAGACTTAGAGCTTAGCGTATAATTGCTAGGGCATCGCTACCGATTTACGAGGTATAAAAAGTTATTATAATAAGAGCTAGCATCGTCGTCGAGGGTCTATAACTATAGATCTTATAGTATACTAATAGTAGTAGAAGAGCGAGTACTATTAGCTCGAGTAGTCTCGAGAGCGCTATATACTAGTATAATCTCTACTATCTTCCTCTTAGAGAGGTATTTTAAGCACTACACCTTTAGAGCCTTCTCTAGAGGTGACTAATTAAGATTAGCTTATATATAATCGACCTTCTATATACTACGATAGCTATTCTTCGCTACTACCTTAAAGCTATTAAGCTAAAATTAAGCTACTCCTTTATAGTATAGCGATCTACGAGCTAGCAGTTTATATATGTCGTACTAATAAGCCTCTACTATCTAGTTAAATATATTAATAGTATCGCGATACAGCTAGCTTAAATTTAGCTTTAAGGTCTACTATAAAGTCTACCTTAGCTTAAGGTCGAATTTATGCTCTAAGCTCTTAGTACCTCGGCGTAAGTAGCTTACTAGCAGTAGCAGCAGAGGTGATAGCTCTAGAGGAGGCTATATTAGAGGGGGAGGCGACAGCGACTATACTACTAGCTACTTAGCTAGAGGTAGCGGTAGAGGTTTAGATAGAGGAGGAACAATCTTAGAGGCAGCTTAACGTCTATTACGCTATAAGGACGATGCTATCGCTAGCGTAGAGCGCTACTAAGCTAGAGGAGGCTTAGCTACAGTAGTAACACGTATAGATAGCCTTAGATTTCGAGTCGAACATCTTATAGTCTCTATTACACCTTTTCTAGAGCTTCAAAATTGCCTATTTAGGTAATTGGAGTGTATTTGGGGTGAGTTCTATGATAAGTCTTTATTTTGGTGAGGCTGGCTAATTAAGATTGACAGGTCCGAGGGGTGACGCCGAGCCTGAAAAGCTCTGTAAGCTGGAGCTTCGCGGATCCGTGGATTCGACAAAGAACGGACTCTGCTTCAGTCTCGTTCGGAACACCTATAGTCCAGACTCCGTCCTGCGCATGGTATTGAACCCACCTGCCAATGGTTGTGCCGACTTTCAGCTTGATTCACGGATGCGACTCAGAGCTGTCGACGAGCCCGACTGGGTCTTACAGGCTGAATTCGCACGTTCGTCGTACAATTTGATGTTTGCCGCAATCAGCAGCACCGCTTATACAGCCACCTGCAACCCGAACGGCTGTGTATTGGACTGTACCTACGGCGGCTGTCAGCAGCGACATAATGGTGACGCAAGATGGCAGGACACGCGGTTGATCGATCCGAGACTGTATGCTGAGTATATGCTTGGTGATATCAACCTTCCAGGCAATTGCCTTCCATTCTCGCTAGCCATAGTTCCAAGTAATTCCTAGGTGGGGATTTGGCAGCGTTGCATAGTACTCTTAGTCAGAATTTCTATCTCCCTACTCGCATACTCGCATGTGATATCCCTCACTGGTGTAAGAACGGAGTCAACAAGCTTGTTGTATCTAGATGACGTGGTAGTCTGAAATCTGTCACATTTCATATGGCACCACGAATTATAGGTCGGTGCTGATTGCAAGGTCAGGCTGAGATGGGACCTCCACGGCCATGTCTGAAGTCTGGCACAATATGTTGAAGGTTTCTTAGGAGGGTTGAAAGTCAGCCATACCACTTTGGTTGATGGAGAAGTCTACGGCTATCAAGCATTGATTATCCAGACCTACACCAGGGTATGCGTCAAGCCGACCAAATGCCACCTATGATAGTACAAACAAACAATGCGCGTCCAAGTCATCTGTGTTGTCGTAAGGTGCTGAAACCCCTCCTTGCTTCCTCACACTGTCCTTGCCGGCCGTCTAGTCTCATTTCGAGTGTGATCCCTACCATCTCTCTGCCTCCCATGCGATAGACCGGCCAGATCGTCTTCCTATTCTGTGTTACTACATCTGGTCATCGCACTGCGTTCCAAGCAGATTCAAATGACTGATCCACATCTGTCTGCAGACCCAAGAGGTGGCACACCATATGCCACATGCCAATTTATCAACGACCGGCCAGAGGACAGCAGCTATGACACTCGAAACTACAAGGGTCTCGACGGGGTTGCTTCCAGCGAACGAGCCCTACTCGTGGGCGACACTACTCGCGAATCAGCATTTGCTGAAGACAGTAGCTAAGCTTGCACGGCGGTAAGCAGTGGGACAGAGTGAGTAAGAATATCCTGATTCTCGAGAAGAGGAAAATCTGGAATTCTTCACCTCTTGACAGCTTCCCATCCGTTCAGCCATCGCATGACCACAAGTCCGAGAACAACCGTCCCCAGTGCTGCTGCTCCAGGTAGTCCGTGATATCGCACTGCTTCCCAATCCGCGCCCTCTTCCACCAGTCCCTCTCTCCTCAGGACGCCCTGTAACTTTGCTGCCTGCTGTCGTGTAATCATAGCGCCTTCCTCGTTCTTAAGTCCGAGTCCAGCTTGTTCCAGCAGAGCAGCGATGGGTATCGCTCGGCTTTGCTTGCCATGCCCAAAAGGACGAATGGTATGTCCGTTCACTTCTGATTTCTCACACGGATCGGCATCGGGCAAGTTCCTTGAGGTGTCTGATGGCGTATTATGTGACATGGCAGTGCGCTTCTCCTCGATCATTTCCTCCAATGTCTGCCTCACCTCATCGCGTTGTGATTCGGCTGATTCGGCTCGCCGTTTGTACTCCTCCATCTGCTGCTTCATGTCGAACATGTTTGTTTGCAAACGGTCAAGCTGTGATTGCAAGTCTGACATTGAGAAAGCAGCCTTATTCATGTCAGTGGCCGGTCCGGTACCAGGAGGACTTGAGAGATCGATGTCAGCGCCATTGGGCTCGGCAGAATCCTTTCTCGGTCCATGCTCAAGCTGATAAGCACGCTCCTCTGCATTGACACGAGCAAGCCGTTCCTTTTCTAATTGCTGCTCAAGCAACACAACTCGGTCCTGAAGAGAAGGAATCTGATCCTTGGCAGCTTTCAATTCTCGTGTCAGGATGAACAGCGCGTTTGAATGATCAGAGCTGTCGAACATGGATGGCTTGGCCGTATCAGAGCGCTGGAGTAGAGGTTGCAATGTCGGATCGTTCAGAGCCTTACTAATATCCGGCTTTTCGGGCAATGGCTGCGAAGGCGGGGGCGCAGGAGGCTCTGGGAATTGATTGACGTCTGGTCGATTCTTCCTGGGAGATGATTGTGGCTTGTGCTCGATATTCGTCTTCTCGTCCACTACTGGCGACATTCGAGACTCGCCCTTCATGAGATGATCCAGAGATTGTTTGGCCCGGGCAATGTCCTGTTGCTGTTGTTTTGCCAAATTCAGCTCGCGCTGACGACGGTCAGTCTGATGTCACGAAGGTCTGCATAGGTCTACTTACATTCAAACGCTTTACGATTTGCTCCGTCGAGATTGGCTGAACCCACATCCGGGACCATGGCGGTTGCTGAAAGGCGTTGGGATCTCTAATCGCCGACACCGGTCCAGTGATTGGTCCCACGGTCTTGATGCTGGGAAGTCCCGGATGGCCACCTGCGTGCTCGACTCTGGCTGCGACTTTGTGGTGCACTACTGTCTTCTGATCCTCGCTCACTATGTCGATGCCCAATTCCAATACATCCTGCTCGCGAAGTTCATGTGGTTCCGACTCTTTATTTTCAGGTGACAATCGCTTCCCGTTCACAAAGGTACCATTTGATGACTTTACATCGCGAATGAAGATCCTGCCGTTGCGCTCCGCATATACTTCTGCGTGCTGTCGAGAGAGAACCTTTGAATCGAAGTAGCCATTAGTGGGTGTGGGCGCCGTCTTTGCATTTGTCTGTCGTCCTATGCGCAGGACGTCTGGGTAATATGGTACATGTATGGTTTTGCGTTCAAATGTCCCGTTCATCGGCAGCAGATACAGGAATGCCGAGCCTTCTGGGGGAGCTCCGTTCCGCTGGGCACCATTCTGCTGTACCTGGCCGTTCGGCAGCTGCTGCTGTGACGGAAGGAGAGGGCCATGGAGTGCTGATATGGCAGATGCAGCGGTCGGTCCTGATGACACTGAAGATACGGACTGTGGGCGTGCTGTACTCAATCCTGATGTGGGTTCCGACTTGCCAGGAGGCCAGATACCTCGAGTCGTCTTCTTTCTGGCCCAGTCATTTCCGGAAATGTTGCCGTTGGCAGTGACGGAAGAAGCCGAAATGGTAGAAGTTGATGACGAATTCGAGCTCAGAGATGAAGAAGAATTGGTTCGTTGGGCGGTCTTGCGAGGCCCTGGCATGAACATCTTTCCCACCTCTTCCTGGCTCATGTTCGTGAAGCCGTTCTGGCCACCATTAACAGGGTTCCATCCTGTCCGCGAGGGTTGTTGTAGTTGGACTGGCGGTGCGACGGCGGTCATGCTCTCGAAAAAAGAGGAAAGGGCGAGTCCGGGGGTTCTTGGTGGTCAGAGATTACTCTCGTGACTGATTGTTGTCTCTCCACCACAACTCCAGGCCTGCACACGTCAATTGTCCTACCGGGTTCATTCAAGTCCTTCTCTTTTGATCTCCTTCTTCTATTGCAGGTCCCCGCAGAGGAGGACGTGTCGCGCGCCCTGGACGTTTGATCCGAGTTGAGACGAAAGGGAATTGGCGACCAAAATCGGGTCAAGACCAGGCTGTACGAGCAGTGGCTGTGAATCGCTACGCTGGTGGACTGGGCAGGTATTTGGACCAGACGTACCTGTTGAGTACGAATATGCCAGGATCCGGTCTGCAGCGTCTTGGGCGCGTGTGAATGTCCTGGAGATCAAGGAGGGACGTGGTTCTGCAAGAAATGCACGGACTCTTGAAACCGGGTGAGGTGCAACGGCCGCCGGCTCATGCGAAGAACTCGACCACGACCGTTCACATCGAAGGGTGATTGTCGACAATTGAGAAGCGGTAGGGTATTGTCGCAGAATGGTGGAAATTGTGGAAGTCGGTCTCCAGAGATGCAGAATACAAGGTTTGAAGTCGTTTCTCCGCTTATGCCAAAGAAGTTTGACCAGCGTCACTGGCCGGGCGCAGAAAGCGGAGCACGTGATCATGATCTTTAGCTCCGAAAAGATGGTACTGCCTCCGGTCGCAAACTGCTGAATAAAGATTAGCTCGACGCACCCCACCTGCAACCCTGTACACAGAACTAAATTCGGCAATTGACAGGTTCGCAAGACTTCCTCTGCAGAAGAGTCGTGCCTGTTCATCTGCGCTCACAGCCGTATTCGCAGTAACATCAGTCATCCCAGAGCCAGCAGCATGCCCGTCCCAGTAGGAGCAGGCGGTGGCATGGCCGGCCCCTCGACCTTTGACAAACGTACAACGTGATCCTCGTCCCTCCGCCGACGTTAGGCTAACATGTCCCAGTTAAGATGGGCGCCATGATGGGAAGCTGTTTGTCTGCCATACCTCGTCTGAAAGGAGTAAACTAATAGAATCATGAAGCTGTCGGACTTATCATCGGATTCATCTTCGGCGCAACTAACATTATCCGCTTTGGCCCTGGACCCAATGGCATGCTTCGGACAATTGGGCAGTACATGGTCGGGTCTGCAGCGACATTCGGGTAGGCTATGAATCAAGCCCTTGTGCGAGAGCCCCAAGTTAATGCAATGCAGATTTTTCATGTCGATAGGTATGACTATACGTACTGACAGCTCACCTGTCATGACCGAAGCTTTCATTCGAGCGCAAGCTGCGCAAAGGAGTCCGGCGATCATGGCGAGGAGGAAGTTGGAGCAGGTCCGCCAGGACAGAGACAGGGCGTAATGGCGTTGAAGAGCATGACACGATGATTTCACGGCGATGGTGAGGTGGACAGGCCATCGTGGGTAAAAAGCATAAGCATGAAGCCCATACTGTACAAAGATCACGAAGCTCAGTCTCAAGTTCCCCGGCATAGCGAGGGATCGTATTACATTGGTTGTACTTTTACTCAGTCCCTGTGACGGCCAGCGAGGCACACAGGTCTACTCCTCCCGTCCCACTCTCGGATCGATGCATATTTGTACAGTCAAATCTTCACCACATGCAACACTATCGCAAAACAACATGCCGGGCGGGATCGATCGCTTAGCCGGAGATCCTCTCGTACAACAGGATGTAAGCGACCTTGTTGTCCTTGATACCATCTCGTCGAGGTGTCCTCTTACCTGCAGTGCTCGGGGTCGCAGTTCCACCAGTCGCTGCAACGCCAGCCCACCTTTTCTTGTTGTCCAAACCGTTCACATCACTCCACGCCTTACCCTCGTCTTCATTGTCTTGGTCTCCGTCCAAACCTTCGTATGGGTTTCGCTGCTTGGTGTCTTGCTCGTCCTGATGCCGTTTCAGTGCTTCAGCAAGCACTTTGGGGTCTTCCTCGGCTCCAGCTTCGGCTACATCTTCCGGGCGAATGCGTCGGATCAGCGTGTCGTCTACACGAACCCACTCTCGCCGATCCTGCCGAAGCAAGTCCACGGTATAATGACCTCCTGCTGCGCTCTTGCCGTGATGATAAACCACAGCAGTCAGTCTGTATCTCGGGAGCCCACCTTTCAGAGACATCCCCGCACGCTTTGCGGGGGGGAAAACTTCCTTGGGAAGCTCAAAATCAAGGGGATACCCGATTCGCTTCCAGATCTTTTGCGTTCCACCTGATGAGTCGTACTGGAAACGTTTGAGGTGTAGTATCAAGATTGGCGGTAGCGATTCGATGAAAACTTGTTTTGTCGCAGTGGTGCCGGGCCCCCGGGGAGAGTTGAAATCTCCGGTCAGGCTTTCAGGCTTTGTGAGACCTTTCAGAGCCTCTGTAATATTGTTGATGTTGGGTGCTCCTATGTCAAGCTGCAGTGGTTGATACGGTTCCAGAGTGACAGAATTCTTTAATCCCGGCACACGTAGCTCGGACCTTAGAGCACCCCCGAAGATACGCGTGACCGGAGAGGAGCTGCTGGGATCGCCGGATTGGCGTGTCACGGCGGCCTTCTGCTTTGGCCCCACTTCGAGCCAGCCTGCGTCTGCAGCGCCTGATGTTGTCGAGGATGGGGATGAGGGGATATCAGAAGGCGCAGTGATACCCTGGGACCGCAGAACGGCAGTACACTCGTCATGTAAGCCAGCAAGGAGGAAGCCGAGGAATTCCTCTGCATCTTGCTGATGGCCTCTCTGTGCTTGATTAGTATGGTTTATGTGGATTCATTACATTGCGCATACCCTCATGGACGAAAACCGCGGCAGTCTGTTGATTACGCCATAGACATATTCTGGGATAAGCGGGCCGCCATACTGTTCGAGCTCATTGTCCTTCAGTCGCATACGCAACTTATCGGCTGATTCGGCGCTGTCGATAACCTTGAATTCGCGCATAAACATGATCATGGCATCAAGCAGGGGGGTGTCGCTCTTGAAAGAATGTGCTGCTCGCCTGCCAATCTGATCCAAAAAATCGTAGAAAGGAATGCAAAACACGAGCACTTGGAGGATCTAGCAGGATTAGCTTAGCCTTGCAGACAAGAAGCCATGCAATTTCATACCGAGTTCATGTAGCACATGTTGCCGGTGTTGACAAGACCGCGTGGCTCGAGGAATGCCATCTTGTGGTCACTCTGGACGTCAAATTGATTAAGGACTTCTCCGATGGTACCGGATCGGGAAGGAGTGGTCCCATTCACAGCAGCTCCGCCATTGACCATGGCGGCTTGCGCGCTTGCGGCCGCTTTGCTGCGTACAAGGTCTGCCCACGACTTGGGTGCTGACTTGGCCTCTGACTCTGTTGTGTTCACCTCGTCGCTTCCGGTTGGATGCATTTCGATCACCTCTTCTGACTGGATCTCGAGCGTCTGCAGCGGGACTTCCCCGTTCGTCTCAGTAGGTGCTGCAGGCTTTGCTTTTGTTGCGGGCTTCTGGGGTATAACAGGAATGACAGGCACGACCGGTTTGGTGTCTGTGCGCCGGTGGCCATTGGTCTCTGTAGTCTTGGGCGAGTCTACTGACTTGACTGGCCCTATTCTCTGCTCTTGCACACCATTGTCACTCTCCGATGGAGCTTGCGATGTCACTGGGGTCTCTGCATTCGACTGACGGGTCACAGTCGAATTGTCCGAGTATTCTCCGTCCACTTGATTCTCTTCTATGATCGTTTCGCTATCGTCTGCGCCACGCGAAGGTAGTAAAACTCCGTCGTTGATGGTCTGCAAAGTCTGGCGCCGACGCTTCTTCGGGGCTCGAGGAGGGAAGGTGTCTTTCGCCTCTGGCGGGGAGTACCATGGCAACTACTGATGTCAATAAGAGGAATTCGTCTAGAGACTTCTGAATTACCTGTGGATAGAATGGCATCCGCCTAATAGCTTGTACCTGAGCTACCGATGACGAACGTCTAGAAGCCGGCTGTGGTGTTGAGCTTTTCGATGGTGGCTCTCTCGGTGACGATACAGCTTGAGATGCGGTCGAAGGAGCGGGTGGCGGGTTTGAATACGGCGATTGTGGTGGAGGCGGCACGTGAGAGTATGGTACAGGTCGAGGTTGAGGTGGCATGTGAGACAGATGTGGCTGAGAGCTAACTACCATGGGGGATCGCGGAGATGTGTGCATCTGAGGCTGCATAGGATACGGTGGATACATCTGTTGCGGAGCCCAGCGTGGCATTTGATATGGCATGGGCATTGGATGTCCATAGTACGGCGAGGGATATGGATAGGCGTAAGGATTATGCGGCGCTGGAGAATGGGGAGACGCCTGATGCTGATACTGGTGGTACTCCTGGTGCCGCCTCGATTGGTGAGGTGTGTGCATATTCTGGGACGGCGGACCCTGGGAAAAGTTTGGATTCATGACCGACGTTTGGAGGTCGTCCTGGTCTGTGACGACCAGACACCAAGGCTATTGAAGCTGCCTGAGCTGGTCAGTGTCGAGTCAAGGACATGACCGTCATCGTCCGCATGTCCTATCACCAAGAGCCTGTGTCGTGTTGAAGGAAGAGCTTACCAAGCAACAGATGGGAGTTGATCCTAGGGGAGGTGAAGGGACTGGTTGCAGGTCGTGGCACGTGTGCGACAAGACCACATGGCTTGCGTAGGTCGCGAGCCTTCTCTAGAGATGATCTGGTAGGTCACCAGCTGATTGATCAGCCTGGTCACAGCAAAGATGGGGTAGACGAAGTGATATGGTATGAAATCGAAGCTGCGTGACGATTTTCGCGATTGCGGCGGCCAACGTCGTAGGTCTTGGCATTGTGACCCACGTCTCGACTTCATGTCAAGCAACATACCATCTTCACCACTCAGCACCAGGAAATCATTGTCAACCTCTACTTCATCATGTCAGGCAAGAGAGATATGCGTAGATCAGATCTGAGTTAGCCAATTTGTCTCGTGGTCCGTTCCGGTCGCTGATTCGATGGCAGTCGTCCCTTATATCGAACCAGCCACCAAGAACGACAACGATGTCTCGAGTGCGCATGGCCGGTTTGCAAGCAGAATCAACCAGTATCGCTGATCGCTTGTAGGTACACTAACAAGCACACTACCCATGGCAGCTGTAAGTAAGATGGTCTGAGTTACGCGAGGCAGACCAATAACACCCAGCTAGATCTTTACAAGAAACAAGTGCGTACGCATCAACCCATTACATATGAATGCCGAGGCTAATCGACGAGCGACAGGATAATCGGATGGTGTGAAATTTCGAGCTCTATTGTGAGGCTCTTTACTCATACCTACTAGGACTGCGGTGACCATGGCTATTCAATCTTGGCTACAGGAGACGCCAGACACCAAATCGACAGCATCTACGCCTGCAATCTTCTCTGTTGGAATGGCTTGTACGTCTATTGTTTGATATGCTGTGGACACATGCTGACTTTACCGTCTAGTCATGGCTCTGGCAGTGGTATGTTCTTGGTCAGATGATTTGGGCGACCTTTGAAATGGATACTAAGTCACCCAGTCATACATGCAGCTATTCATGCCTCCGACGCCAGGCTTTGGTAATACTGCAGCACCAGCCGCGACTCCAAGCTCCTGAGCAAACGAGGAATAATTGCCCTGTCCGAGTACCATTCGAGGACCTTGGGGTTGCGCACGTGCCCAGGGTTATGCGAGGATGGAGATGTAGCGGTGGGAAACAGCTCCGTTTAAGGAAATTGGGGTAAAGACGATAAACCAGAATAGCCTGGTCTGAAGAGTCTTGTACAAACATGACTGTACTATTAGCAATTGATATCTTGCAGTCGACCAACATTTCAAAATGCCACATGAGAATATTATATCGTCATATGTATCACAAGAAGGCTATCCCAACAACGTGGAATAATGATAATTAAGAAACACAGGCTAAAGAGATCGGCAGGATCATCCGAGAGTAACTTTTTGATCAATCTGGGCCTTCCGCCTCTGCCTGTGCCTTCCCGAAACGGGGGCCTCGGGGCTTGTGGAGACTTTTCGTGTGCACCACAGCTGAAGTCACTCGTGGACTTCGGCAAATCGGGGCACTCCACGCACTCGTTCCGTACTCGCTAGACCTGCGCCAATCATCCGGAACGACGGCGCAACTCGTCGACGTGCAGCTGATGCTCTGCTCTCATCCCACGCCTCTGGAACATCTCGCTTGTCACCCATTCCAGCTACACCTTTGCCAGCTCTGCTTGTCAGCTACGTTACGGCGCGACTTGTTCTGCTGGTATCCGGGCAAAGAATGAACATTGCCTACTACCATTGCATACGTACCTCTCGATGAGACTAATTGACGGCAATGACAGCCTCAACATGAGCGGCAGACTGGCCAAAGCCATGTCGCCGGCTCGAGTATTCGCTGCATCAGTACCATGGAGGCCCAATCCTCCAGCTTAGATCACATACATCTACCGCAATCGGGCGACTTCGGCAATGCCCCGACGGGCACGTCTCAATCGACCTTCGCTTTCTCACAATCGCAGCACGGCCCCTCCACATTATCGAGAGAATGGTCGAATGCTTCTTCCGCTGCCTCGGCGCAAGAAAAGAGCTGGAAAGATGTTGGAGGGGCAGATGATGTACAAACGCAATACAGCGATTCGGAGAATCTGCCGGACGCAGATGACGGAAACGATGATCATTCGATGCGCTCAGCATCCACTCCCTCAGATGATGGCGATACTCCCCAACCACATGTGCCGGCACCTTTACCACTTCCAGTATCTACCCGCGACAGCAACAACGCCACCTCCGGATCCAGTCGCAAGCGCTTCGCCCTGTCTGAGCTGCGCGCACAAGGGGACAAACCTCCAACTTTAGCGATACCTCTACGTCCCGGCAAGACGGCTGACTATCGGCCTTGGGTAGGAGACGCTGCCGAGGATGTCTTGAACGAGACTATCATTCGTAATGGCTTCTCCGACAAGCCAGCTAATGCTGGTCAGAGTGAATCGAACATGGCCCGACCTATCATCTGGCAAAATCTTAAGAATAAGCATGGGATGGTGGCTCTTTCGGCCCTATTCATACAAACCATGGACAAACGTCAAGCACTGGGTAAATGCACATCTCAGTCTACCTTCAAACCGCCTCCCCGAGTCACTCTCACAGACACAAAGCGAGAAGCATGGCTCAGAGACCTCGCGTCTGCTGACGTGCCATTAAGACGCTTGTCTCGGACGATACCCCACGGTGTGCGCAACAAAGTCCTACTCGATCAATGTCTCAGCAAGAAGATACCGCTCGCCCGCGCGATATGGCTTGTCAAGTGTGTGGGCGCTAACGAGATCCGTGCGTTCAGACGCAAAGGCATCAGCGGACCCGTTGCCCTGTCTGGCGAGCTCAAATGGATCAAGGAATGGACACTCTGCGTCATCCAATTTCTTGATGCAAGTATCCGTATAACTGGCCAGAAGGATTGGTCTACCAATATCAAATACGTGATTCGACTGGTCACGGCCCTTGTTGATGAGGACCTTTTAGACCGCGAATATTTCTTGAATTGGACCACAACCTCATTCGCCACAGCCAGTCTTGATCTTCTCCCAATCTGGATCCTCATGGTACAAATATGCTGGAGGCACCTATGCAGGATACATACACGGGGGCGACAGCTCGGCGAGGCAATTTTGGCTCAGCTTGACAACCTCAAAAGTGCCGCTCACTCAAGCACTTGCAAAGCCCTCATTGAAACTCTGGACCAACTTTTGTTGAAACTGGCAGCAGGGCATCCAGATTGTCTTATCGCAATGCGGCGCTGGCCGGTGCTCGCACCAACAGTCAATGCTGTACGCATCAAATATGGTCACAATCAGGCCGCATCACGATTGCATACTCTGGCGAATCGGAACGACCGTCTCAATGTGTCGTCTGAGCAGACTCGTGGCCGATTGAAATCATGCCGGCTTTTACTTTTCGACTACTTGGACCAAGTAGACTTTGCATCATCCATGGTCGTGATCGTTGATGAATGCCAAAGCATATGTACCGATTCAGAAATGCTAGTCACGGCAATCGTTGACTGGGCGACAACAGTCTACAGGATCGGGCAAGCACGCATCTACCTGGCTATACGAATACTTCGCCAGTTGGCTGCCACTGGCACGAGCTTAGAAGCACCTCTTCTTACCTGCCTGTCAAACACCTCTCTCACGTGCCACGATCGGCACTCGTTCAACCAGATTGTCGTTGAACTGGTCTCGTCATCCGATTTCAACTTTGGCAAATACTTGCAATGGCTTATCTCCAGCGGGCATGTCTCAACTTCGCAGGAGTCACATGCGGCACTCTTGCACAGTATCCCGCCGTCGTGTCTGAGCTCGCAGAGCTTGTCCCTCCGAAGGGCGATCATATCCCGCCTGGATTATCAGGAGAACGAGGCTGAAAAGTCGGCTCAGCTGGTGGCGGCTATGGATGAGCTCTACGAAAAGGGATTACAGGCGTCTGATTGGATTAGTCTGATGGGAAAGGCAGCAGCTGCACCAGCCAGCGCACGACTTGCACTATCACGCAGGCTTGCGTCGTTGCTTGTGCAGAACGAGGAAGCTCGTGCAGTGGTGGACGCGCCGACGTACTTGGCCGCGCGTGATCTCATGGAAGACGCCGCAGATTTTCCATCACTCTACGATCTCCTTCGAGCCCTGATACCCTTGGCCAAGTTCCAGGATGTCGCTAATTTCGCGACTACAATACAGCGCAATGCGAACGTCTTCAATGCCATGGGCGTGCTACAGGAGTTGACTGTGCTACTTCACCGAGTACATGCTCGACTTCGGCACATGAACCAGTACGACAAAATCTTCATCTGTTCGCTTCTCGAGCTGTCTCGTTCGCAAACAAGACTGGGGACACAAGTCCCATCATTGGAGCAAGACTTGATCATTTGCGAACAGCAACACGCTGCCGCCGTCTGCTCTCCGGCATCTGACAGCATGTTGACTGTGCAATCAGGCGAGATCGGATCGGACGAGGACATTGATCGTGCTCTGGCAAGCGGTAACATGATGGAAGAACAACTGCTCGCCAGACTGTTTTCGGCAATTGTTGAACGGGCTGTAAAGTGGACCGTGTCCGGAAATTCATCGCTAGCAAGTCCGTGCCGCTGGTTCGCATCTCTGCGACTCTTCGACACATCAGTATTCGATCGGCACATGAACAATCTCCTGGGGAAGCTTGTCGCAAACGCCGGCACGGATCAAGTTCGTGCAATCTTGATTGCACTTGTGAGTTCGGGCTGCTTAAATCCAGATAATGCTCTGAATGCTTTCGTGAAGCGGCTTGACTTACTCGAATCAAACAACGCTCCACCATTGGCACGATTTGCTGTTGGGACGCTTCAGACATTCCTACCATTGAATGATCTCGATCACCAGAGATCGCAACCAGAAATTTATCGATATCAGACGGCTCAGGTAGCTATCTGCAAGCAGCGCTACAAGACAATCCTGCGCTTCGTCTGGCACGGGCTCGCCATGCAGAATGATGCCAACAATTGTCTTTTCTCGCCATCAGCAGTCTCATGGCTATCAAAATGCTGCGTCGATGACGCTGATGCAGTCGCGACGGCTCTACACGTCCACGAGCGTATCGGGGCACCGAAAGGACCACGAGTCTCTAAATTACTGTGGTTGCTGGCGCACGGGATAGATAGTGCCAACTTCACCTCCACCAGCGAGAAGGGCGATATGTCGAGCTTGGCCAGAATGATACGTGGGTCCGATGAGCTGCGACTGCCTTTCATCCGACTTCTCATAGGCCAGGTTGGCGGTGCGAGCGCAACCCCTGAAGAGCAAGCTGACTTGCGACGCGCGTTTGAGACTGCGATCGCTGAGCACAGTCTTATCTGGCCGCAGCTGATGGGTGGTGCTGGCTCCGAGGTTGCTCGAAGTCTGCACCAACACTCTTCTGATGCTATCTTGAACGCCGTAGCCGAGCTTGCCAGTGATTCTGCCGACGATAACACAACCCCAACCATAGAAGAGAATCTCAAAGTTGCGGCAATAACGTCTAATGACAACGACGAATATGGAGTTCTGATTATGGATCGAGTAGTCGACCTCTTACAGCACAGTTCAGAAAGGCTGGATCAATCATTGGCCAGAGGTGTTGTGGGCGATCGAGCTCTGCAAAGGTAAGCATAGGCCCCAAGTACGTATCAGTGCCGGATCCTCTGACCTTAGATAGCATCGCCACTCTGACTCACTTGGTCATTCTCACTGCATCCTCCCTCCCCGCGGATAAGGCCACCTCGCCGAGCACCCAATTGTTACTCGGCACACTCTCCACGATCCTGGCCCGTGGCGACCTACAAATGCATTGCGAAGTGTTGGACCTAGTCCATGACTGCTGCGCTCTTCTTGCTCGCCCGTTGTCCACAGATCAATTGTCATCCATCTGTTGCCGTTTAGAGGAATCGACACGACACAATGGTCGCGTACGGTATCTGCTCGGTGTCGAAGACTCGACTCCCAAGTGGTTGGCATTGGCTAGTCGTGTGCCAGTTCAATCATTGGCCACCAATTCTCCAACACCGGTGCAAACATCCTTCCATGCCTTTACACGTCCTGGGCAGCAATCGATGCCATCCCCACGAGCTTTCAGTGGCACAGCGTCCAACACGTCGACACCTCTGCCCTCCCCAGGCGGCCAAATACCTCCTGGACAAAGCCGAACGCCCGGCCTTGTTGCAACAGAGACCAAGTACAATCCGTTTATCTTCCGACAATGGGAATTAATGCAGGACCCGACCCCAAACATGGGCAATAACGACACCAGCCTTAGCCTTCAACTCTTCGCCGCCCGCAAGGTCCTATGATCTTCTCCCTCTTGTACAGTCGCTATCTTTTTCTATGCATTCTTATGCAAGGTGGGAATTGACGAGTCATCCATTTCGCACTGTCGAATAGTACGCTCCAAGCAGAGATGGATCCGAGGATTATGATTATGTATTGCATAGCGGGAGATGTAAGATGAGCAACGAGTTGATAGAAGAAAATTCAGTCTTTGAGCACTTGCTACAATGGGTATCATAGTCGTATCACGTGAATAAAGTACCTTGTGTGCTCCGCCTCAGGTCCTCGTTATGGTCACCTCAGCGGTACTTGTCCACCTCACCCTTGCACTCGGCAGATCAGCCGCGTCGTCCGTTTCAATGTGCGATGCATCCTCCTTCTCCACAATGTCGTCCACGGCACGAATGCTTCCTGTCTTGATGCGGACCCCATAGCCTTCTCTCTGCTGAAACCACAGCCCTATACCCAAGACCTTCTCTATCGCCCTTCCAGTCCCTTTGACCACGACCTCTCCTCCTTCCTCCTTGGCCGCAGCTCGTGCCGCCTCGTCAAGGTCTCCCGCCTCGTCTTGCTCTCTCCTGACTGTTCCTCTCCGGTCATTTCTGCCCTTCCGCACGCTATCGAGCGCAGATTGCGTGGCTCTCTTGTCCGCCTTGTCGAGCAGTTTCATGACTCGTTTCGTAGCTGACATGAAGGGCGTCGAGTGGGAGACGTAGACCACTTTTTGAGCAGAGGAGTAGGGTGAGGGTATGGCGGGGCGCATGAGAGGTCGTTTGGAGACAGTGTAGCCACCCGGGATAAGGGGGAGCTTTGCCGTTGCAGCAGTCGAGGCATCCTGGCTGGTTGACAGCGACTTGTCCTGCCCACTGATTCCATCGGGCGGACAGTGCATGGCCGATAGACCTGCGTTTCCGAATCCAGATCGCGAGTCCTCTTCATGCCGACGTTTGAGACTCATGAGGGAAAGCTACCAACGTTTTCAAAGGATGACATCCGGCGCGAATTTTGGAGGGAGCAGAGTACTATAGCCGCGGAAATATCAGCAGTCCCGCATCTGCAGCACGGTTGTACCGGCGAATCAACCAACGTGGTGTCTTTCGGGATAGTCCCCTAATGTTTTTACGTATCGAATAGGCCCTGCTGCTCGGGTTATACTCACCCTTAATGGAAAGCTGTAAAGTATTCGAGAACTCGGCGTTTCCTCGGAGCCCCCCATGGACTTTCAAGATCCGCGCTGTCTTGTTGCCAAGGCCGGTCCAGCATCCCGTCCTTTGTTGTGGAAACCAGCTTCGTGAGCATGTTTGCCACGGCGAGCTCTCGCTGACTACTGATGTCTTCTCGTTGAGCAAGTGTCAACTATAGAAACAACAATAGTCCCCGCACGAGAGCGCTCTAACTCTCAGCCACCACGGTCACCCTTCCATACGATACTTGAGGCCGGTGGGGGCGTCGCTTAGTGCCAAGACGAGGGGAAGTTGCACGAGTGGCACTTGAAACGCTCAGATATCCGTTAGCTCTAACGAAAGGGATTTTGCGATTCATCTTTGACAGGACCCTGCTATGCTTCGACTATGCCAATGCAACTTGCCCTGAAATTTTGAACAATTTGACGGTCAAACTCGAATGACGGCAACGTTGCCAGCTCTATCGAGCTGTGCCGCAACGGTGGACATGCATATTCAGATTGCAAAATGAAGGACAGCTCATCCGTCGCAGCGCAGTTGACCATATGGGAACTCGACGCTGTTGTTGCAAGATGCAGACTTACCTTTTTTGAAGATCCGAGCCTGCTCAACTCCTACCCAGATGCTGTTGACGGAACTGGGTGCTATTTTTGGAAAAGGACCATAGGGTTCTAAAATGGGCAGAGAGGTTGGGATATGTCATCACGAGTTAGGATGTAACGTAGAATTAGTTGTCGTTTCTTGAAGTACGAACCACAATACAAGTTGGCCATGAAATTCCTGCGGTGCAGGCGAGCACGCTCTGATCTTTCAAATGAAACATGCACTCCGTGATAGTCATCTTCTGAACAATCCAGTTCGCTGTCCTGGAGATTTGTCGTCTACAACCAGTCGTGAATATCTCTGTCCATACCTCGCATCGTGGACAAGAATGCTGAGCACAATATGGAGAAGGGTACAAGGGTGCACAGCCGCACAGAATCATCGTTGTGCCTATCTTAGCATAAGTTGACGGAATACCCGCAGGTATGGTTTTTGAGATGGTTGTCGAGTAGGAAATCCTGTGGCTTGCCCTGTACGTCCCCGCACGGACTCGATTGGCGACATGAACATTGAGCGTCACGCTCACGTCTGTCAACAAAGCGGCTCTGGTGTCATGATCCTCCGACATATTCATCTCACGGGTCTGATCCCCTACAGGCACGCATCTGCCCTTCAAGATCGTCTCGTCGCGTCGTTCCTCGCCTACAAAAAGTCTCCGACCACTCTTCCCGCCCTTACCCCAGCCATCATTACCTGTCAATTCCACCCGGTCTATACCTGCGGACGACGTGAGATAGGCACCGTCTCCGCCGAGCAGCAGACGTATCTTCGCGCAGGCGGAGCAGATTTCCACGAAGCACTTCGGGGAGGACAAACGACCTTCCACGGACCAGGCCAGGTGATTGCGTACCCGGTCATCGACCTCAAGCGGCACGGTCTCATAGCTCGAAGCTACGTGTGTCTCCTGGAGAAGAGCTTGATCCGTACTTGTGCTAGGTACGGAGTCAAGACGATGACAACGGAGCATCCCGGCGTGTGGGTCAGTGAGGAAGAGAAGATAGCTGCACTGGGAATACATTTGAGGAGGAACGTGAGCAGCCATGGGATCGGATTGAATGTCAATACGGATCTGGAATGGTTCAAAAGGATCGTGGCGTGTGGGCTTGAGGGAAAAAGAACGACAAGTCTGCTGGAGCAGGGAGTGACTGCCGGAGTAGATGAGGTAGCGAATGTTTTTGTGGAAGAGTTTGCGAATGGTCTCGACGGTGTCGATGCTATACAGCACATGACCGAGCAAGAGTTGGACTGAACACCAGCGATCGGGCGTTCAGGCCCGAGGGTCAACCAGGTCTATGACGATTTAGAACGGTGACACGATCTGTGCGAAACAGCCTCCGGCTTCAGCATTTCATAGGACGACGTGCACCGTGTGGGGGATTCGCAAGCAAGTCGAATTGTGTATCAAGGCTTGTCTGGAAAGAAAACCTGGTAACAGGTGAAGCGCCAACCTGAGCTGTATGCGATCAATGAAGGCTGCAACGACCGAATCGAAACAACGCCAACAGCTCAGTCCATGCACACTGGGTATACGGCGCTCATTTTCAGCTTGTATAGACGTCGCACTCGACACCTCGAAAGCTTTGGCTAATGGGTAATTTATTTGGCCGCAGCTTTGCTTTTGGCGGTTGCACTGGAGGAACCTTGACTACATGAACGACGAGAGATTCGACACAATTCATTACAGTCTCATACATGCTATAAGCTTCGTAAGTACAATTAAAAAGTAAGCAGATGGCCGTAGTATATGATCTTGCACATCCTCACTTGACTACACCTCATTTGTTCACATCCTTACCCCTTGAGCCTAATCTGGCAGTCGCCTTGAACACCACCAACCCACCTCCCTTACATACCACAGTCTAAAGCTCTCGGCCTGTCATCTGATAGTCGAGCCGGGAGTGGACAACAGACATAATACCGCAGACCGCGTCGACCACGGCGGCCACAATGTATACTACCAGACACCTGAACCAGGCGTACGATGTGCCCTGCTCGCCTTCCCATGACGCACCATGCAACCACTTCATAAAGGGTCCCATCTCAGCAACGGCACAGTCACATGAATTCGGAACGCAAAGCCGCGGCCGCTTGCCACGACCCATCTCGCACGAGGTGCTCATCCGCTTGCGCTCTCCTACCCCTGTCAGACGACGTGGCGAAGAGGAGAAAGAGTGGGTAAGCACATCAGTCATCACATTACACGCACTGAAGGGGATCAAGAGGCTCAGCCACGGTATGAAGCGTCAGATAGAGGATGTAGTCAGAACTGTCCACGATGCGGTGGGGCAATGGTTCCATCAACATCACAACACGGTGGAGGAGAGCTTCAACATTGGTCCAAAGATACCTGGCGAGCGCAGTCTGGGGACAAGGACTTTGCTGGGGCCTCTCCAGCGGCACCAGTGCAGGGAGGGCGTGGACGTGGTGGACTTTGCTTACCCCTACAATGGGGCCAGCATGATGATGGGAGGGGTTAATGGTTCTCCAAGGATGGAATTTGTGCTTAGTGAGCACTGAGCTTGGTATGGGATTGTCACGGGAGGTGATTGATTGCTGAAGGGGCGAACGGGTAATGCTTTTTGAATACACGCCCTTTTAGTCCGCGTTGAATTTATAACCACTTCCCGTAAAGCGATCAAGGATAGACCACTGGAAGAGCAATTCATCATCATCGATTGTGCATAGTGTGTATAATTCACCTGACTTGTGTCCTCCTCTGTTCGCCGTCCTTGTGACCACCTGGTCGTCGCTCTGTCTGCCGGATTTATGCCGGCGTGACACAAGCGGCGATAGCAAGGTGTCAGAGAAAGAGTATGTCTTGATTCTCCTTATAGGTGTTTTAAATGACTTGCTCTATGTTCCTATGTGCTTGCTGATCGATTTTCATCCCTCTACCAGCATTTGAAGTTATCTTATGTGAGTCTGCCAAAAGTAGGCACGGAAGTGCGGTGTTCACGTTTGGCCTCAGGCAAAAAATACTTCGAACCACGATTATCGCCCTTTTTCACACAGCACAAATGATCATGCGTCAAAATTGATGTCAAAATTTTCGTGAAATCTTCTGAATTGCGATATCGTATATTCCACGTCCTTATATTACGATTTCGCTGAGCTGTGACCAAACGTAGATCATTCGGAGACTTCTCGTATACTCGCGCCACCACATACCCCCATATATCTTCGCTTTCTCCCATTCGACAGCCATATATTTACTAGACATCCATTCCGGCCGACCGGCAATCGCATATGCTGCGGACATGCCGAGTAGAGACGTGGTCTGTGTCTCTTCACTTGGTCAGGTCCTGGATGTTTCCACTTATCCCGAGGAGCGACAGACCGTTGCCGAGTCCGAATAAATAGTCTGCCGTTACGAGACGTAACATGAGGTGGGCCTACTGTTTGTTGTTGGGAACAAACAAGCTGCTTGTTCCATTGATAGGGTCTGAGACACTGTCGCGACTACACGCTTACTCGGCACTTCGGCCAAAAAGTCAATGCTGGATCATATGCAAAAAAGGATGAAAAAGTACAGTAGTAGTGGTCATTATTAATGGCATTCAGCAAAGCCGTCTATGGTTTTGATTCCTAAGTGTAAATAAAAGTGAAGCCCTGACTCTAGTGGCAAGAGAAAGGAAAAAGGTGGTAATTATTAGAAGCTATCAAGCATGAAATATCCCCGCGAGTTTAAAAATGTTCAATGATCCCCAACCCATGCTCACCCGACATCCTTGTCCGTATTTTGTGATATCATCCCCTGTTCGTGGTGGTCTTGAGAAGAGAGCGCTTAGACAAGCATGACGTTCTCCTCGGTGTACTGGCGGCCACGGACACGGAGCCTCATCCTCCTCATGCTGCCTGAACCAGTAGAAGAGGCCTCGGCAGAGGTGGTGGTGTGGTCAGTGGTGTGGGAAGTGGTAGTGGTGACAGCAGTGGTAGTAGTAGGAGCCGCGGTGGTAGTGACAGTGGTGGTGGCAGTGGTAGTGGCGGTGGTGGTGACAGTGGTGGTAGCGGTAGTAGTAGCCGAGGTGGTGGCGGTAGTGGTGGCAGTGGTAGTCTCAGTGGTGGTGGCAGAGGTGGTAGCGGTCGTGGTAGCAGTGGTAGTATCGGTGGTGGTTGCGCTGGTGGTAGCCGTGGTGGTTGGGACAGCGGAGGTGGTGGTCTGCTGGATCAGGTCGAGGGTGGTGGAGGTGGAAGCAGTGCTGACGGAGCTAGTAGTAGGAGCGACGCTGGAGCTGGAGCTGACAGGAGCGGCAGAGGTGACAGCGGAGGTGACGGCAGCGCCAGTGGTGACAGGAGCGACAGTGGTGGCGGCGGCGGAGGAAACCAGGACGGTAGAAGACGACTTCTTGCCGGGCTTCTTGCTGGAGGTAGAAGAGGACTTGGTGGGCTTCTTGGAAGAGGTGGCAGGCTTCTTGGTAGGGGACACACACTCGCAAGCGTTGTAGATCTGGCGGACGTTCAAAGCCTTGCCGAAAGGAGCGGCGGAAGAAGGCCTCCAGGCAGCAGTGCGCCAGACCTTGCAGAAGACCGCGGGCTGAGGGACACGGGCGACGAGGGTCTTCTTCTGGTTCTCGTTGCACTTGGCCTTGGCACCGGGGTTCTTGATGACGGCCTGGGCCTTGGTGGCCTGCTTCTTCTTGGAGATACACTCGCATGCGTTGCTGAAACGCTTGATGCTGGCTGGCTTGTTGGCCTCCTTGGGGAAAGGAGCCTTGTTGACAGGGGAGAGCGTGCGCTTCTCGCTGAGGAACCAGTTACAGAACTGCTTGGCCTGGGCGTCGCCCTTGAACTGCTTCTTGATGGCGGCGACATCGGCCTTCTTAGGGGCCTTGCCACATTGCTGGGGCTGGAAGGCAGCGAATGCCGCCGTGATAAAGGCAAAGAAAAGGAAGAGTGTTGAGCGATGCATTGTGAATAAGGATATTAGTGTGAGTGTAAAGCGAAGGACTAGTTGTTGCTATGCTTTTTAAGGAATGACTGAGCTGAGTGGATGATTCTGGAGTTGGGATGACGAGCTCATGGATATTTATCCATTGGGATGCTCAGCCTTTGGGAGATTGCTTGGGGGAAGAATTATTGATCGATAATCTCACCGACGGGTTGACACGACAATTTCGGTGCAACGTTCTCTCTAAAGGACACCATCGTGGGCGACGTTGGCAGATGAGTCGATAGGGAAACTTCATTTGCTTCTAGCACAGAGACCCTCAGAGACTTGGCCAAGTGTTTTGGTGTTTGATGGAGACGACAAGACACGGACACCGGCCCGTTGAGGGTGCTATTAAGCATAGCTCGCCGTGATCAACCCGGCCAGTCTTGCCATGGTGATAGACCTGTGCAGTTGAGAACGGTCGCGTCTACCGGTCTGGCCATTGGTCGCGAGAGATTAGCCGACTGACCCTCATCGTTCTCAGCTTTGCACGCGCAAGGAGAGGCTGAACGAGGTGAGATGAACGATAGAGATTGGAGGGGAAGACACTGGATGACGGGAGAAGGACAGGAGGTTGTTGATTGTTTGTCGTCCCGGAAAACAACCGACATTCAGCCGCGCACCTCGAGTCCTTCATTGCAGTCTTGTCACTTCTTCTCTAGCTCGAACATCTTCCACTACCATAACCAGATGTCAAAATCCTTCATCTTCTCCATTTGGTGTGCATCATCTCAGACATACTAGCACTAGCTCACAAGCGGCGATGCCGTAGTCCGCTCCAAGGTGATCAGCAAACTGTTTGCCTCCATCATCTCGGGACCGTTTGCTGTCGGCTCAACAGTCAAGCCATGGATAACGCCCTTCAATCGGACCCCTTTCGTCTCTGCGAGAATGCGAGGCGCTCTGATGGTATCCCAGACCATGCATTCAGATGCATGTCAGCGGCTTCATAAGAACCTGAAACGAGCGGAGAGGCAGGTTTAATCGCAATGCACATGGCAACATGAACGACGATGGTCGCTCTTCCATGAGTATACGGTGTCCAGTGCAGCTGGTGGCTTTTTCTTCGGGACTGCCGCATGCCGACGGTGCCTGACTAGTCAAGACAGATGTGGCAAGCTTCAGGATTATCTTGCCACTATACGAGGTGCCAGTAACGGCGCGGGAATGGGTCTTGTTCGCTACTATCTTTCGTCCAAGAAAACATGTCCATTCGAATTCCTGTTGGGAAGAGTCTCACCTTCAAACCTGACGGACTTTTGCACTATTAATATAGCTCGTAATAGCTCTCGCGCGATGGCCGGCTTTTGAGTAGTGTTGTCTCTGAAGGACCCTCGAGACTGCCGACCAGGGTTCTGCTACCCGCTGTTACCACGACCATCGAAGTTTGCTATTCTATTCACACGCTTCTGGATGCGTCTAGGTCTATACCTCACTAACGTGGTCGACAACGAGACTGCTTCATTCTCCTGCGGCAGGACCAATGCTACCTGGCAGTCTTTGCGGCATGAAGGCGGTCTTCCGTAGCACTGTGAAAACCTCGCACTGTTGCGATGGTCACGACACAAGATCCGAGATGGTTTAGTGTGACTGTTTGGCTATACTTTCACGCGCGGCTCTCCCGACATGGTGTTCCTATTTTACTGGGTGTGTGATAAGACAAGCAGTTATTGGAGCTGAACGATGAGTTACCATGGTCCTCCTGTGATTGCCTCGATCTGAGAGTAGCGGTCCTCTGTCTCCTCGAATTCGCTCTGCATAGTAAATGCGGCATCAAGACTCAGTGATTCGTCTCCAGGAGAAAGGCGAATTTGGACTCCCAATTCTCCGAGTCAGGAGTGAGAGTCTGTATCTCGTTGATGAGGGAATGATTCCAGTGCGAACCCCTCAACATACAAAGTATGGCGTATCTGAGATACTAGCGAATCGATCCATCTTGTCAGCATTCTCATGGCCGACTGATGGAATAATTCCAGCTCTTTCGAGTTCGTCCTCCGATAAGATACATACTTTGTCGTGCATAAATCAGCCCCGCAATGACGGATTTGTACCTGCATGCTCAGGGGCTTGCATGTGCGGCTCGAGACTTTTACCCACAACACGGCCATTCTGGCCCACGCTCGCTCACTTCCATGGCCGTTGCAATCAAGGAGCTATGTCTGTTCCCAATAAAGTTGATTTCTACCCCTCCAGATGATAGATGCAATTCTTCTCATGTTCCGGAAAAGTCCCCTCATCACCCAATCTGTCTGGGAGCCGCATCGACAGCCATGGAAGCCGTCACGGCTGTCACCAAATCTGAGCATGCATGCGGGATCCAGACGAGGGGTTCGAGGGCTTCGTGGCGCTTTTCGAGCTCTCCTCGTCGTCATCTCGCTTCTCGTGGTCGCAATCTATCTCACTGATATTTCACGGAGAGCACCGAAGCCAGCGCTCGGCATCAATCTTGAAGTCGCAAAGGTCTCGATGCTGAATGGAAAGTATGCGAAGGATGAGCTGTATCTGAACAACCATAAACTTCACAAGCGGCATGACGGAAGATTCGGCTACAAGCATTTCCTGCTCACTCGCCCGATCATCGGAGGATTCTGGGACCGGACACTGTATATGATGAGCCTGATCACACAAGAACTGGCCAAGCCTGAGGACGACAGGATCCAATGGCTAATGTGAGTCGAAGCCCAGAGGAGGTCCAGCTGCTGGCTGATTTGGTGATCAAGGTGGTATGATGCAGACACCACCCTCATGAATCCGAAGCTACCACTGGAAGCATTCCTGCCGCCAGAGGACCAATGGTCGCATATCCATATGGTAGTGACAAACGACAAGAATGGGCTGAATAACGGAGTCTTCTTTCTACGAGTTCATCCTTGGTCAATCAAATTGCTCAAGACCGTGCTTGGAATCGACAGCTATGAGGCGGATGTTGACCTCGAATACAGCGAGCAAACGGCCATGGAGCTCTGGATCCTGAGCGTAAGTGACATATCCAATGGCTGACATGTGCTCAAGTGCTGACTATCACAGGACACATTTCGCAAACATGTCATGCATGCTCCTCAACGATGGTTCAACGCTTACTCAAACGAATGGGGCTTCCGAGAGGTCTCTGGTCACGTCGAAGCCGTAAAGACCGTCAAAGACATGGACAGCAGCACTATACGCCAGGGAGACTTGCTCGTCCATCTCGCCGGCGGCAGCAACAAGGAGCGCATCATGAGTCGCTTCCTCTCCATTGCGCAAGAGCATCGATCCGAGTGGGAGGTGGAGTACGAGGGGTCGGCATTGCAGGCGGAGATCGAACACTTCTGGAACGAAGAAGCACTCGATGAGGAGCGCAATGCCAATAAGCTTGTTCGAGCAATGCAAGAGCGCAGAGACTTCCGGAAAGAACATGGCATGCACAAGGAAGGTTGATCTTGCTCGTTGAAGTCTCCACGACATGATTGGGCAGAAGTAAAGACTTTTCATGGCAGAATCGTCTCCACCGTTCGGAGATGCCGATTTCGGTGGTTACTGCGGTCGCTGAACAAGGAATTTTCCGAAGGCAACGGGAAAGAGGTTCGTCGTTCGTATCATTAACTTGGGGACTCTCTCGTGAAGCGATGACCCGCCAGATCATAGCGAAGGACTACACTGATGCTATGGCTCCCTGCGCTCCTGCTCGGCCGAGGACAAGTCCATCATTGCACAGGTGGACAAGGCCGCCAAAACTCTGGATACTGCTTTGATCAGCCACTGGACGGATTTGTGCAATATGTGATGTGCAATGTAGGACGTACATCAATGAGTGGACTGCGAGGGTTACATGCATGGGGCGGGAACGATGAGGGTTCGTGTAACATAAGTTGGTCGAAATGGGGGGGGGGCGGAATTCGAGTGAGGTACAAAGCTGGTCCAGGTCGAGGTCTGGCCATGCCGGCAGGTCTAGCTTGGCTTACCGTGAGGTATACCACAGAATCCTATCCATCAGCAGGGTAGTAGATCCAGGCCCTATATACTATCACGAACGATATCATATGGCCTGAATGTGACTCTAGATTGTTGTAGTAGTGTTACAAATTACTTGACAGTATCTATGGGTATCTATGCTTCTTCTCTCCACGCTATGCCAGTAATTCAGAATGCTATGCATCATGTCCTGAGATCTAGAACTTAACCTGGAACTTTTGCCTGACCTTACCACCATACTTGAGTAGTACTAGTGGAATCGGGATCATGGCGACTGCAATGAAGCCAAGGAGGGAATTGCCCCAACCAAGTCCAAGGTCAGCGTAAAGTGGACGACCTGCAAGCGGCAGGAATGCCCCGAGTAAAGATCGGACGACGGTGTGTGTCGATGTGACGGAGGCCGCGTATAATGGGAAGCAGTCGACCAAGTATGTTTGGATGGCGATGAAGACCCCAATGTTTCCGAGACCGAAGAAGCCAGTGCCAATGATGGGCATGATATAGTGGATCTTCTTCTCTGCTGACCAGCCATACCAGAAGAGGCCGACAGGTATAACAATTGCTGCCAGGATCATGCCTTCCAGACGAACCTCTGGAGGCACGTCGTTCACGGTACCGCCCTTCTCTTCTGCTTTCGCCTTCAGGCTGCGAATGCGTCTATCACTCGTTGCACCGAAGAGAGCGAGCCCCAAGAACATGCCAATGCCAATACCCAAGAACGCAAGACCGGCAATACCGGTCGAGAAGCCATAGGTATTCTCAAAAACCTCGGTAATGGTAACAAAGAGGAGGTAGAGGAAACCGTAGACGACTGACAGGTACATCTATAAATGTTAGTGAATGGCTGCAGAGGAGAAAGTATGGACATACCGTGAAAATGAAGACGGTTGGAGATTTGATGAACATAAGGGTAGGTCGGCTCAAAGCCTTGATGAAGACGTCCTTGGGGGTATCGCCATTGTCGTACATTGTCTTGTAGGCGGCGTTGCCAGTCTCGGCGCGGAGTTTCCTCGCCTTGCGTTCGAGTAGTACGGGTGTGTATGTCTCCCGCATGAAGATTAAGCACATGACAGTGCAAATACCAGAGGCAATGGAGATGATCCAGAACACCCATCGCCAGCTGATGTCCTGAGCAATGAAAGCGCCGGCGATTGGGCCAATGACTGGACCCATGAGTGGACCCATAGAGAAGATTGACATTTTAGCACCGCGTTCCTCACGCTTGTAGAGGTCGGCAATGGTTCCACCACCTAGTACCAATGGAGCAGATCCAGCGGCACCGGCGAGGAAGCGCAGTCCGATGAGGGCATTGAACGAGGGGGCGGCAGCACACCCGATACTGAAAGCAAGATAGAGGACGTTGGTGACCTGGTAGACAATTGCCCGTCCGTAGATTTCGCAAAGCGGAGCGCATAGCAGAGGACCGAATGCATAGCCAACCAGATAGACGGATACCACAAAAGATGCCAGGACCTCATTAGTTTGGTTGAATTGTCGAAGGACGTATGGAACACCTGGGGCAAACATGGACGAAGCCAAGGGTCTGTGATTGACATTAGTGACCAGTCTAATCGTGAACAGGTCAGTGGTACATACGTGACAAAGGTCAAAGCAGAAACGAGAGCAATGTGGATGACTTTCTTCCCTCTTGACCAATTCAAGGGATTCGCAGCATCAGTTTCACTGTCCCAAGTGACCAGATATTGATCGACTTGTGCCTGTTGTGGTTCACCGTCCGAGCTGGCTGTTGATGTGGTCTTCTGCATGGGCTCTGCATTTTCGGGCTTGCCCTCAACGTCTGGGTCCTTTTCCGACATGTTTGAAGACATTATGATGCACAATATGCGGCCTTCGAGGCAGGATGAGGAGTATTTACATGGCAGGCAAAGATGTTTTTAGAGGGTCCCTTCGAGTTGCCGCGATGAACAATTATGCCAGGATTAACAGCTGCCGAGAACGAATTATGCACGAGACGAAGATGTCGGCCTGGCTAACACCGACACCGATGCGGATCGTGTAAAAGAATGCGAGGAACGAGCATGTTCTGTTTGGACTTTGCAGTCTTGTGAAGGCTTGTTTTCATAGAGGCTCGTCAAGTGTTGCGGCTCGTCAGGATGCAAGCAATCAATTGGTAGAACATCTTGGCCTCATGGCATGGAAGACGCGGAGAAGTGGTGAAACAGAGTTCCACGATCCCTGGAGATTCGCTTGGTTGGTGAGGGAAGAGGGTCAAGACTCGCAAAGGGCGAGAGGACGTGAGATGGGGGAACCGGGAAACGGGATCGGAGACGGGATTTCCTTGTGCTTGCACAAATCAAAAGAAGGACGGGAACGGTTCTTGCCGCTTCTGGACACATTTAATCGCGTTTCCCCCCGGATGCCAAGCATTCGACCGGAACATGATCCGATGGACAGATTGTTGTGCATGTCTTGCTTGTTGCTAGTTATACTATATTTACATCATGTGCATATTTCAAGTTGCCAAACGAATCCTTTAGAGGCTGTCCTTCTGGACAGTTCCCTCATAAGGACGATGAAAGGACTTCTGAGCCAATCTCAAAAACACAAACGCATCAACGACATGTACCAAAACCCCTAATACGGTTGCACCCGTCTCATCGGTGATTGTGATACACCGAGTACCGATGATGATGGTGATGTTTGCTTCCTGTCTTGAGAGACTCACTGCTCGATACGACATCGACGAGCACCTCAGCACCACCATTCGTCCTGCGACTGGCCTAGTCGCAGTCCATGGCCCTACGACTTCACTTCGATCGTGGAACATGAGTGGGTATCTGACGGTTCGGGGATGCACCTCTCTGTTCACACTAGCACTCGATCACTACCACCAGCAACATTCCAACGTTGTGTCCAATCCCAGCTTCTAACATTATCTCTCTGGTTCGTCCTCAATCTGCCTCTTGAACGGCTTGGAGGATTACATCTTGGCATTCATATCATTATCATGTACCCAGTCAACGGCGTGGGCGTGCTCGATACAGTCGACGTTCTGGCTATTTCATGATCGTGCTAGAACCAACCGATTGCTGAGCACTACCGACGGCATCGGGGCCAACCAACGGTGTTTGTAGCTTCTGACGTTGCGGCCTTGAATATGCCCATCTCAAAACTCAACGGGTATCATAGAGAGCGTGGGCCATGGTAAGTATATCATCCATGATTTCCTTCCCACTCATGCTCTGCGTCAACTCCAACATCTACCATCACTCAGAGTCCACCATGTTCCGCTCAATCAACATCTTTTTGCTCTTTGCTCTGCTCTTCACTGTTGCCTTTGCCGCTCCAAATAGCAAGGCAGCATGCAATCCAACCCAAGTTGACTTGGTCAAAAAGGCCTTCAATCAGCCCAAGGCTTTCTGTAATTGGTATCTCTCGGCCAAGCAGACCAAATCGCCACTCAAGGCTTTGACCCGCCCTCAATTCTCGAATGCATGCTCCTGCATCGCCAATAAGAAGCAATCCACCACGGCCGCGGAGACAGTCGCCAACCCTGGCGCCGCCCCAAAGTGCAATGCCACCCAGAAGAAGACCCTTCAGAAGGAGGCCAAGAAGACGTCCGAATTCTGCACCTTCTGGAACTCTGCAAAGTGGAGGTCTAGCTCCCCATTCGCAAAGATCAAGGTCCGCACCGTGTACAATGCCTGCAAGTGCTTTGCAAAGACAAACTCCACGTCGTCCGCCGTCCCGCGTCCTAGCAACTCCACGTCGACCTCGACAGCTAGCGCCACCACATCTCACTCCAGCAATGGCACCGCGTTGATCACCTCTACTAGCAGCGGCTTGCCGACAACGACTGGATTTCTGAACGTGACTTCCAGCGTCACTATGACTTCTGTTTCAATCGTCAGCTCAGCGACCACCTCCAGTCTTCCTTCAAGCTCCATCACTACCACAGGTGGAGCAGGATTGATCGATGGCTTGTTTGGAACCACGTCGTCCGGTAGTAGCACCGCAACTTCCAGCGTCGAGTCATCCACCACCAGCGCATCCGTCTCGACCAGCTCGATCACCACCAGTCAAATCACAACGACCACATCAGCGGTCACTACAACTGAGTCCGCCACCACTTCATTCGCCACGACTACCACTCGTGCTGCCGGTCTGCTTGGCCTTACATAGACGTTGAATTCATCAACGGCCTGCATTTATTGTCATGCATGGACATGTATCACCTTATGAGGAAGAGCAGTCGCAGTACCTGGTCCGTAGCCATTGTGCCGGGTCTGTAACGATAGTATGAGTACGTCTAATCATAATGCTAATTACATATTTCACACGCTGTTCCCCGTCTAAATGAATGCTCAAGCGACTGTGATCCGATGCACTACATATCAAGCTTTTAACAGAGTCTTGTTCCCCTTCTGTCTACCCTATCGTCAACAAGATACACGTGGACCAAGCTCCTGGACCAAGCTCCAACCAAGTGGATATGCCTTTGGTGCAATTTGGCTGTACCCGAAGGTCCTTGAAACGTCTTGGCACTTTCTAGCGCGGAGACTGTGCAAAACCCCATCGTCCATCAGTTTCATCCTCGCTTTTGACAAACAATCTTGAGATTTAGGATTGACAGGCGGCGCCTAGCGTGTGTGTACCTTTGGAATGATCTGCCGGTGTCATGATTAACGGTGGTGGTAAAGTTTGAAGAGCGGTGCCTTTTCGTGTCGCTTGCACCGTGTCAAACGTGTCTGCCCGTATCATTCAAGAATAGGTCTGTACCCTTCCATACCATCCGTAGGCCTTTCTGTTGCTATACTTCATTCATTGAATTTTCTGTTCTCACCCCAGTCACTCATTTGCTGGTCAAAATGCTGTCCAATCTTTTCATTCTTTCTGCGGCGGCGGGTCTCGCCCATGGCTACACCGTGGTTGTAGCCCAGCAGTACATGTTGAAGAACATCGATCCTCTTGTCGTGCCAGGAGAGTATCGAAGCCACATGCACTCCTTCTTTGGCTCTGATGCAGTCACTGTCAACACCACCACTTCTGCAGAGATCATGAAGGGTTGCTCCACCGTGGACAATCTCAATGATCTGTCCGTCTACTGTATGTCAACCCCGGTATGCTCGTGTCCTTTACTGATCCATACCAGGGGTTCCAACCCTCTACACCAACGTCAACAAAGAATACAAGCCCATCGCCCCCATGCGCTTCTCCGCCTACTACGTCGCCATCGAATCCGCCGAGATCCCCATCCCGACCGACTTCAAAGCCATCGCGGGGAACGCCAAAGCCACCACACAAGCCGACACGATCGACAAGGCGGGCTTCTCCTGGTTCTGCGAGGGCGGCCCCGATAAGGCAGCCGGGGCCGACGCGGGCGCCTTCCCCACCACCACGTGCAGCACGCACCTGCAATCCCTCCTGCTCTTCCACGACTGCGTCAACCCGGCCACGCTCGAGAGCGCGTACAGCGGCACGCAGAACTGGAAGGACGGCTTCAAGCCCGCCAACCGCTGCCCGGCGAACATGAAGCGCATCCCCCAGCTGCGGTTCAGTATCCGTTACGATCTCCGCAAGGCCCTGCCGAATGGATGGAACGGCGCCCCGCCGCTCGAGTTGGCTTGTGGGCCGAGTTATTGCTGGCATGGCGATTTCATCAACGGTTGGGTCCCAGAGGCGGCGGCGGATATGTTGAAGAGTAACAGCAAGAGGGACTTTAGGAGGGTGCAGGGCCCGAACGATAGCAAGGTCAGGGGACAGGGGGGTTTGTGTAATGTCAAGGACGCCCAGGATGAGGATCCGGACAGGGGCACCAGCGATTTGGCCGCGAGCAGGAAGATCCTGGGACAGTAGACGCCGACCCTGGCGATATTGGACGGGGCAAGATGTGCGCTAGCAAAATCATCCATGCATGTACAAACTATCTACAGCTTATGACAATCCTCCTTCTTCCCACTCCCGTTCGTTACCAGTCTGCTCGCGCAATTCTTACTGCTCGGCACATCGATACTGGGATTCTGCTCGAAGAAATCCGCCGGCCGGAGGTGAATATTGTGGATCTCGACCGGCATGACGGGCCAATCCTCGACTCGCGGGTTATGCGTCAACCCAAACACGGACCACACCACCACGTCGTCGTCGGCGACATTATCCCCCCTGGCCACCGCGTCTCCGACCCCACCCACCTCCGTCCGGCTCTGCAGCGTGAACCGTCCCCCGGCGTACAGCTCGTCGTCGCGGTACTTTGTCACCCAGACGTGGTGCTGGGCGAACGTGGCGCGCTTGGCCTGCAGACTGTCCTTGTCCGCGAGCAGGAGCTGTGTGGCGGGTGGGACCAGCTTGTACCCCTTGCTCTTGCCGCTGATCTTGTTCTTGCTCTTCTCGTTGACGATCTTGAACACGCGGTTGTGCTCCGGTGCCGCGTCGGCCCAGCAGGACTTTTCGATGCGGGTTTGGCGGACTTCGTAGTAGTTGCCCTTCGGGTTGGTGGTGGGGTTCATCGGGACAGGGTGGGACTCTTCTTGCACTACGGTGTTGTTGCGGCCTTCGATGGCGGGGTCGATGCGCATGGCGAAGATGTGTTGGTGGTTCTGGGCGAGCACGCCCGGGTTGACGACGTTACCGTAGTCGCTGGTCTTGCCGGCGTCGATGTTGACGCAGCTGACGATGCCGGTGGCACGGGTCTCGATGTCGATGCCTCCGGATAGGTCGAACTTGTAGGCGAAGACGTACTCGTAGTTGGCTAGGGTGATGATGAATTGGATGACGAGTTCGCGGCGGCGGACGACCACGGCTCGGCCGGTGCGCCAGTTGGTGTGCTTCCATTCAATGCCGGCATCTTGTTCATGCAGGCAGATGACGTTGGGTTGGTGTTGGACGGTGCCGTCTGCGTTGATGGTGTAGCCGTCAAAGTACTGGATGGTCAGTACAGAGTGCACACGGAGAAAACAGAGCACATACCTTGATCACACCCAGGCAATCACAGCCCAGTGCGAGATTATTGGCATAGTTGCCTGCACCACCATCACCAAAGTCAAATGCCTGCTTGCGGACGTAGACAGGTCGAGCGTCTGCATACGGTACAGTCATCTCGCTAACGGACAGTCGGTGGAAGACACTTCGATTGTCGTAGTGGACGTCATGAATGACGGCGCCTTCGCGTGGGTTGAAGGAGACTCGGAAGCGCCACTTCTGCCACTCGACGAGCGACTCGTCCTTGACTGTGAATGATGGACCATCCGGCTGAGTTACATCAATCTGCTTGAGGTCCTTCCTCGTGCCGTTGGGAAGAAGCTCTGGAACATACTCTGCAGGGCCGCAGTGGTCCAGTACCCGTTCCGAATGTGTCTTGCCTGTCAGGCTGTCTCCCTTACCACCAGTAGCGAGTCTATCGATTCGGATGATCTTCTCTAGGTTGATATCCATGACCGGAATGAGTGGCAACGGGTAGGCGTAGAAGTTGGAGTCGGCATTTTTGTTGTTGTTGTCCTGAGCAAAGATGAGACCCTGAAAGTACCTCTTAGTCTCGTCGGTGTCCTCGAGACCTCCGTATGGCCATGGCTCAATGACAACTTCGAAGCCTTCCGGCAGCTTGAACTCGGCAATGGCCTTTTGGAACTCTGGTGACGCCTTGCACACCCTTACTAAAACATCAAATTCCGACCTAAGTCTGTCAGTACTGGGGTGGCATAGATGGAAACCACAATGCGTACAGTGTCAGAGATGGGTGAAATTCCTTGCCAATCACCTCATGCTTGACTCTCTCCTTCTTCTCGATATCAATGACTGACTCCTCATAGACGGGGATCTTGTCTGAGCCAATCACATCGTACTGGCACTTTGCTAATCGTGCCGGTCGTGTGAGTTGTGAGAGGTCTTTGCCGGTATGCTCGGCCGCGAGAAACGCAACAAGCTCCTCCTTTGGTGGTTCCTGGAGGAAGATCTCGCGAAAGCTGAGCACTTTCTGGGGGTAGAGGGAGACCAGGATGTCTTTGGCAGACAAGGTCTCGGATTCGCTGAGGATGGAGAGAGGATGAGGCGCCATTATGAAAGTATAAACTAAGAGATGGAGACACCAGAGGTTGAAACGAGGAATCTTACCTACCTTTACCACGGGCACGACAGCGTACATATACTTTGAGGGAGCTCAAGCGGAATGACTCCGCACGATTGTCTAGCAGAGAAAGGCCAAAACGAGTTTGGCGTGATCTAGATTTGTCCCAATCTGCACCCTGAACGCGTTCAATCTCGACAATCCAGCCAATCGGAGTTCAGTTTGATTTCGTGTCAATTCCGCGATGATGTGTGTTTATCCACTTCGCATCTTCGGAGCTTCACATAGTTGCGATGATAGCATGCTATGGCAATTGACACGGCAAGTATTCATTGTTCTGCGACCTTCAAAAAAGCACCTGTTGACTCATTCATCACCTTCAGGAGATAAGCCAGATCGATCATAATCTCAGAGTCTCTAGCTCACGAGTCGTGCTTATGTCAATGCAACAAACTTCTGGCGAAGAGCGTGGTCATAAAGAGAACGATGCATTCATGGTACTATCAGTCCAACCTCCCATTATCGTTGAAGATGGTCCTGGGACCGTACTGATAATTCTACAGAATTCTATGCTATCATATTCTACCTCTGCGCGGCGAGACTGGCATAACGCGGCTCCGTCCACTTCCTCATCCTCTTCCCGAAGAAGATGAAGACGAGAGCGAAGCCGGTAATGGTGAAGCTCAGCACGCCGACAACAACAAAAGCATTCTGCTTGCCCATATTGTTGATCCATGGCTGAATCGCCCATGTAATTGCGAACCCAACGACATTACGGATGAGGATGATTGTGGTGATAGCCTGAGTATCAATCTCCTTGTAGCAATCGAGAATGTAAGCCATGCTGACGGAGCCGCCGACAGACAGACCAAAGCCGACAAGACCGCCGCCCACGAATGGAGCGATCCATGGGAGACCTCGCGCAGCGGTAATACCGTAGATCATCAAGCCTGCTGGCATAATGATAGCTGCTGGGAGACAGCTCCAAAGACGGAACTCTGGCTCGCGGAAACCTCTGTTTCGGTTGGACATCCACAACACGAAACGATCAGTCACCGTTCCGGAGTAGACCGCGCTGGAAGACGTTAGTCATGTTCTGAGCACACTAACGAGGCTCTGCTTACCCAATGATTGCACCAATGAGAGGAGCAATCCAGAAAAGTCCAATTTGGCTGTTAGAAAAAAGGTAAGGAGGAGGTGCGAAAGTCGCCGCGACGGTCGTGCCCATGACCGCGAGCCAAGAGACACAGGTACCATAGTTGATGCCGCACTATTCTGGTCAATACCTTGTGAAGCACACTCGATGACAGTACTCACCCAAATTACTGCAGGCAGCGAGCAGACCTTGAGTGGTCGCCAGAAGTCGTTGAGTACGTGGGACCATGGTGTCGGGAAGAGCTTGAAGAACGAGAACTGGAGCTGGAACTTGGTCGTGTCGAGAATATCGCCGACCTTGGGACCACTTGTGGTGTAGTGAAGTTGCTCGCCGTCCACATCCTCGGCCTTGTAGTCTCTTGGATTCAGCTCTTCATCCTTCCTGATATGAATGTTCTGGGCAGCTTCGTGCAAGTCAGCTGATCTCTCAAAGTATGTCTCCTCGAAAGTGAAGAAGAACAAGAGAGTCAGGGCACCGGTGAGGATAGCACCCCACCAGTAGATCCATTCCCAGCCTTGGCTTGCTACCATGTACCCTGCGCAGATGGGTCCGACAAGTGAGCCGAACGCCAGACCAAAGACATAGTACGCGAGACGCGTTCCACGCTCGTGGGCATAGTAAGTGTCAGAGACCTGCATGCTTGTCAGTATATCTAAGGCACGGTCGTGGAAATACTCACAGAGACTGGAACGAGTGCCTCGAATGGAGCGGCCCCGATTCCCAGAAGCACGTGTGCACCCTGGAAGTCACCAATCGACTTGGACCTGGCCAGCCAGATCTCGGCTCCAAGGACAAGAAGAAGGGACCATTGGTAGACGGCTCTACGACCAAATTCTGGAGTCATCTTGTCAGTGCATCTTTTGATGAATAAGTATCAAGGCAACTCACTGTTCGACAGAGGGATGAGGAAGACATTCGCAACACCCAACATGAGCAGACAAAGTGCCAGACCGATGCTCAAATTGGCAATCGTCGTCTGATACACTTGTGCAAGGACGACGTAGATGACAGATGACCAGTTGGTGATGGCGCCCATCAACGAGCTGTATGCACTGCGAAGTGGTCAGACTTGTAGTTTACCCCGATCGTAAGAGCATACACGAGCAAGAAGAGATGGTAAGCCTTTCGCCATCTGCTCCATCGTAGCGGATCATCGAGGTTTGGTGATGGCGTCGGCACCAGCAAGATGTCCTTGTTCGAGAACGCGTTGTTCCCAGAACCGTCGATGATGTAGACTGTACCCGCAACGACCTCGTAGTCGGGTACTGGATTGACGTTGATGACATTCATATTGATAATAAGAGGAAAGGGAATAACTGCAAGATACTGACAAAGGTCGTGATCAAGGTGTGTAGGGATAGGGGCAAATATACATGAAGACAGCAGTTGCTGCAGTTCCAGAACGGGCTCGCATAGCTACCGAGCCAATCATGACTGCACCCAATTTGATCTCGACTCGTGGCGGGGTCTCCAGGTTGATACGTAAATCGCATGGTTCCCAAGACGCCGTTGCATCTATGATTGGTCGACCCAGTGGGGAGTCTCAGCCATGACCTTGCCTCATCGGGTCTGCCGCTTTTTAGTGCGAACGGCATATCGACATCCGCAGGGGACCGCTATCTCTCGCCAGACTCGACACGTCTTGAGCCTCCTTATCTTGCGCGGAAGATGACCGCAGGATAGCTTGTCTGAGACATGACTGATATCAACACTTGCTCCCCGGCATCGCTGGGCACATGATTGCCGGGCGAAGATACGGAAGTTTGCCGTTGGTAGTAACAGACATTCGTGCCCTGTCAGCCAAGGGAGGTATTGCGTGCCTTTCCTCCACACAATCTCCGCACGCGGTCGGCTCAGTTTGAGCTTCTCCAACTTCTCAAAACATTCAAGAACATACCTTTCCCCACTGTACACAACAAACTTTCGTCCTTTGCATATACACGTCGCCATGACTGCCGCAAAGATCCAGAACTGGCGCGAGGTCGCCCAGAGGAAACAAGAGGCCAGATCGAAGCTGATCCCCGAGGAATGGCGATTGAAGGAGAGATACGAAGGCCAGAACGTGCTGGATGTTCCTGGCAAGACCGGAATTCTCACCGCAAAAGAGTTGCGGATCACCTCAGAATATGATGCAGTCGATCTGGTCGAGGTACTCAAGCGTGGAGACCTGACTGCCGAGGAGGTCACCATTGCATTCTGCAAAAGAGCTTCAATTGCGCAACAGCTGGTGAGTCTGGCGGCAATACCGTATGCTGCTATCTGTCTAACCAGATCTGGCAGACCAACTGCTTGACCGAGATCTTCTTCGAGGCTGCGATTCAGAGAGCACGAGTGCTGGACAAAGAGAGGAAGGAGGACCCCAAGAAGCCTTTGCGACCACTACATGGGCTCCCGATCTCGCTCAAGGACAGCTTCAGGATTCCTGGTGTCGATTCTACCATCGGACTAGCATGCTTCGCGCACCAACCGGACGACCATTACTCGAACCTACCTCAGCTGCTTGTGGACCTCGGAGCAGTGCTATACTGCAAGACGAACATACCCCAAACCATGATGACTGCGGACTCGGACAATAACGTCTTTGGCCGGACTCTCAATCCGAACAACCTGCAACTTACCGCAGGCGGCTCGACAGGTGGTGAAGGCTCTCTGATTGCTCTTCGTGGCAGTATCGCAGGAATCGGAACCGACATAGCCGGCAGTATCCGGATACCGAGCGCTTGCAATGGCATCTATGGATTCAAGCCAAGTGCGGGTATCGTACCGTTCGCAGACCAAAGATCGCCTGTGCCAGCGGGCGAGATGGGTGTCGAACCGGTCGCCGGACCAATGGCAACAACATTGAGGTCATGCAATTTTCTACTGGAGACGATCATGCAAGCTAAGCCATGGCTCTGGGACGCAGACTGCCATCACATTAGCTGGCAAGCACACTCGCGGCCTTTGAAGATCCGGGTCGGAGTGGTTCAAGATGATGGTCTCTATACGCCGCATCCCCCGGTGAGGAGGACGATCTCCGACAGTGCACAGAAATTGAAGAATGGCGGTGTTGAGATCGTCCCTATTCAGTTGCCGTCCATGCTGGATGCGTTCCTCACTACCGTGCAGTTCTACTCGGCGGATGAGAACAAAGTGAGTCTGGCGGGTCGGCATTCATCGTTCATGTGCTGACAACAGCAGTATATCCAGAGCTTAATCAGCTCAACGGGAGAGCCATTTGTCCCATCAGTGGTGAAGAAGGATTTGCCCAACACACCGCCAATGGATGTGAAGAAGCTCTTCGAATTGAACGCAGCACGGCACAAGATCCAGGCAGAGTATCACCAGCTTTGGCTGCAACATGACCTTGATGCGATACTCCTACCTCCAGCTCCGCACACTGCTGTGCCATTTGACGAGTGGCTCTCCATCTCGTATACTTGCCTATGGAACTTGCTTGACTATCCGTCATGCATCATCCCAACTGGCCGAGTGAAGCCGACTGACGCAAAGGACGACATCTCGACTGCGAAATATGGGGACATGGACAAACAGGCCTACCAGCTTTGTGAGTATGCAAGACCTCGATACTTGCATCCGCTAACGGGAATAGACTCGGGCCCTGAGCAGTACAAGAATGCTCCGACATCAATCCAGCTCGTCGGTATGCGGCAGGAGGACGAGAAGCTCTTGAAAGTGGCACAAGTGGTTGACGAGATTCTCCGCAAAGACGTAGCAAGCAAACTGTAGAAAAATCGTTATCAAGATACATTCATATCCCTTGGAGCGAGATGAGGGAAATTGGTGATCCGATAAGCATCAATGATGATGTTCTTATCGCTCATGGCAAGCACGCCAATAGCGAAGACCGAGTTCATCCAGTTGTACTTTCCAGCAGGTGCCTCGAATTGCAGTCTAGTGAACCACTCGACTTGGTCCTGCGACATCTCCTTGGGCTCACCTTCAGCCGCCATTGCCGGAGGTTGACCTGGTCCACCAGAGAAGACACCTTTCGACTTGATGTAGATAAAGACACCGTCGTCTGTTTTGACCGTGTATCTAGCGTCCAATCGCATGAACTTTGCTCAATCAGGATCTTGCACATCCGTTCGAATAATGGAGCTTACGTCTGCTCCTTGCGTGGTTGTTCCCCAATCTGCACCAGAGAGATGAACGATTTCACCATTGAAGTTTGGGCCTTTTACGACTCCTCCCTGGATAGGTAAAATGAGCCGAAACTGTTTGCCGTTGAAAGGTGCGCCAACGGGCTGCGTGGTCTCTGTCATTTCGGCAGACATGCGGTAAATAAAGTCCATGTAGGGGACCCTCATGGGGACGGGCAGCTTCAGGTGCTGCCCACCGATAGACGGCTCACCAGGAACAGACATGGTGATGATATCGTTGAAGCTTTGCAGAGAGCGAGCAGGAGACCAACGATTTCTGGTACGGCGCGTAGCTCTAGATAAGGAAGATGAGTCGTTGGAGACTGCTAGCGCGGGGCTTGATTCCTGTCCGGCAGCGGGGTGTGGTCCTTTCGGGGTCGTCCCCAAACCCTGTCGAGTGACATGGTCGCCGACATTTGAAGCTACAACCAATCTTAGCTGTTGAGAAGGGAGCTTGCCCGCGGAATGAGGCCGTTCAATGGCCCGTTGTCGGGTGTCCGTGGCGAGATTGCCGCCGCTGCGTGATCCGTGTTCTTAGGGCTTGTCCCCGAGCTAATTGTCGGCCTCTCCTCTACTTTCGTTAGATCATCCTGCCTAGAGTACTCCGCATGAAACCATGTTCGGCAGTTTCGACGCACATACCGGAGTCCTCATAGCCCAAACCGCCAAACAATCCAGATCGGATCGCGGCTGCTCTGCATGTGATGAGCCTTTGATCCGATCGTGTCTCGCATCAGCTGATGATATTCAGGTCGGATTAAGAAGAAGAAATGCGACCTGCAGCGACCAAAATGTTACAGGTGTCGCAACTCGACATCACGAAGCGTGTGCGAGTGGCCAGCCGAACCTGTCGCCACCGCTAGAACACGCGAGCCTGTTCTTGTCGAAGATAGCCCGCCGACATCGTGGTCATTGTCACCAGACTCATCACGTCCAGATGACAAGCGATCACCCATCTACGTGAATACCCCATCAGGCCACGATGAAGATGTTGTACCACACCCTTCGCTATATGCAATTTGTCAAGCATCACACGTCAAACATGCTTTGCGTCTCACACCGTATGATAGTCCTGTAGCATACTATAGACAGGACTGGCTAACATTTCCAGCTCACTGAGTTGTGAAGATATCCCTTCAATGGTACAAGCATTTGAGGATGCGTGTTTGGATCCAGAAAAGTCAGGGCAGAGCATAAGTGTCATGAGTTTGCAGCTGGCCCTGAATCACCCACCATTACTACATGCATGGTTGGCATGCTGCGGCCTACCATATGCATACCAAGATCCTCAATTACGACCGACCTTCCTCACTCACTATACAGAAGCAGTAAAAGGTCTTGCTGAAAGCCTCCGTAAAACCCACTTCCGTTCCGAAGAATGGATGCAGGCGACTATTCTTGTACTCCACATATTCGAAGAGCACCAGTCGACAGACGATGTCTCTACCACTCGGCAATCACACATTAGGGGAGCTCATATAATCTTTCGCGATAGTCTATCACTGACGCAGCCTTCAACGCGGCATCAGACATTACTTCTCGAAGCCTACATCTTCCGCACTGCTGTCAATTGCCTGTGTGATTCGGATATCGGTCTTCCGTATGACCATCTCGAGGCGCCCATGAAAGTCTTACTGTGGTCGGCTCGACAGCAGGATCCTAAAATGATGAGGGCTTGCCCATGGGTGGGAGCTGTGGGTCCCAGGCTATGTGACATGGCTTTCAGATTGTCGTGGCTGATCGGGCGATGTCCGTTGACGGAGGATGATCAACTACGGTTGCAAGACTTGCAGAAGGAGATATACGAGTCCGATACGGTGGTTCTCCAGGTGTGGGACGACACTGAACAGCTGCCTCACTCCGTCCTCCAGGTCAGATGGTCCTACTTCCTGGCATGTCAGCTGCTCGCGGCGTTGTTATCTTCTTCACTTACCGTAGAGTCCTCGACACTTTGTGACCGGGGTATCAAGATCCTTACCGACATGAACGATAATGCAAACCCCAGTCCGTTGATGCTTTGGCCACTCGCCATCCTCGGGACCGGATGCAGCAAAGACACGCGGATCAGGTGTTCGGCACTTCTACGAAGCCTGCAAATCAAATTCTGCCCTGGAACGGCTGAAAGAATAAAATCTCTCCATGCAAAGATTTGGGCCAGGGATGGATCTGACAGGACGGGTCCAGCACTGTTTCTGCAAAGAGATATAATTGGCGATCTGTTCTTCTAGAAGCTCTCGCGGTAGCTCATTCACGAGCAAACGAAGAAATGTCTTGCGTATAGAGCATACATACAGCTCATTTCCGAAAGATCCGATGCGGGCGGAGAAGCGTGTCACTACATCGGTCGAACACATGGCGACCAGACCGGCCGGTCGTTGAATCGTTGACGGACACAGCAGCTTTATACATCTTTCCAAATACCCAGAGAGAGAAAAAATGCGGCCTCTCTTCGGAGGATCTCTCAAGACTGGTACAACGGTCGTATTTCTGGCTTTCTTAGACCAACGGTCGGCAGCAACCCTGCTATTGCTCGGAAACCGTTTGCCAAAACTCCCCAAGGGTTCGGGGAAGCAATCTATACTCGACACCCTGGTCAGCCAAACGTCGGGCTCTGAGTAATTGACTTTATCACTTCGAAATAGAAACTTTCAATGGGGTCGGCGACGAACGGTGCTTTGAACATCTTATATCGAAGCATGTCCAGAGCCGGATCGACCGAGGCACAGCAGAACATGAACAACGAGACTACGATCTGATGCAGTCAGACATAATGGCGTGGCATCTTCTCTACTCGATATTTGGCCAAGTACTACGATATCGGCACGGCCGATCTTCTACTTGTTGCGGCGTCGAGCCCGCTCAGACCTGTTCAGCGCCAACCCAACAGTCCACCGATATGATTAGGGTTCTTGACCGTTTGGTTCCCTCGGGTCCTCTTGTGTTACTGGGGTAGGCCACCTCAGCTCCAGCCGGTCGATATTCAAGGTGGTCAGAACGGCAAGCAACGAAGTATGTTCCAAGGATGATTGGGAGCTTAGCAGAGCATTCTGAGCGGTGCACCTGTCGTTGACTGATGGATGCCGACCTGGTATAAGACGATCGAACCCACCACTGTGGGACATCAGAATCAATCTTGATCAATCAAAGACAACAGTACAGCATGTCTATCCTCAACTTCCCCCACGTAAGCCCCGGATCTAGGACAAGCCTTATGGGATCTGATCTGACACTTGGCAGTACCTCCCTGAGATCTGGGCTCTCTTCGCAGCCGGGTCTCTCGTCTTCAGCATCCGCTTCTTTGTCCGTATCAAGACATCAGGACTAGGTCTAAGGGGACTTGACCTGGACGATGTCTTTGCCGGCGGTGCATGGGCCTTTTACTTTATCACTGTCCTCCTGTTTGACAGAGCCTGTATGTGTACCCCATACCTATCACCCGCGCCCTGCTGATCCTCCCAGTCAAACATGGTACCAACCTGGACTATAATCCCTCCATGACCGCCTCTGAGCTCCTCAGCATCACCAAAGGTTCCAAGAACGAGTTCGCAGCATGGTACACATATGCCTCCATGATCTGGTCCATGAAAGCCTCCATGCTGTTCTTCTACCGCCGCCTCACCTTCAACTCCGTCCAACAAAAAATGGTCCTCTACATCGCCCTCGCGCTCGGCACGACCTACCTCGCCATCCTCCTCACCATCTCCCTGTCCTGCCGCCCCTTCACCCTCTCCTGGGCCGCCCCCACCACCTGCTCCCCCAACACCAACCTCATCACCATCGCCACCCTCAACATCATCATGTCCCTCGCCATCCTCTCCATCCCCATCCCGCTCCTGTGGAAACTCCAGGTTCCCCGCAAGCAGAAGATCGCCATCGGGCTGTTCCTCACCACGGGCGTCGTGGTCATCATGGCCGCGGCGATCCGTCTGGGCGTGGGTCTCAGCCTGGCGCAGACGACGGTGAACCTGAACGTGTGGGGCGTCAGGGAGGCGTTCATCGGGATTCTGTTCAAGAATTTGCCCGTGCTGAGGCAGTTCTTCAACCGCTCCTTCTGGTCCCGTGAGGGCGGGAGCAGTGGTGGGACCGCGATGCGCAGGGATTACGCGGCGGATAAGAGTGGTGCCACAAGGGTCTTCAGTGAGAATGAGGAGGAGAGGGAGAAGAGGAAGGTGCATGTCCAGGTGGAGGTGATTATGGCTAATGAGGAGAGGGAGGACGGGGATGTGGAGATGGGGACGAGTTCGAGGGTTGTGAGGTAGTTGCTGATTGGCATGCATCGATGGAGCAGACGGTTCCGGAGAGGGATGAGGGGAGTGAACATGCTGGTCGTGCTTCCCCGGGAGCGGGATATCTTTTTCTTTGTTTGTATTCTTGATCGGACAGGGGGTGCAGCTGGCTGGCATCTCATCACGGCAGACTTGTAGCATTTACGGGAGGCAAAAATGTAATGTATGAAGCGAGTCAGCAATTTGAACTTCAATTGATGAAGTATCTTATCATTCTTGCTCGAATGCTATCACTCACTTCTTGCTTTCGATGAAGTCGCTCTATCAACGGAGAACGGACAATTTCTCGCCTCGGAGAGTATTGGACAGTGTGCAAAGTAAGCAGCATACAGTCAGCACCCATACAGCATAGTTGAAGCATGAACAGCACTGACATGATCGATAAAGCTTAATCAATCAATTCGCATCGTCTCGTATTTAGGTATCAAATCCAAAGATGTACAAAAGCCACTCCATCTCCACGTCTTCCTACACAGTGTACCTGAAAAAGGTAGCATTGTCGCCCTTATCCTTCTCAAGCAGTCTCTCCTCCTCGGTGTACTCTTCCGGTCTCTTGTACTCGCGGTCCCTCCTCGCGTTCTCCCGCCTGAGGTAAGTGGTCATGAAGGCGCTGAGCAGGAAGCTCATGCTGATGAAACCGAGCAGGATCGAGTGGCCAGTGACGAAGTTAGGGCTGTCCCTTGGCAGGTAAATGTAGGCGGCGACCACACCTCCCAGATTACCGAAGCCAACGTGCATGGCGATACCGACACCGCGCTTGAGGGAACCACCAATATTGTTGCCGTTCCATGCGACACCCTGGGGAACGTTGGGGTAGATACCACTCACGGCGAAGAAGCAGCCAATGTAGCGAACGACGTTGTTGCGGGTACCAACAAGCATAGCCCAGCCAAGGATGGCCATGAGGTCAAAGAACATCATGAAAAGTCCACGGGTCTGGAGCTTGTCGGCAAAGTAGCCACCACCAAGTGTGAAGAAACAGGCGACGACGTAGGGGGGGACAGTCATGAGCTGCGCGGTGTTGTCGGTGTAGCCGAGCGTCCGGACAATGGTAGGCAGGAAGAGGGAGATGGAGTAGAGAGGGCAGTAGACACTGACATCCGTTAGTCTGAGAGTCTTCCTGGTGCTTCTGATTACTTACCCAATTGTTATGAACATGTGGCACCAGATCTTCCAATCCTTGATGGCTGCCCAGAAGAACTTCATGTTGAATTCATCGGACAAACTGCTGCGGTCCTGCTTCAATCGCCTGCTAATCTCCTTCTTCTCCTCTTCTGTCAAGAACTTGGCAGTCTGGGGATAATCTTCCATGACCCAGAAGGCCAAGATGGCGACAGCGAGAGTGAGGAGACCTTCGAGAATAAAGATCCAGGCCCAACCAGCGAGACCGCCGAGACCGCGCATCTCGGAAATGCCACGCGCGAGGAGACCTCCAAAGGCACCAGCGGCAGTTGCAGCAGAAAAGAAGATGGCCATACGAAGACCGCACTCATGTCTGCGGTACCACATGGTAATATAGTATGTTACTCCAGGGAAGAGACCACCTTCAGCGAAACCGAGGGCGGCACGAGCGGCCATGAGACCTTCATAGTTCTTCACCACACCCATAAGCGTACAGCAGATACCCCATGCAACCTGCAGTGGTCAGTTTTCATTTCATATCATATACGCAATCGTTTCACTCACCATGATTGTGGGAATCCACAGCGACGGTCTAGTCCTCTTCATCATGATGTTGGACGGGATTTCGGCAGCGACGTAGAATGGGAAGAAGATGGCGAGTGCGTTGTTGTAGTCGAGACTGCGAGGGTTCATGCCGAGGTCTGCCTCGAGGCCCACGAGACGAGCGTTTCCAATGTTGGTCCGATCCAAGAAGGACAGGAGGTAGAGCAGCGCGAGGAACGGCAAGAGTCGGACATCGATCTTCCTGATCATGCGCTTGGTCGCCTTCTCGTCGAATCCAAGGTCCTCATCAGAAGTGTTGCCGGAACTGTTGAGGTGGTCAACTCCACCCTCATCCTTCTCCTTTGGCAAGTAGGTGTCTGAGGTCTGAGGTGTCGGCTCATCGTTGGTGAATTTAGCCTTGAGGCCCTGGAAGATAGCCATATCTGCTGATGTGCTTCTGTTGCCAAGCTCTGAATTCTGGGGAAACCCGGTGGACCTCGACGAGATCAAGTAGTCTGGATTGGAAGAGGGGAAGGATTGTCGATGATGTATACCTCAAGCCCAATGATGGCAGTGCACACTCGACAAGAGATGTAGAAGAGTGAACCTACAGGGGCCCGATCGATTGTCACCGGGATAATCTGGGGAAACAACAAGAGTTGGAAAAAGAGGGCATGGGGTCTATTTCATAAAAAGCTGGCGAACCAGGCAAAAGCACTTCAGACAAGAGCCCCGGACTGATGGCGGTAGGAGCCCCAGATTGACAATCTGCCGAGACTATGGTTAGCGACAGAGTGGATACGATGCCGCGATCGTGAAATGGTTGACCTGGCCATCTCAAATTCGAGGTTGAGCCTGTATGGACGGAGCAGCCGGCGGGTAAGATTTGGAGGCGTTGCAGAGACGTGGTGCCGTTGGACAAAGCTTGGTGGGCGCTCCACGGGGAAGCCCAGCAAACGAGGCGCCGCCCCAAGTGTCAAATGACGGAGCCTCTTGGCGATGAAACAACAAACATGAGTGGTCCGTCGGCCAAGGAGGGCGGGCCTCGACTGAATCGATGATTTGAGAATGCTGCATGGTACAAGCTCAGGATGAAGGAAGCCCGTCAGACGGAAGCTGGCGGCATTTCTGAGAAGAGCACAACATGTGAGGTGTAGAGATCGTACACTTGTCCCTGAAGAACATGTTCCTCGTTTGGGAAACTTCCCCAGATGGAGGTGGGAGGGCAAGGACTCCATGAGCCGTTGATGGCGGTGGACCTGGACCAGAAGACTGGACATCGGGGATCCGGATCGAAGTCTAACCTTGGCCCACGCAATGCCACGAGACTCGGAGCATGGGTTGATTTGGTTGTTTTGATCTCGTCGATGTCATTCTGTCTCGTCCAGTCTGGTCACCCAAGACACAAGGCTGTTGAAGCTGAGAGAATGGTGCTGACTGCGCCTGCCTGCAAGACTGGAGATCAATACCGTGCTGTACAGCACAGTACCTCGAAAAGAGTGTGCCTGAAACCTAGTCATGCATGCCTCGCGTGGGCTGCCTGCAGCGACCTGCGTCTCACTCGCGGGAGAATTGGTTGTTGAGATGCACGATAAGCAATAAAGGCGGCGCACGAGATTGGCTAAACAAAGGGCCGCATGGATGAGAGTTTGCGTGAGGTGTGGTAGGGCCAGGTGTGGGTGAGTTAGGTGAGAGAGGGAAGTGGGAAGCGGAAGGCGTTTTTTGCCAAGTCCGCCCAGACCGCCCACTTTTATCTTATTTTCCATGCTTGGTCTGATGGCTTCACTCCTCTAGTCCATCTTCGTCCAGTGGCTGACTAGCGACGACTCCTTGCGCTAGCTGATCTCTTTCCAATTCTTCCATCGCTCGTATCTGCCCTCGTGGCCTTCACCCATCGTGCCTCGGACACCGACCTTTCCTGGCAGACGCAACGTTTCTTGGCTTTTCCTTAGCTCTTCTTGACCTGAGGTGGTACCATCCTTTCCACACCAGTTCCACCCATTTACCCGGGCTCGGGTCAAGGGGACAAGACGTGGTCATGTTTTGTCATCTTTTGAAACGGCAAATGTGGTCTGGACGAGGTGTGAGAGTCTGGTGAGAAGAGACCGACTGTTCGTCCATTCCCCTGGACATCGGACGACCTTGCTTTTTCTGAACATACTTCGATCGCCTGTGTTCATTCGACCGCAAAGGGTCTTTGGGTTGTACGCTAGATTAATTGCTGATGTGCGCGCTTGCACCTCAGCCGCTGTCCATCATGCAAATGCACGGTCTATATCCAGATGCAGGGTTCTATTAATCTTACCGATAGACTGGACGCCTCGTGCTGTCGAAGGGCTGCTTACCTTCCCATCTGATACTACACTAGCGAGGGGTGGGTGTACAATTCTTTTTGTTTTGTTTCCATTTATTCTTCCGTCGCGCAGCCCACGTGATCACATGCTGGACTCTGTACTTGACCCATGGTACAGCAGAGCGGTCAGTCACGTGGCGCGATCAGTGGATATCAGGTGCTGGAGAGAACTCCGACAGGTCCTGCCTGCTATGTTGGATGCACACCATGCTACGCCCAGCGTATCCTCACATACGATCTGCGAAGTTATACAAGGTAGAAGCAGAAACCTAGCCACGCTTACAATGTGCGATGGGCCAAGCTATCAGCTCGAGTCGCCTGGCTCTCTCGTCCTTGCGAGCTACTTCCACGAGGCACTCGTCCGCCCCGAATAGCTGCATAGCGACTAAAAGGCAGCGACCTCATCAAAGTCGAAAGATCACCTGGTTCATTACCAGCTGCTGAGAAATGCCCTACCCATGAAGTCAGAAGCAGCAGTACAGCAAATCACTCAGCTGTGTTGACTGGTCCACTTCCCGCCCTCTCATCCAGCAGATCTTCTCGTAGTACCGTTCCCTCCTTGCACAAAACAGCATTTCCTGACAGATGGGAAGTCCGACAGATCAAAAGACCAGCAAAGCCGTCAATGACAATCAACAAATATCGTCATCTCCAGCCCAGCCTCACAGAGCATGTCCTTCCATACCAGCAATCTCTTATACACCCTGACAAGCTTCGTCCATCCACAAGCCGCACGCCGCGCCGTACTCATTCTGATCTCCAAGCCAGCAGACCAGAAATATGCAGGCCATCCACGGTGTGCACCCTCTTCCCTTCCTCCGAGAGTGAAAGACGGTCGACACTCGAAGCTCTCACTAGTCCCATATTCCCGATCTCAAGGACTCACGCTTCAGCCCGAGGACGACCCCGTGTCTACCATGGATACACATTTGCCGTGATCAGACGCTACGCTCGCTAGACGTCACTTGGGAACGAATAGAGGTGCCATGTGGCGCTGGGTATATACGGCCATCTCTTGTCTCGCCCTGTCGACAGGCGCCTGGACTCTCTTTGCTTCTTCGTGTCTCCGGGAGTACACCGCCTGACTAAACGACTGACTTGTCATACACTTCAGTCTTCTCACAAGCCACATGTCAACTCCACACTAGCGGATCCGATTTCTTTCTCAACGACCGGCTAGCACAACAGGCACGACACGGAGAGACAGAAAGCGGGAGAAGCGAACAAAAGTCAATTGGTATCTCGCTATTTTCCCTTTCCTCGTCATTTCCACCGCAATCTAAAAGGTATGCCCGACCAGTATCGTCTCAAAGAAGAGAAAAAAGAAGGTATAGTCCTCCGTCAGATAAGTAAGTACAGTAGAATGGTCGTCTCCTCTCTCAATGCTCTCCTCAATACTGCTTCCAATCGATTCCATATAGCCATCTTGCCTCTTTGGAACATGTCTTCTTTTTCGCTATCCCCATATCCTTGCGTTCGGCCATAGCATATCACGTAGACCTAGGTCTTATTGCATCCTCCAAGCGGCCCACTTCCCGCACCGACTTGGCGACCAAGCACAAAGCCCTCCCACGACCCACCATCCACCATCCACCATCCATCACTCCGCACTTCCCCTCCACCGACCCGTCCATCATCAATACACAGCCGGCGTCCCCCCTCTCGCCGCCCCCGCGCTCGTGACCGGCCTCTGTCCCAACCCAAGTCCAGCCGGAGAACGAGGCCACTCATTCGCCTGCGGCGCGGGACCAGCATCCGCACTCCCCGCCCTACCCGTCCTGGGCACCGCAGACGTGGGCGTCACACCACCACCACCAGTCTGCCTCATGCGCGCCTTGCCCACCGCCAGCCTCTGCTCGCGCCAACTCTCGTACCACCTCTCCCTGCTGGCGTTGCGCAACTCGACGCGCCACTCGGAGAAGACGCTGTCCCGCAGGCGCACAAAGTCGCAGTGGTCAGGGTTGTAAGGGTCCGCCATGCCCCAGGGGAAACGGCGGCCGACGGCGTTGAGTTCGTACGGGTCCGGGGATAGCAGGGAGAAGGGGATATATATGTCTTCGAGGGGCACGTCGGGACCCATGGCGCCGGAAGGCGTCATGCTGCGCGCTGCGCCGCGGGAGCCGGGACGCTTCAGTGGTTGGCCGGGAGAGGGGGTGGTCATTGTGCTGCGGGTTTTGGCGTTGGGGGATGCTCCGTCGTTGGGACCCGAGTCGACGTCCGAGTCGTCCAGGCGGGAGTGCTTGTGGTCGCCGGAGATGGAGGATGAGGTGGACTGGATAGGTAGGGGATCGTGATCGTCGGCAGAAGAGTCGGAGAAGGATGCGTCCTCGTCTTCTGACTCCTCAAGCCCAAGCGCGTCGAGTGGGTCGAGCTTTTCGGATTGGATGCTGTTCCACACCGAGCGCTTCAAATACTCCATGTGTGGTCCTGTGAGAGTGTCGGCCTTGCTGATAATGGGAATGACAGAGGTCTTGTTCTGCAAGCCCTTCATGACCAGCATGTCGAGCTCAGCAGACAGACCCGACGGGCCACGTGCTTGTGCGAAGGCGTTACCATTGGCTTGCAGCTTCGATGCGCGGCAAGTCTGGTCGAGGCTGGCGGGATCCAGTACCAGGAAGACGCAGTGAATGTGTGAGTCTTTCGTACCCGGCGCACGATTGACCTTGGACTCCTCCGTGAAAGTGTCCTCGAATTTGGACTCGATGAAGGTGACCATTTCGCGGACCTGCAAATCGACCATGTTCTTCTCGAGCCCCTGGGAATCCCAAAGTGTGACACCAACTCTTTCTCCGTCGAACTCGGCTTCGATGTAGTGAGATGTAAATGCTCCATCGCTGGTAGTCATCTTTGGCGTGATCATGCTCTGGTGCTGCTTCTCTGGCGGGAGGGAAAGTGACGACTTGAGGAAATCGATCAGTGACGACTTGCCGGAGCTCTTAGCGCCAACCACGAGGATGCTGGACAATGTCAGCTGTGAACATGGCCTCAATTGAGAGGACGATACTTGAAAGGTGTGGGATCCTTCCTCCTCCTCACCCTTCTCGGGCTGTGATAGTTGCCGGTGGTTGTGCTCGCCAATGACTGATGCCTCAAGCTATTCATGCTGTCCATCCTGAGTCTTGGGTCCAAATACTCCCCTTTCTGAGCTTCGTGATTCATGTCTCTCATGTTCGGAGATGACTGCTGCTGCATTGGCTGTTTGTTGAGGATCGGCATGCTGGTCGAAGGCGACATTGTGTTTGAGTAATTGGGCCTCGAGAAGTTGCTGGCCTTGTTTGATATGATTGCGACAGAGTCGGGGCGAATGTCATCCCCACCGAAAGTGTTGATGACGGGTAAAGGTGAAGGTGAAGGTAAGACGGGAGGAGGTCTGGCTTCACGTGCTTCGCGCTGCTGGCGAAGGCGCTCCTCCTGATCGCGCAACTTCTGTTTGCGCAACATTGTGTGTCCGTCTGCGGAAGTCACGACCGCTACCTCGTGTGATCGCGACTTTGTCCTCGACAAGAAACCGAAGCTCCCTCTTCTCTGTCGCGCGGTATTCTCGTCGGGCGTGGTCGGCTCAATGATCGTCCCGTTCTCTTCCCTCGACGGCCCTCTTGAATGTGTCCTCCGTCCTGTCATACTGTCAGTCGCTGTTGAAGGACGTTGCGATATGGTGGAAGCGCGGTATCCTGCTGGCAGATCTGTAGGGGGCGGTGGTAGTGGTGGAGGGACATCGGAGATCTGTCTGGTGTGCGAGGGTTGTCGAGGTGAAGGCGCGGGTGGTGTAAAGTCGTCCATTGCGGTCGGACATGCAGGCGCCTTGTGTATGCAGATCTGTACGACCGGCAGGGGGGACGGAGGTCGGGGTTGATGGTCGGGTCGAGGTCAATGACGGAGGTGGTACAGGAGCAGTATAGGGCTACGGGGAGGAATTGATGGATGACGAAGACTCACTGGATGAACCGGCCTCGAGAGTATACAAAAGAGAGGCTCCCGGGTCGTTGTGTAACGGCTGTCACCAACAGCTGGGAGGTGGACCCCGAAACCCTCAGCTGCTGTATTGTGCTCTGCCTTGCCCTGTTGGAAACGAATGGAGATTGGGGGGCTGACCGGCAAGTGATAGGCGGGCTGACGAGAGAAGACCTAAGGTAAGGTTGTCCGGCAACGATGATGATGTAGTGGTGGTAATCTTCGGACTTTCTGGGATTCTGGAGAGGGGAAATTGTTCGAGATCGATCAGTGTAGTATTCGAGGTACAATGTCCCAGATCATCATCTATTTCGCTTCTTTATCTGGCATTAGCTACAAAAGTAACTACATGTTTCAGTTGTCTAGGGACCACGAGTGGATCTCGTAGTCTCATTTTAATTTGCTGCCCTCGTTTCGGCGTAAAGAGGATCAATAAAAGAGGCGCATCCCGAGACAAACACGTCCAAACAGTGTTAGTGTATACACTACTGCAGGTACAAACTGTGTCTCCATCATTGTTGATCCTTGTACAAGTAGTTGCTGTTGAGACCTGTATGCATCTCTTCTGCACCTTTGGACAACGATACCATGTATCTCAAACGTTCGTGCATCCGGGTATCATACATCGTGCTGCATAATTAATAGTCATCGTTCTGCCCATCATCACAACACCGGCATACTATTCTGGTCGTGGTCTCTTCGCTCCATGTGGGTTTGATGGTGGCGAGTTTCCGCCATACTGGTTGCCGTTGTTGTTATATCCACCTTGCTGGAATCCTCCTGCAAACAATTGCATCAGCTTGCAGATATGCAATGCGAGGGAGAAGACTCACCTCCGAATCCCATGCCACTCATGTCCATCCCCATACCCATACCCATACCTCCCATGCCTCCCATACCCATGTTTGGCATCATACCGCCCATCATGCCGCCTCTGCCCCCTCGACCGCCTTGAAACCCACCTCGATTCATGTTCATCATGCCGCCGCCCCTGTTGAAGCCCATTTGTCCCCCGAACCCGCCCATACCCATGCCCATGCCCATCGCGCCCATATTGTTCATATTACCATAACCGCCCATCATGCCGCCCATTTGGTTGTTATTATTGTTGTACCCACCTCGATTCTGGTAACCGCCTCTGTTAAAGTTCCCTCGTCCGCCACGGAAATTATTCTGGTTGTTGTAACCTCCGCTGTAGTTACCCTGCGGCTTATCTTTGTATCCATCTTTGTTCCGGTTAGGTGCATCCTTGGGCAATGACTTGTATGGGTTCGGCGTCGGATACGAGTAGAGTACTGTGATCTTCTTGCCTGGCGGTTGGTCCTTGAGGGATTCGATTTGTCTTTTGACTGCCGTCGCAGCTTCAGGTGACTGCAGCTCGAGGAAGATCTCGCCTTTGCTCTTGCCGTTGACCTTGTGCTCGTTAAAGGTGATCCCGGTGATCTCATCTTCGACACCAGCTGCATTTGCCCAGCCACGAATATCGTCCTCTGTCGTCCACCATTGAACTTCAAGCAGTTTGAGTGCCGGAAGTGCTTCCGGGTCTGCCTCTTGTTCGGAGGGCTTCTCTTCCAAGTCGTCGTCAGCCGTAGCTAGACCAATTTGTCCTGCTGTTGGGGGAGCGTTGCTTGTTTTCTGATCACCCCTGTCATTGTGTTGCTCGTCTATGGCCCCGTCCATCTGTGGCTCTGATTCCGGTTCCAGAGGTGCTTCATCGTGGTGTGTATAGTCCTGCACTCCTGTAGTAGCAGTCTCCTTTTTGGACTCTATTGGAGGTTGATCGGCTGGCTCGGGCACCAGTTCTTCTGGTCTGTCGTCTCCATAGATGTCAATGTCAAAGTCATCTGCGTCGGCCATGGTGTGGGAGACGTGCAAACAGAGCAGACCTGTGCAACCATGATCAGCATCACGGCGAAGAGAATTCAAGAATGTCAATCTCGTGTGCCAATAGTCTTGCTGGATTCCGGTACGCGTTGAAGATATGTACAATAAGGCCGATGCTCCTTCAACGAGTTGCTTCCAGAACGGATTACGGTATTGAGATACGTACAGGATACAATGAGTCAAGAAATAGTGACAGTACAGGACAGTACAACAAACGAAAGCGATCCCTTCTCAGACAGATGACAATGATTGTTCCCTAGACGCCCATGCCATGCTCTTCACCGTATGACCTGTCCAATTCTCGTGGTCCTGGATCAGAACGTCGTGATACTCGATACCACAGGAAGATTTCGCGACCAGCAAAGGAGGTAATAATCGATGATCGGTGCTCTGTAGATGTACAAGGAGCTGAATGGTCTTCCGTGCTATAATGTTAGCAATTCCTGCTGCCCTGCTCCCACTGGTGGAACTGGCGTGGAACAAATACAACCGACGTTGCACTGCATATGATGCTTGTCAAATGCAGTTCGATAGTCGCTCAGTCTGGAGGACAGGGTCTTGTAAGAGATCAATTGCTTCGAGCTTCCAGACCTTTGCTCAATGCGGGCGTCAAGTAATGCTATAGCCGGGCTATCTCCGGCCACGGAAGTATGACTATCTCGACTTCCAATGTATTCATGTTCTTATAACCTGAGAAAACGACAATGTCTTTTGAAGAGAGTCAGGAGGATGACAATGTGTATGTCTCGATCACGCACGATGTGCTGGACGCCAAATCTGTCATGGACCGGGTGCGAAGTCCTCAATGTGGCGCCATAGTCGTCTTTGCTGGAACAACTCGGGATAATTTTCAAGGCCAAGAGGTCAAACATCTGGCATACTCCTCATACGAGTCTTTGGCACTCAGAACTATGCGGAACATCGCGAATGAGGTCAGGCATAGGCATAGCCTCCACAAAGTAGCAATCATTCATCGCTTGGGAGTGGTCCCGATTGGAGAGGAGAGTATCTTGATTGCGGTGTCTTCGCCGCATCGCCAAGCAGCCTGGAGAGGTGGAGAGGAGACACTAGAGCTGGTCAAGGAGAAGGTCGAAATCTGGAAGCTGGAAGAGTTCGGTGGCGAAGAAGTCGGAGTGTGGCGTGCCAACCGCGATGGCCAGGCAGGAGTGAAGATCTCGGATGGTGCCCTCGAGGACTTGCCAACAGCGACCAGGAGCTGAAGCTAAGGGGCGGACCCAGCTCATAGCACATCGCCTCGCTCCTCGAAACGAAGCCGGCGTGTCGGCCACCTCCTTGGGGACCTCCCAGTTGAAAGGCAAGCCTGTATTGGCGACAGGCGTAGGATGACCCCAAAGTCCTAGCATGACCCAGCCATGGCCGCAATTGACCACCTGTCTCAAATATACTGTACATATTACGACCGTGCATTATTACCTCATGGCTTCTTCGATAGGCCCTTCTCGTTCGCTTGCTTGACCATTTCAGCGATATCCTTGTCACCCTTGCCCTGCAACCTCGCCAGCACCACGCCCAGCCACTCCTCGATATCCTCCTCTGCTTCTGCCTCGGTCTTGCCATCTCCACCCTCAATGTCCATGCCCTTGCGAACCTTGGCCCTGAGCTCTTCAATGTTGCTGATGTCGAACGCCCACAACCCTCCTCCTACAGCCATGACACCGAAGCTGCACACATTTAGAGTCGCCAGCCCCAATGCTTCTGCCGCATCCAGTGATCCATTGGCATCTTTGACTTTATTCGAGGGCGAGAATAACCCTGCCGGCTGCACAGATGCCCATTTCCGTACCAGTGCTCGTCGGGTGATGACAGAGCTCAGGACGACAAAGCTAGCACCAATGGCAAAGATGGAGAATTGTTGCCGGGACCGTGACGACGTCCAGAGTGCATGCCAGCGTTCTGATGTGGGAGTTGTGGCCTCAGTCGGCTCGGAATAGCGCTGAGGCTTGATTACCGACCTGTCCGACGGGGAGGAGAGGCCGTGGGTGCGCCTTTGAAGGGCATCGTAAGGCTCAGGAATAGAAAATGGCCACCACATCCATGCAATTGTCCAACTTGACGTTCTGTTAGCGTGGAAGTGAAAGTGAGTCGAGTGCCGAAAGAGAAATGTTCGTGAGAACTGATCAAGGGTCCGAGGTGCAGAGCCGCACGATATATACCTCACGTTCAGATGCCACACTCACTCATCAAGGACGTCTTTCCCATTTTCCTGTCTCGCTTCCATCCATTCATGCTTACGAGAATCTACGGATTCTGAAGGACTTTCTTGCAAAGCTTATTGTTGTATCGCGTGAATTCAATGAGCAGAGCACTCCGCAAGGTCTTCCACGTCGTGGCTCGACCACTTTCTTTCGCAAGCGTGATCCTGAAGAGCAGAGACAATCATGACCGTACCTACCGTAGAAAAGGTCTGTCAATTGGTACGAGATGTGCTATGGACCATTTGACCATCCCCTTTACTAAACATACATCACGGCCAGTCCGCGACACCATCATCTTTGACAGCATCGTACTTCATCACTATCGACCATGCATTCATCCCTCATTGTTCTCGCAAGCTCTATGGCTAGTGCGGAGGCACTGTCTTCAGGTATTTGTTCCCAACGCGACGACAGACCGAGTGCTCCAATCCAGTGGCCAGCATGTCCCATGGCCAGCAAAAATGACGCTCTGATCCAGTGCGCCAATTTCACGGTACCTCTCGACTACTTGTGACGAAGACCACGGGACAGCGACTGTGTTGCATCTGCGAAAGCTTCCAGCGAGGTCTGAGCAGAAAAGAGGCAGCGTACTCGTCAACTACTGCGGGCCAGGTGTCGACCCCCTTAGGGTGTTCGGAGAATATGCAAACGAAGACCAGAGGCCAGCAATGCCGATGTCATCTTCCCATAGATCTCTGACAGCCAACATAGTCTCGTAGGCGACGATTTCGACATTATCTCGAGTCTCTTTACCATCCAGAATCGTGGTGGTCAATGTTGGCTAAATTTCTCACACTTGCTGAAAAAGGATGTGCCTCCTGTCTCGGTCACGGATAATCCTAATGAGGGGAAGGTCCATCTTATGTATGCCAGCGCCACTTTCATTGCTGGAATTCATTCCTCGTTATGCATTATTCATTTCAAAGTGGAGATTCGCTGTCTAAATTAAGAAGAGTTGGTGTCAATGACAATTCCGCCAGCGAAAGTGTCGGGCCTGGGTCCACGCCGTCGAGACCGATCTCTCTCCTTGCCCATGCAATACCTTCCCACCACTCGTCCATGCTCGTCTCTGGGGTATCGGAGAGCATGAGTGTCTCTGATAGCTCCGTCACAAGTCTCGTCCCAAGACTCGATGCCCACCACGCCCGCAAGCCTAGTCGATGCAGCATGACAGCCCAGTGCATTAACAACCACAGTGCCACCTGATCCTTGCCCTTGAACAGCTGCATGAAATGCCGACCAGCCATGCACGGCCAAGCCACACATAATCCCCTCATCATGTCCCTCTTCTCCTCCGTGAAGCAGAATCTCAACCCAACCAACGCGGCGGCATAATCCCCGCCATCCTCCCCTCCCTTAGCAATCGCCAGCCTCCTCGCCCTCTGTATCGCCTCCTCCGTTCCCTCCCCCAGACCGCCCAGCAGTGGCACCTTGACAATCTCCTCCGCTCGAATCAATGCAGGGCCGTACTCGCTCTCCCACAACCCCTTCGCATCATACATAGCCAACTCCACCATCCCGACCTGCAAATTAAACAACTGCGCCATCATATCCACCACGTCCTCATCACCATACACCTCCTCCCCGTCCCCCGTCCTCCCCGTCGGCCCCACACCCATCGCCCGACAACACAGCGGAATAGCCATGTGCATCGCCATGGCCAGCGCCGAGAACATGTATAGACTATACTGCAGATCGCCGCCGCCCCTGCCCAAGTTCGGGAGGTACGAGCGGAAACTCACGCTCGCTGCGTCGTAGTACGTCAGGGCGGCGCGGAGGTAGCGCCTCCCTTGCCCTGGGTCGGGGGAGGTGATGCTGCTTTCGAGCGCGGCGAGGGCGAAGAGGCCGTGGAGCAGGAAGGAGTAGCGCAGGCCGTAGCGGGGGAAGGTGATGGTCATGTTGGGGACGTCTTCTGCGATGGAGGTGAAGGAGCGGTGGGTGAGGGTTGTCCAGCGGTGGAGGAGCTCGAGTTCGAGAAGGTGGGAGGAGGGGGAGAAGGGGAGGGGTGGCGAGGGGTTGGTGGGAATGGGGAGGGGGAAGGAGTGTGAGAGGAGATAGGTGGTGCGAGGTGGGGAGCTGTTGGTGGATGAATCAGTGCTCTCGGGGGTGGTGCGGCGGGCGATGGCGAGTGGTTGGGTGGACGGAGGAGAGTGACGGCGGGAGGGGAAGTGGCATGTTGAGGAAGAGGAGCGCGCTATGCAATTTGCGCAGGGTGGTCCTTGTTCGTCGCACTGATCATGGTCAGAGATGTTTGGACAGAACAGAGGTAGAATTGGTACCTTGACATGTCGCTTCTTGCAATTGGTGCATCCACTTCGCGACTTTGCGTGGGAGATGCGCTTCTTCACTGGCATGGTCTGTAACTTGTTCCCATCAAGCCCGGGTACTTCTTCATGACGTTTTCCAGTGATAATAAGTCGGATGTTCCTCCATCAAAGATAACATAACCAGTGAGGAAAGACATGGCTTGTATTCACACTGTTGTCCAGATTTGGATGCCTGAATCTCAGCCGCAGCCTCAGCCACGACATGATTGCATCTTGGCGGTCAGCATGCAAGGATGGAATAGTGAACCAAATTTTATCGAGAATTTATGTATGTACTTGACTGACAGAAGGACATCTTGACCTCTGTGCTCGGTATTGATGATAATATCCTGTTGCTCTGCCACCAAACCTCGGATCCTCTGGCTCCATCAGCAACCAGTCCAACTTTGGGAACAACCATGTCGGATCCATCTCGTCGACACTGCCAGATCGACTTCTCGCTTCTCCTGGCCAGCTTCCAGGACACATGGTCAAGAAACCACCATGCTGACTTCCTGCAAATATAGCATTGGTGTGTCTGGTGAGCATCCTGTGGAATTGCTGGTCGGCGACTCGCACGCTGGGAACATCATACTGAACAGGTCTCGCCTCACTCGACGGCACAGTCAGGTCTTCGGCTTCTGGTCGGGTAGGTGAGTCACAAGTCCTCGGGTAAAAGTGCAAAGACGCAGTGTGGTAGTTCAAGTAGCCCGAAGCATCCTCGTCCCGGATCCATTTCCTGTCATTCAAAGTTGATCTACCTTGCCAAAGCCGCTGAGTCGTCCTTCGCGGGTTAGCGACCAGTAAGGTACCATCACCTCTGATGAAAGACCATGATGTGGTGATAGCCTTTGTCAAATACTTGACCTGACTTGCTTTGCGCTCCAAACTCTCAACTTCTAGGACTAGATGACGAACACTTGACGGCAGTTTGCAATGCTTGATCCATGTCGCACTGATTGCCAGCGGCGCATCGTTTCCCCAATCGTGGAAGTCGGTATGACGAATAGTGATTGTCACAGTCCGTGGATGTAAATGCTCGATATTGAACAAGTCCTGCAGACACTGGGTCGATTCGAGCAGTGACAGATGACCGAAGATTTGCAGATGTCGTATACCGGGTGAATGACTCTGTGCAGCCAGACTACTGAGTCTCCTTTCCAACAGGAATGGATTCGTACACTTCGGCGGTCGCTCTGGCGGAGATGTGAAGAATATGGTGTAGTCCAGATTTTGGGTCAAGATCAGCTGGCCCTCGTTGTGGAGGCGACGACATGTGCGCAAGACCTCGCTGTACCGATAGAACGGGCGATCATGGTCCGGACGCCTCCAGATACTGTCCTGGTTGTATCTTATCGATGGGTGTCCGCACACCGCCAGGCAATATCTGAGGATCTCAAGTCGAAGCTCAGCAGGGAGAAGAGCATAGAGTGGCGACTGCGTCTGGTGATGTAGAACTTGCGTTTCGACAGGGCTGTTGATCATTGCGCAGCATCGGCGTCGTGACTGGGACTAATGTCGAGGCAAAAGTGGAGTTCTCAAGTTACATGGCGTGCTGCGAGAATCCGAGCAGATCCGCCGTTGTGTATTTCGAGCGTCATGCTGAGACCCGTTCGGTACCGTTAAATTTATGAGTACGATCTCGCGACCTCAGGTCACAGACACCAACAGAGGGCAGGAAATGAGAAGATGGGTTCTCAGGTAATGAAGATCCACCCTGCAGTGGGCATCACCCAAACAGAGAAACGTGAGATCAGGCTTACCGCGTTCCAGAAGTGGCATAAGATGGTATCTGCTCGCTCTCGGCATCTCGGCCGACTGTTCATGAGCACGCCAAGGTTCAGGTCATATTATTTTCATACGCTTGACCGACTAGACCATTCGTTGGCGATTTCGCAGTCTTTGAGATGGTCATGGGCCTGGGGCTGTTCCGCGAGCCGCCAGCTGAAAACTGTCATCCTAATCCACCCGAGACTGCTCAGAGCTATCGACATGAAAGACGAAAAGCACGACACAACAGAGTAAGAACGAAGGTCTAAGAATCAAAAAGAGAGTGACTTGTGTTGATGAGATCGATGGCAAAAGAGGGAGCGGACAAGACAAAAGGAGTGGCTTTGACGCGTGTGGGCGAACGGCTGGTGCGTGCGATCTTGTCGCGTCCGATGATCCCTCGACTTCATCCTTGGAGTCTTCTATCCCTCTTTATCATCATTCATCCAGAAATTTGATTGAAAACACTTTTCCATGTCTTTGGTCGAGAGGCTGAAGTGATCCGCTGCCATTCCATACATGCTGCCTGGTGCCGCATCGTTATTGTCGAGTGGACAGGATGATAGTACTCGCTCGGCAGTCCGGCATGATGTCTGGATCTGGCGTGATTGATGATTCGATGAGACCCCATGACATGCTCGACCAGGCGGTGGAGATGTTGGTGAAGTTATGATCAATCTCGACGAGCATTGCTGGCGGCACACTTTCTCGTCCGGAGTCGGGTATGATGGCAGGCCCCGCCTCCTACGGACGACGATGTGCAGCGACTATCTGAAAAGAGAGATAATGCTGAAGAGGAGTGCAAATAGACAGATGTGCAATGTCGTGAAAGTCGTCGGTGCTTGTGGTGTGATGGAAGGACGTGGTAAGTATGTTCAAGGGCAATGACCATTCCTTCATCTGTGATATGCTCCGACATCATACCTCTTCGTGCAGCTAATCGTCTACTCCGCTGCCGCTGGTAAGGTGCTCCATTCGTGCTGTACAGGGGATCATGCATTGTTTGTCGAGCCGGTTGCAGTTGTCCTTCCAGGGAGAAGTCTTTGGCAGAAAGACCCAGAAGACTTTTGGATGCCAAAACACATGCAAATATGGCTGACTTGGCATTGACCAATCGGTGCCCATCTGTCCACACCGGCGTCGAGAAATTTGGCTGGTGACAGGCGTGGTCATAGCTCCTGGATATCTTTTTCAGCAAACCTCGCCCACATTGGCCTCACCTCATCTGCAGAACACAATCCCTGGCGTGCAGGACACTGCTTCGGGGACCACTCCGCCATCGACGCTGCTACTGACTTTGTGACCGAATTTCTTGTCGTCTGCAGAAGGATCCGGGACACTGACCTGGTTGCAGGTCAAAATCTGGTTCGAGCAATCTGGTCAACATGGACTACGAGGACATGGATCAGGATTGTACGTAGATCGCTCCTCGTCTGCCTCATCCTACTGACCAGTATCATCAGCTACTCCTCTTCTCCGCCGCTCTCAGTCATGTGGGAGGGATCACCGCCCATCAACCTCATATTCCACCATGTCTGGTCCTGCATCTTTAGAGAACAGAAGCGACAGTGTATGGGATAGTCCCGACGAGGATTATTATGGCTCCAGCAGCGAATCCGGCGAGCATGCCATCATCCCGAATGCAACCATGAGCCTGAACAACGACGATCTGATGACTGGTCCAATTCCTGCTCATCAGCCCATTCCAAGAGACAGCCATTTTCCAACCGAGGAAGAGAGTGCAAATGCCGAGTTGTCCTTCACTACCACCACTGAACCAACCATCATCACTTCAGAGAATGCTCAAGATGTCCTCCCACCCAATGCATGTCTATTTGTCGCCAATCTACCCAAATTGCAGACCGACATGGACATTCGCGCCCAGCTTGAGCAGGAGTTCATCAAGTATGGTACTGTCTACGGAAAAGTCCGTAGGGATCAGACTCGCCTGCCTGTCGCATTCGTGCAGTATACGGTATGTCTTACCAGACTGTCGTCAACATCCGCTGACCTACTATAGGATCGCGGTCACGCACAGGCAGCCAAGTTGGAAGCTAAAGGCAAGAAGATTGGCGGGCGCGTCATCAGGATCGAATTCGCCAAATGCGAGCGTACCCTCTTCTGCAGCCACAAGCTAAATGACAAGCTCGATGCCGTCGACGTCCAGCATATCCAGACCATGCTCGAGGGTTTTGGGCCGGTCGAGGACATCACACGCATCTCAGCAGACCAGCAGAGTCTTTACTATCTGCCAAAGGGTGTCTGGTGCCGCTTCAAGCTCTATGGCGCTTGTCAAGATGCGTTCAAGAAGCTTTTCAAGCACGACACATATCGCTTCGAATTGTTCCGGGACAATAGTCCCAGCCTCAGGTTGCGTCCATACCCGAGTTCTCACATTCCAAGGATGCCCGAAGTGTCTCATCGGAAAGCATCTCACTATGCCAGAATGAAGAGCTACGGACATGCCGCCAGGCACGGTAGCATCGTCTTAGTGGATGGACTTCCGACTACAACCACCAAGCCACAACTCGAAGAGCTCTTCGAACAATTTGGCACCATCACCGCCATTTCCATACAGCATGTCTTTCAAGGTGACTATGAAACTACACCATCCTGGTTCTACGGCTATGTCTGCTTCATGGAGGAATTCGCAGCACCTGCTGTCCAAGCTTTCAGTGTAGGTGTTTCGGTGACTTCGTTGGTCGTCTCACTAATCCCAACAGGTGCGCCATGGGTTCTGCATTCAGAACGCTGCTCAGCTGTGCTGGTCCCTGCTGAGTATCGAAGCCATCTTCGTCCAAGCTAGGCCTTTCGATTTAAGTGCCTGGCAGAGCTTCGACGTCATCACATACCACGAATACCTCCACAATCGTCCGCACCCCATGCTCTACGGTCGTGGGGATATTGTACAAAACCGATCCAGAGTGCCACCTTGGGCTCCAAACGTCGGTCTCCTACCATTCTTTGAGCACGACAGCCTGCAGGCGAAGGCTCCTGGGAAGGGCGCAAAGGTCACGAAGCGTCATGCCCGCAGCGTTGCGGAGACCAAACCGCTGACATTGGATGCGGAAACCAAGATTATAGAGCCCCGTATGGACCGACAAGCGCTCTACACCGCGGCTCAACGATTTCCTGCGCAGTCGTCTTCGTCTAGCGACGATACAAAGTCCAAATACGAGCCCCCGTCCGGTCTGTCGCCAGTGCGTTGAGTGATCCACACTACACGGGAGACGCTCATGACTTTATGGCCCTGCACAACAGGCGTTTGTACGATACCCAAGGACTTGCTTTCAGAAAGATTTGCTTCAAGAAAACTTGCTCGGTTATCACAACACATGCTATATGACATGCATGAGTCGCCTCAAGGGTAAGCAGACTCCGCGCGAGCGACAGATAGCTTGCGGGAAGAAAGATGAGCAACTTGCTCCGAACAGAAATAGTCTCTATGCAGAGAGCAGTTAGCTTACTGAAAAAAAATGAAATATGCTTTTGCCATACTCCCTCATCATCTATGGCATTCTGTCATCTATGTCTATGCTCTCTGCTTCACCTCAATACCTAAGTTCACCTTAGCTGAGAGCCGGCAAAGCCTCTTGCTTCCTCTTCTTCTCTTCCTCCTCCTTCTGCGCCGTGCCCCGTATGAACCCCCCAGTCCACCTCCCATCCTTCTTCTCCCACTCCAGCTTCTGCAAATGCGCACTCCGCAACACCGTAGCCTTGAAGCTCTGCAACTTAGATCCTGCCTCCTCCAGCTCCTTCAATTCCTTCTCGCCCGGGAAAGCATCCTTTAATGCCGTCGACGGCACACGATTCACCTGCTTTCATCAGCTGCACATTCCTCAGTACAAGAATTTCGGGGAACAAACCTGCATGTAAAACCCCAGACTCGGACTCACCACCACCTCCATCTGCTCGATTCCCTTCCCAAACTCCTTCAGTAACGCCACAATCTCCCTCCTCGTCCTGCCCGCATCCTCCACCTCAACCGTAACACCCAATACCAACAACCCCTTATGCCTCTCCATAACCCTCCTCAAATCCCCCAGTGACAAAGTATATAGCGTCAAATTCAACAACCTCAACTCCCGCGGCGCCCACCCCTCCTCCGTCAACCCCTTCACCAACCCCACGGCATTACTCTTATTGAACGTCATCACCCCGTCCCTCCCCGCTTCCATCTCCAACCTCGCCCGCTTCTCCTCGTCCGTCTCGTTCTCCTTGGGCTGCAGCGCGGCGTTGGTCGGGTCCTCTGGGTCGTTGGTGACGTCTGCTTCGGAAACGTTGAAGGAGAGGGAGATGAGGCTGGGGGAAATGAGGAGGGGGAGTTCGGCCGAGTGGACTTTGGAGAGGAAGGTGGGGTCGGAGTGTTGCGTTGTGTAGTTCAACTCGAGGGCGAGGAGGCCTTTGCGTTGCGGGGAGGAGGAGGGGAGGGTGGGGGAGTCGGTTTTGGGGGGATCTTGGGTGGTGGAACTGTCCGGGTCGGAAGTGGAGGAGACGTCGGACGCGGAGGCAGGGAGGTTGTCTTTTGATGAGCGCAAGAAGGGGGCCACGCGGGACCAGAAGCCTGGACGGGTGAAGACGTCGAGTAGATGCAATGCACGGAGCTCGGTCAGGCGTTCGAGGAAGCGGACTGCGTCGTCGCGAGATTCGTCGGTGATGCCGGCTAGTAGTTGGGAATAGATTGTGAGCGTCTTTGTGTTTGGAGCGACATCGTTAGCGAGAACCGAGAGGAAGCCTGGTGGGTAGCCAAGGGAGAACAGCTCGAGAGTGAGTGCCTCGAGAAATGGACAGGTCTGAGCGATTGTTGTGGTATCGGAGCCGGACGGTATAGAGAATGGCTTGTCGAGGAGCGATTGGTATTCGTCAAGCTTGATGTCAGAGGTGAGCGTGAGTGCCCGAAGGTGTTTGGCTTCTGCAGGGAAAGGAGGGATGGTGAAAGACTGAAGTGGTATCTGTGCCGCAGTGGCTTGCGTAGGGTCGACGAGCTGAGGTTGAGCAGACATGGTGGAATGTTGGTACGAAGAAGAGCTTCAAAGATGAAGTGGAGGAAGAATGAGCTCAAGAGTTGAGAGAAAGCTACAAACCAGAGCTGAGCCCTGACTTACCTAGTCTCTTGTTGGGTGCCGCATTCGAGGTCTTGTGCCTGGCATTGGCACTTCTCTCACAATCTATTTGGCTGTCGCTGGACCGGTTCGGAAGAAAGAAGTGACGCGGATGACGGGCTGTGGTGGAGAAATTGCGGAGGAGGGCCAGCGGGACTGGCGGGGTTCGGCGGGGTTTGGCTGATGGAAAGATAAAGCCCTGAAATCCATGACACGGCCAATTCTCGCCAAAGCTCGGTGGGGTCATTTCTTCGGGGATCGTGTTTGTTGATTTTCAGATATCTTCAAGTCGAAATCTAGTGATATGTTTGTCCTCTCGCCTTTCTGCCATCTGCTGAGCTCTTGTATAGTCCAGCCTTTGCTGTGCTCCCGCCTATCCGTACAATGCCGACCAGATGGTGAATACCGGCCAGAACGCCATCAACCACTTGAACACCAGGTCCGACAGCTTCTTCCACCACGGGCTTGAGTTTGGTCATGCCAGCACATCCAAGAGTCAAAACATCTGCTCCTCTCTCCACCAACCTCTTCGCCGTACCGACCATGATGCCAAAGATCTCAGATTCTGGCTTGTGCTCGAGGTCCAGTACACCAAGTCCGCAATGCTCGACACCAGCACAGAAAGACTCCATACCATAGTATCGGATGGAGTCCTCGCCCATGACCTTACTCCGCGCTCCTGTCGCCACGAGTCCCAGACGTCCTCCAAGTGTTCTGGCTGCAAATAACGAAGCTTCCATGATACCGATGGTGGGCTGTGTGAACTCCTCCCGTAGCATTCGTGTCAAAGGATGGTCGCTGTAACATGCTACCAGAAAAGCATCATAATCAGACGCGATTGGCATGACAGCTCGCATCGAGGCAGCAGCCGACATGACTCCATCAAAGTTGCCTTCTATCGCCGACGGAGCAGGCTCTGGCGCTGTGAAGCCGGTGACGGAGACATCTGGTGGTAACGTGCTTGCAACCATATCCACACAAGCATCTGTCATTGATTTGGTGGCATTAGGGTTGATGAGGAGTATGCGGATCTGTGGTCGAGCGGACTTGTTGGTGGCCATCTTCATATCAGACATGATGTCGAATTGCTGAACGAATCGTCTTCGATATCCTTCTTCTCAAAAGCTATGATCGTTATCCAGATTGGCATTTCTTCCCTCGGTTGAATTGGTGAAGCAAAAATGTCCCGCTGACTCAGCCCGATTGCGGCGGTCCATATATGAACGAGCCCTCTCCATCTGTCCTCTGATACTATACAGATGAATTATTGTCACGTCCCGAGGAGCCCAAATGGGGGTCATTCATGATGGCAGAAGTCTACTATTCCAGACATGAAGAGGTGACCATTCCACACGAGACAGAACGCGTGAGCAAAAAGCGCCCAAAAAGTGTGTCGACAAAATGACGTAGGGGGAAATGTTCCTGCGCGAATTGACCTCAAACGGTCAATAATTGTGGTGGTATCCAGACTTACCCTTTCACATCTTCATCGTAGGTAAAGACAAGCAACATGGCTGACAAGATAAAGTCTACAGCGAAGGAGGAAGGACAGAGGATTCAGAAGCTCACCAAGGAAGCCGTCCAGTCTCAAGCATACCTATACCCGATCAAGGTAAGTTGGCAATCAGGATACAGTGCATTGTAGCATCTTAACGACAATCACAGGGAATCATCTACTATGCCTCGCACCGGTCCCTATGGAAGCCTTTGATGTCCAAGATCGTTCCCACCATCACCATGGGCATCGGCATCTTCACCTCCATGTTCTTCTTCACCTATCTCCCGCAAGCTGCGGTTCTCGCCATCTTCAATGGACCGATTGCAGCAATCACGACGGTTTTGCTAGTTCTCAGCGAAGCCAGTACTGTCTTCATGGTATCTGCAAAGACATTCCTCATCGAAGATAGCCTCGTCGACACCTTTGATGGCGTAAGTATCCCAACCCCTCCAAGGCTGGAAGCATGCTCAATCTGCGCAGACTCTCCTGGCTAAGGGCCAGACTGAGCTCATTGCCTCCAACCGTCAAGTCAAGTCCGGAGGCGATCCCATTGCACGTCTCGGCAAGCTTGTCTCAAAGCCGTTCCAGCGCTTCACTCCATCCGCCATCATCAGGTACTTCATGTATTTACCGCTCAACTTCATCCCCATTGTGGGTACTGTCATCTTCATCCTTCTCCAGGGCAAGAAGACCGGTCCGACCCAGCATGCTCGCTACTTCCAGCTCAAGGGCATGAACAAGTCGAGGCAGGAGGATCACGTCGAGCATCGCAAGGGAGCTTACACTAGCTTCGGCGTGGTCGCGGTGCTTCTGGAGATGGTCCCTGTGGTCGGCATCTTCTTCGCATTCACCAACGTGGTCGGCGCAGCTTTGTGGGCAGCAGACATGGAGGCCAGTCAGAGCACAGCACCAGCTCTCAGGGAGCAGGCAAAGAAGGCGCAGTAGTGGTCATGAAGAAGAAGCGTAATCAGAAGCTATCAGTGACAGAATCCAAGAGCTTTCTAGGTTAGCCACCTAGAAGAACCTCCCCTCTTCCTTGAGTGCCGCAGTCCTACTCTTGCTCTCCGGATCATGGTACGGTCTCTCACCAATGCCCACGGCCCTGTTGCCAAACCTCTCTCCAAGACCATCATAATCAAACGTAGCGGAATGGAAGACGCTCCTATTATCCCAAATCGCGATATCGTTCTTGTTCCTCCACTTGAACCTCACCTGCAGATCATGGTTCTGATAAATCGTGTCCAAGAACTTCTTCAACAACTCATCGCTCTCCTCCTTGTACAGCTCGTTGATGTATTTCGGGAAGCCGCCGATGGAGAAGATACTCTTCCACCCTGTGACCGGGTTGGTGCGCACGACAGGGTGCACAGCCGACAACCCTGTGCCCACATTCTCAGGACTCCCTCGCTCCTTGTCATACAGGGTGAATCCACCCCTCTCTGCGGCACGATGGAACCCATCCCCTATATACGTTGCAGTCAACCCATCAAGAAACTTCTGATACGTAGGCGAAAAGCGATCATAGATCTCATACCCCGAAGCCCACAACGTGTCTCCCCCGCTTTCAGGCAACTGCACCAGACGCAGAGACGTATAATCAGCTGGCACGTTCTCGAACTGGATATCGCTGTGCCAAGCAGCTGCTTCGTAGCGCTTATGCGACGACGTCGGACCGGGCTGGTTTTTCAGGTCGAAACCGAGTTTCTTGCGCGCTTCGGATGAGATAGTGGAGATTTCGTTGTCTCCTACGCCGAATTCGCGGGAGTCGTTGAGGACGGGATGGATGTGGAGGGTGGAGGTGCTGGGTTTGCCCGAGGCGAGGCCGAGGCGGTGGATGAAGTCTTTTTGGAGGTCGTTGGTGAGGTTGTCTTGAGCGCGGAAGAAGACAACGCCGCGCGAGGAGACTGGATCGTTAGTTGATGGGGTTTGAGGAGGGGAGAGGAGGACGGACTGGCATAGGCTAGGTCGTGGAGAAGCTTGTCGGCATTGGGGGCTTTGAGAATGTCGTCGACGATATTGGCTGTTTCATATTCGCGCCCTATTACTGGTGTGACTTCAACCTGCTTGAATTGGTCGAGTGCGCCGGTAGGCTTGAGTGGTTGGCGCTTGGATGACTTGAGATCAGTGGCAGTGCCGTTGTTGGTATGATTGTCGACGGGAAGAGCTGAAGGAGCCATATTGAAGCAGCCCAAAGAAGAATGAATGTAGAACAAGGGAATATACTTGCCCTACATCTTGTATCTATACCAGTGAAGAAAGCCTATATCGGCATACCCACTTGATACTGCATGCTGCAAGCACTGTCACGTCTAATCACGCAATCCACCTCTGCAGCATGAACACGGATACAAGATCCGACTTGGTGATCATTGATCCACTGTTAGGGAATTGATAAGAGGTAGGATCAAGGCTAAGCCACGCGATGTATCATAACGCGAGATAGCACCACCCGGTGTCTCTGAAGGGGTTGTAGTCCCATGTCGTTGGTAGAGTGGGATGGATGAGGGGTAATTCTCATCGAGACCCTCACTCAGCCGACTATTGCACACACTCGTCTCCAGCTCACCGTACCATCTGGTCCCGCTCGTCACAAGCAAGGAAGATCAACGGCCAATCAAAAGACGCTGGTCCCATTCGAGCCTAGCCATTCTAGGCTCGCCAGTCACCCCGCGGCTGCGATTCTTGTGCCTTCCTTTCGCTCACGGCTTCAGACTCAGCCTCTGCCATCCACAACACAAATTCATACCAAGGACAAATCTCCACTCTTCGCGAGCAGAAAAGTTACAAGAACCTTTATCCATCAAATTTCAACAACCAAACCAACACCAGACAGACGGACAGCGACACTCTGCGTTTTTATGTCCGCCCAGATCGAAAACCTCAAGTCCTTCGGTACGTCAGAGCTCGACCCCTCTCTTTGCACATACAAACGCCCGCGGTCAGGAAGCGGCAAGGACGAAACTAGCAAGCAAGATTATTACGAGGCTGCATATACCGGCTTCTTGCGATCATGCTCGAATATTCGTTCTTGTCCCTTTCTCCCCATCACATGTCATCCAACAAAACCGTTGAGAACAGCCCAACTGACGTATTGTGTAACAGACCCCTTCGCCGAAGCCGATGAAGATACAGGAGAAAGCAAGCAGTCTCAGAACTACATTCATATCCGTATCCAACGTGAGTACCATCACATCCGCAGCTAGGGACAACATCTGACAAATGTCAACAGAGCGCAATGGACGCAAGACCTTGACCACCGTCCAGGGACTTCCCAAGAAATTCGACCAGAAGAAGATCCTCAAGGTCATCAAGAAGAAGTTTGCTTGCAATGGCACCATCGTCAACGACACCGAAATGGGTGAGGTGATCCAGTTGCAAGGAGATCAGCGCAAAGATGTGCAGGAATTCTTGATTGACAAGAAGGAGGGCCTGGAGCTTGATGCCAAAACCATCAAGGTGAGTCACGGACAACTTCTTTCTTGTATATCGAGAACTGACATGTGCAAAGGTCCACGGTTTCTAGTCCGTCCATGCCGTGCCTCACTCGTTCAGACAGGACAGAGGAAGATCGGCCATGCCAATACAGGACTCCATATCAAAGACCCGCCTTCTTATCTGCAGATCCGTTCTGCATCTTGGACCTTCCCGGCTTTTCTTCACGACCTGTTACGAACCAGTGATGACCAATGCATGAGAGCATGAGAATGGGCTTGTCTTCGCGACACACTCAGGGGACGATTGAGTGTGCAGATTGCTTTTGATGTTTTGCCGGGTACAACATACACGACACGAGTCGGAATATGCTGATATTGGGCTTGCTATTACACTCTCCTTGTTTGCAGGTATTTGCGAGTAGATGAATTTCTCTCGGGAGTCAGCAATGAGATTAGTGTTTTCTATTCTTTTTTCCTCTTTCCCCCTGAACTCGTACATCTGTGATCTGGCTGTGACATGCATGCCCAGACCTTTAAAGATCTGCAAACAGACATGGTTGCCACAGTGGGTGCTTTTGGTGGAGCGGACTTGACGGCGGACAGATCTACGAACTACTGGTCTGTGCTGCTTCCAAAAATTTGACCTTGAGCTCCATCACCTTGTACAATCAACCATACTCTATCCACACCACACCCTTCTCCATGGCGGGCCTACCAACGCGTCGGCTGCTCGACCTCTCCTCGCGCTCCTCTAATACGTCCTCTCCCCTCCTCGCCTCCCTCAATTCTGCCCGCCATGCCCCAGTCCGCACCTTCACCACCACCCCCCGACGCCACGCCTCCGCCCGCGCCTCCTCCGTCGCCCGCGCCTCTTCCAAAACCGGCGTCAAACCCATGGCCACCCCCTCGCTGCAACAAAAAGAAGCCCTGCGCTCCGCCATCGCATCCGGGCGCGCCTTCGACGTCATGGGCCTCGCGCCCGAAACCTTCATCACTCTACCCTTGTCCGAGCGCCCCTCGTGGCTCACTGCATTCCGCGACCGTTGGCTATGGGAGAAAGCCCGCTTCATGGCGCGCGGTAAGATGGCGTTCATACTGGGTTATTTCAAGTTCTGGGCGCTCAGGACTAGGAGCCCGGCGCAGGTGGTCCGGCTGGGGACGACGGCGAGGATGAGGTATCGGTTGTTTGAGTGGTGGGATTTTGAAATGTGGAAGGTGCCTGGGGTCGCGAAGGGGCTTTATGAGGAGATGTATAAGCGTTTGGCGGACGGGGAGGTGGGCAAGTTGGAGGGGAAGGTCAAGAGTGATCTCATGGGGAGTTTGAAGGGGAGGGTCGCGAGTCGGGGGAGGCAGATGGGGACGGAGTGGAGGTTGGTTAGGTATATGAGGCGGCCGAGGTGTGTGGGGTATTCGGTGGTCGCGCCGAGTCCGGAGGGGAAGGCGGCGTGGGAGCAGACGTTTCTGGAGCAGGCGGTGGTAGAACTGGAGAGTCTGCAGAGTGTGAAGAGGACGAAGAAGGTAGCGGATGGGAAGGGAGGGAAGGAGGTCAAGGATGTCAGTGAGGGTCCGAAGGGGGAGGACGGGTGGCCAGAGCCGAGCAAGGTGAGGGAGTACGTGGTGTTGCAGAAGAGTATCGTGGATGGCAGGCCGGGTAAGTGGCAGATATGGGGTATGGCGAGGCCAACGTCTGTGGCGGACGTCAAGGCTGAATTGAGGGAGAGGCTGGGTCAGAGTGATGCTGTGTGACGGGTTCCGGAGGAACCTGGGAAGTTTCCATGTCTGGAACAGCTTCAAACATGAAGAAGCTGGTGTGTATATGGTCGAGAAAGAGCACTGGAGCTATGCTACGATCTCACCGATCTCTATCATCGGAAAGGATTCGCGGCACATGACCAGACCGCTGATCGGCCAGTGGCAAAGCCCATCTGAGGCTGCAGAGAGCGACAGTTATGCGGAAGCTAAAGGCCAATGGCCAAGAGCCGATAGCGGCACGAGAAGGTGCATGTGATGGTAATGCTGTATTATACTGTACAAAGACCATATCTACTCATATCACTAGACTTGCCACATGCCTTTTGTGTCCTTCTACTGGAGTTGTCCTTTTCGAAGCACATGGCGCACTAAAAGCACCCTGCCATATTCGCTTGTGCGCCTTGTTGTCCACCCATTATGCTTCCGTGCTGTTCTTCTTCGCTACCCCATAGTAGCATTTCCATCTCAGTTCCATTCGCAATGACGTTGCTGATCCGCCTCTGTGTGCAGTACTGCATGACGACGGGCCGAAGTAGTACTACTCCGGCGAATGACACCGTCCCTATCCTTATCTGTTCCTGCATCCCTAGCTTCGCGCGTTCCAGCTTATGGTGCAATGTTCCGAAGAGCAAGGGTCTCTACGACGTCCCATTGACCAAGCCCTCGCCGTGCCCTTCTGAGTTGGTCAAGATGAAATCTCTCACGCCGCCCTGAAAGTCTGCGATACGCCCATCCTTGATCTTGACAACGACAACCCTGACATCGTCGTCCTTGTCTTCTCCCTCTTCCGGCCTCGTGTGAAAGGGAGCGTTCGGACTCCCACTCAACACTGCCGTGTCAGGCTTGTTGGCAGATTCCTCGAAACCGTTGTATGCCAGATGCTGCTTCTTGCACCATTTCTCCGCCTCGCTGTTTCGTTGCAGCACCTGTGCTGTACCATTGATCGTGGCGCTGATGCTGCCCATCTCGCTAGTGTTCATACCCATCAGAAGCGTGGCCAGGCTGGATCTCCCTCCTTCCCGGCCTGAGGTCGAGGGACGATCGGACTGTGGAGGCGGGGAAGAGCGGGGGTTCGGAGCTGGAGGTCGAGAGGAAACCCAGTCGTGGACGAGGAGGGAGACGTTTGGATTCGAGAGCAGATTGAGTGTCTTTCGTGACGAGGGATTTGTGGTCATGATAATGATAGGTCCGCGAGGTAGATCATTTGTGGAAGACGTGAACGGATGCGAGGGGAGATAAGTGTAGTTCATAAGAGACACGTGAGGCTTGAGGTCGACGCATGTTGCGAGATGTAGCTAGACTGGTTAGCATGAGCGACTAAGAGAAAGTGGAAAGCATACATAGCGAGCATTCTGGAGACATGAGGATACCGACTCTGGAAGCGAATCTGACAGTTCGGGTTGGGTGTTTGCGGATGTCTCCCAAGTAAGTGGGGGCAAGGCGTCGGTCATGGCGACAAAGATTTCTCAGGCTCTGAATAGACACTGCCGAGATCTATCTGAGATGTAGGGATCAGGTTGGTGCAGGATGTGCTGAACAGTTCGTGATTGAGATATGTTTCAGACGTCAAGGTGCGAGAAAAGGGCTCAGACACATTGACGTCGTTGATCTTGGCAGGCATGTGAATGATTTTGGCGCGGCCGGGGGGCTCTTCATGAAACATCAACCATGCCTACCACCAACTTCCATTTTGAGTACGTTTAATATTTTAGCGACCCGTTTGTCTGCCCTATCACTGTCTCGTAGAGACTTGTCCATATTCAGGAAGGATCCAGCTGATGATGCATAAATCGCCCGGCGATCTGATCAGCCGCAGCACACTCAGCCAAGGCAATCTACTTGTTGCATAATTCAGATCATCACTCTCCAGATGAGCTTGAACCAATCCCGCTGGGCTACATGCCAAGGGACTCTGCTGATATCGAGATGTGGCACAAGAAAATTCCATCAACTTGACGCCGGACTGAGCTGGTCCTTTTGGTAAGTCTGCATAAGCGTTCAGTATACACATCGTTCTGCCCCTTCTACTACGTGTCAAATACCAGTCAACAAGCTGGACAGCAACGAGACTATCCAACAAAGCACCAGCGCCTGCGTACTCTCGATTCGAACAAGATCACTGGAACTATGTATTCTAGCACGATCTTGGGTGGTATCTCAGGTCTCTACCTGGTGGTCGTTCCAGTAAGCCATACGCCGACTGCAAAATCTGTCAAGCTCGCTAATCCGTTTGTTGCCTATTCTCTACCTAGTTGGATATGCCGCCTACAACCTCTTCTTCAATCCTTTGCGCAGGTATCCCGGCCCAATTGTTAATGCCATATCTCGCATACCGTATGCGCTCATGCTTGTCAATGGCAGACCGAGCATGGAGATCATGGCATTGCATGACAAGTACGGTGACATTGTCCGTATCGCCCCAGACGAGCTGTCTTTTGTCGATCCCAGAGCTTGGAAGGACATCATGAGCCACCGCCATGGAGACATCGAAAAGCCCAGCATGAGTCACCAAAAGCTGTTCGAAGCACCCAATATCATTGACGCCAATCAAGAAGACCATAGACGCTTTAGACGTGTCTTATCGCACGGCTTCTCTGCTCAAGCGATGCAAGATCAGCAACCCATGATCACAAAGTATGTCAACCTGCTCATGTCTCGATTGCAAGAAGCATCAGCCTCAGGGGCTATCGACATGGTGGCTTGGTACAACTTCACTACTTTCGACATCATTGGTGATTTGACTTGCGGAGAATCCTTCGGCTGCCTCGAGGCCGGAGAGTACCACCCATGGATCGCAACCATCTTCTCTGGTATCAAAGTATCCACAATGATGACAGCCATCAGTTTCTTCCCATGGATTCGGACTCTACCGATGAGCTTGGTGCCAAAAAGCGCTCTGAAGAAGAGAGACGAGCTCAAACAGTACACCGAGCTTACAGTCAGAAAGCGATTGGCACTTGGAGCGACACGTCCAGACTTCATGCAGGGCATCATCAATAGGAAAGGAGAGACGGCCTTGACAATACCCGAGATTGAATCCAACTCTATGGTCTTGATTACTGCTGGATCTGAGACGACCGCAACTGCTTTGTCCGGCATAACTTTCCATGTCCTCAGCAATCCAGAAGTCTACAACAAGGTCAGGGACGAAGTGCGAATGGGCTTCACACGTGCCGACGAGATTGACCTCTTGAACACTGCGAAGCTACCGTACTTATCTGCTGTGATCGAGGAGGGTCTTCGCATTTATCCACCTGTTCCAACAACTTCTTTGCGCATCACTGGTCCAAATGGCGATGTAGTCGCAGGCGAGCACCTACCGCCTCGAGTAAGAAGATCACTTTGACTACCAGATTTGCCCTTCTTTACTGACCAAATAGACAAAAATTGGAATCTGGCAGTACACCTTATATCACAATCCCCGATTCTTTACCGACCCGAAAAAGTTTGCTCCTGAGCGATTCCTCGGTAATCCCAAGTATGGAAACGATGTCAAGGAGCACTTCAATCCATTCCATCTTGGACCTCGCAATTGTATTGGCAAAAAGTGGGTCAAGAAAGTGATCTTGCGGCAAATGATATGCTAATCGTATGACAGCCTGGCTTATGCAGAGATGCGTCTCATATTCGTCCAGATGCTATATAACTTTGATATGCAGCTGGCACCGGAGAGTCAAGACTGGGATAACCAGAAGATCTTCTTGCTATGGGAGAAGAAGCCTTTGATGGTGAAGTTGCAGCCCGTCAAGTCAGTATAGAAAACCAATACCGCTTCGATTACACTTTCCGACGTTCCTGGTTGTGCCTACTGTCATGGATGTACGTTGTAGCGGCTTTTATTGCGTCACTGCCTGACATGTATACCTATTCTTTCTCTACCATTGGTCTGAGGGTGGGATAATACGTTACGGCCGCCGGGATCGTCTTCCCCTTGCCTGCCCGGTGACGTGTCCAAGACCTAGTCGACGACTGGCAATGGTTCTGGATCCCATGACGAGCCATTCAGGTCAGTGACATCGATGCAACAAGAGTGTTGTGGTAAAGCAGCAACTCCACATTGAGGATATCGTTACGGCCCCCCATGGACATGATCGGGTGTGTGTAGCATGGCCCACCTCTCCATGTGCAAGCATGTCACTGTAAAGTAGGTTTCGAACTCGCAAAGGAATTGTCTTTTCTGCATCAACCCAGCATGGACGACAGAGTGGACAACTTCAAGGCACCAATGAGGAGTGCAAGTCCTATTTGGAGACTATGATCTACTTTCATTGTCGGTACAGCATCGATGCAGAAGGGAACGTTTCCTTCTCCGGGGGCGCTAATTTGGCTGGTACAATTAGACATTCACTTGTGGTCTCCTGCATCAAGACGAGATCATCGTCAGCCGCTAGCAGGACATAGTATATACATGAATTGTTCAGACTACCTTGCCAGAACCTACGAGATTGACATTGCCCCATTTCCCTGCTCCTTTAACATCTGTGAAGAAGGAGAATCTTCAGGCGGTCCATCAGGCATATATCAACGCTCAATAACATACCGCCGCTGCCGCAGGCCCTTCTCGATGATACTGACAGCCCCGTCCTGGCTTGCGACTTCAGTGACGTCTTCGCCACTGGTGCATCCTCGCCGGAGCTTCAGCCCTGAATTGGAGACCTCGAACCGGAGCACCAAAGGCACAATGACGAAGCCAAATCCCTTCATGGTGTACCCGCATGAGACCAATGTGGCTTGATGTGGGCCTGTAATGAAGGGAACCGCAGACAATGGCCGAGACCGCCATCGATTGATCACCCCAAAGAAACGTCGTCATTCGCCTTGTCTTCGCAGCAGTGTGTCCATGTAAAGCACGATGGAAACAAGGCCTGGCACATGAACATTTCTTAAACTCCTGTTGACAGCGTGTTTGGATTAGCGGTAGTGGGGGAATTGACGTTGTCTCGTCGTTGCCGAGTAACTCCGTCCTATGTGGTTATGAGTTCGGATCACATCAATATCTTCTCAGGCTCCTCTTCCTGCTTCCTGGTTTTTTCGTTCTCCGCGTGTCGCTGTTCAAGTAGAGCCTGGTCTACAGCATCTTGTCCTTGCCGGAAGTTGGTGGCGTAGATCTCGGCGATGCTGATATCGAAGGGACCAGGCACACGATCGATGAGGCCTATGCCCACACTCTTCAGCTTGTTCTTCATCATCTCAGATTGCGGCTCCACAGGCATGCCGTAGTTTGTTCGGACAAAGTCGCTGAACCTGACCACCACTGTCTCCCACTCTCCGGGCGTCGTTGAGTACAGACGATGCTGGTGAATGTCGGTCGGGACCAGAGAGTCCGTCTGGATGTTGATGTGATACCTCCTGCCGTCGCTCTTCACTTTCATCGCAAGGTAAGAGTAGGGATCCACGTCCCAGTACCACTGTCCGAATATGGTCCTCCCAAAGTCCTTGGTACGGAACGCAGCATATCCTGATCTTTGCACGTCCGGCCGGCTGGGCGGGAGCTCTGTAGATATAGAGCCCTTGAATCTTATGTGGCTGGGTTCTGTCGCTGTCTCTGGATGATGTGTAATGTCTGCTTTAGAGAACCCTCCTTGCTGAAAGTCGCACATGAGCTTGAGCTCGTCTATCTTGCCGGGATTGTCGAACTGTATGAGGTAATATGGCTTCTTTGGCACCTCGAGTGTCTCCATGTTGATCGCTGGCGTGAATCAGTCAAGTCTCTTGAGCTATACGGGCATTCCCTACCTATCCGCGAAAGGCGCTTGAATTCCTTCATACTCCGGGACCAGAAGCCCGTTTGGGCATATAGTTGGCGTGTACACTGCATCTTGAGAGTGCTGTCTCGATTTTGTCCTAGTTGGTCTGCGCAAGCTGGCTTTCCTCTGCTGCGTCCAAAAGAATAGAAGAGATGCGCCTGCCAAGCAAATGTAGGGTCGCGGTGGTGACGTACATGTGTAGAGCTTCAAAAAAGTTCGCCGACGGAGATGATTTCTCCTCCCTTCCTACACAAGTCGCTCATTTACCACCATAATAATTCCAACACTTGCGAACCGGCTGCTCAGCTAATCGGAGCTCCATAATGAAATAATACCCATCTTCTGATTCATCATATACCACACCTCATCGCGATCATCAGCTTCCTCCGGGTTTGATGAAACTCACAGCTTCTACCCAGGCCGATAGCACCGGGTTCCAGCAAGCTACCAGGACTCCCAGCCCTCTTCCTCAGTCGCGTGAGACTGGCGAAGCGCTTCCAGATGTCAACCAAGATGGATCCTTGATAGCGGCCAAAACGGGACCGACACAAAAGCCATGGGCACATTTTGTAGCTGGAGGGTAAGCGCAATGATTGACCTTTGGCAACAGTCTCTGACGGCCTCTCAGGATCGGTGGCATGACGGCAGCATTCCTCACATCTCCTCTCGACGTCCTCAAAACCAGGCTCCAATCCGACTTTTACCAATCTCAGTTGACCGCAGCTCGAGTTGCTCGTGGTATCCCTCCACTGTCACAGCTCTCCGTCTCACAGACCGCACGACTGCACGTCCGAGAAACCTTTCAGATACTATTCGCAATCCCCAAGATAGAAGGATGGAAAGCACTCTTCAAGGGCCTCGGCCCTAACCTCATCGGAGTGGTTCCGGCAAGAGCCATCAATTTCTGGGCGTATGGCAACGGGAAGCGCATCATATCTCAGACGTTCAACAACGGTCAAGAGGCGGCGTGGGTACATCTGTTGGCAGCAGCGAATGCCGGTATCGTGACCGGCACAGCCACGAACCCAATCTGGCTGGTCAAGACTCGACTGCAGTTGGACAAGGCAACGGCTGAGAAGACGGGTGCCGGGCTGGATGGCAGAAAGTACAAGAACGCGCTGGATTGCACGATGCAGACAGTGCGGACGGAGGGTATTCGCGGATTGTACCGTGGCTTGACGGCTAGCTACCTGGGAGTCACGGAAAGCACACTGCAATGGGTGCTGTATGAACAAATGAAAGGCTCACTGGCGCTGAGAGAGGCTAGGATGGCTGCATCTGGGAAACAAATGACATCGTGGGATGATGCTGTCTCATGGTTTGGCAAGCTGGGAGCTGCAGGAGGAGCAAAGTTCATCGCTGCTCTTGTCACATATCCACACGAGGTTGTCCGGACAAGGTTACGACAGGCCCCGGTGACAACAGACAGCGCTGGGAGACCGCAGCTGAAGTATACTGGACTGATCCAGTGCTTCAAGTTGATCTGGCGCGAGGAGGGAATGGCAGCACTCTACGGAGGCCTGACACCACACATGTTGCGGGTCGTGCCAAGTGCTGCTATCATGTTTGGAATGTACGAGTTCGTTCTGAGGGCTCTGGGAACCACTTCGGGTGTATAGTACGTAAAATGGGATGATGGGATTTGCATATAGCTTTACAGGCGCTGGATGATACCATTAGATTCAAGGGGCAATACCACTCTACCTTTTCAGTCCATGGATGATTCATCATTTGTAACGAAGTCTATGCTTGATCAAGATCTGTAGCACACGAGAATCTGTGGCCTAAGCAGATTGAAAATCAAGACAGGTTGTGAGTCTTAAGGGGTGCCGACGTGACACTATGTGAGCACCGCTGTATGTCTTCCCGTATCATTCACCTTCCCTCAACGACACGCAATATCACTTTCCACACGTCAAGTTCCGGTCTCATCAACCAGTCATGATCACCAACGTACCGTCATGTCCCGATTCCTCTCACCTGCAAAGATCTGTTTGATCTTACTGATCGATGTCTACCACGACCGCGAAGTCCAGCCAAGCGACACCATTCACATCCTCTCGTACATTTCGAGGCACATCTTGAAGCGTAATGAAGCCAGCAAAAGACCAGATGATGACAAGGAACTGACAACCTCACCTTCACTGGCTTCCTATCAAGCACTGCTTGCTCCTCTAAAATCCAACTTTCCCGGCCGGTCTCTGTACGACGTGTTCCTCAAGCGTCTGTGGAGACTCGCTAGCTTTGATGAATTGGATGGCGTTTTCCAGAAGGTATATATCATATGATCGAGATAGTTATCAGTTGCATCTACTGACGCCTCGCAGTCTCGAGGTCTAGATGCCGACACCGCAAACAAATGTCTGCCGATCAGTCCGTCAAGTCCGATCGGACAATACCTACGGCGATGCCATCTCGAATTTATCAGACTTCAATTTAGTGATGCGCAGCTGCTTTGGGAGGATCTCTTGATCTTCAGAGGACCATCCTGGAACACTTGGGCATCTCGCAATCCAGAAGAGGCAGCGTCACGTGACAGTGGCGGGATCAGCATTGACGAGCATGTCTCGCCGATCCTGCTCGATAGACAGCAGAAGCGAATGATAGATGGGCATGACGCTCTACCGAGTCAAGATCTTTTAGACAAGACGGTGCAGTTCCAGCTGGAGCAGATTCAAGGCACAGGCTGTCGGCTGTCGTCAGACATGCAAGAGCAGCTCGCCGGCATGATCAAGCACTCCAAATCAACGCCAGCAGATACTTACTTTATCAGGTACGACCTCCCGTTGTAGCCCCCCGATCATGACTGACCATGACATAGCTTCTTCAACTCATGGCGATCTGGGGCGTACAATGACGCCATTGACAACCTCCATAGATACTTTGACTATGCCATGGAGGGCTACGGATCGCACCAAGCCGTCAAGACCTATCATCAGTATGCTCTGCTTCATCTCGCAGTGCTCCACGCAGACTTTGGGTCGTATGAAGAGGCCATTGCCACCATGGATGAGTGCATAGCGACAGGTCAGTCCCGTTCATGGAACGATAGTATTCAAGCTGACCTTCTAAAGCACGAGAGAATCAAGACTCGAGATGTCTCAACTTTGGCTTATCGTGGTTGGTTCATCTTCGAAAGGCACATCCGGAATATGTCAAGCTTGAACGGATTGTGCAGAGTACTGCTTTCGCTGGCAGTGATTCGGACATCCTTTTCTTCTTGCAGCAAAAGGCCTTGGAGAATAAGGACTGGACACAGCTAAGCGGCACTTTGCTGTCGCAGGCAGAAATGGTTTTACAGACGGTATGTCTATGAGAACTTGCAGATTGACCGTCTGCTGACAGTATGTGGGGTCAGAGTGTCTCGAAAGCACTTGATTACAGTTACCAATCCCATCACCTCAACGCTAAATACGCTTTGCACAGCCTACAGCCTACACAGATCCGCCTCCATGCCTCCCTCTTTGGCCAGATCGGTATGTCTGCCGCCTGCAGTTGACTAGTCTATGCTAATTTGATAGGCCTCCATTCTCTTGCTCAGTTGCAGAACGAGACGTTCACAACTGTGTTTGAGCGAAAGGCGACACGCCCAGAGGCGCTGTCCCTGAACTGCGTACAAGCGTATCGAATGGCCATCCAAGGGGAGTATGAAAGAGCGATGGGGAAGCTGAGGGAGACAAATCCGGCCAGTCATCGGACTCTGCGCATGCATAATCTACACCTTGGCTTTGCGAACATGGTCAGCCTGAAGAAGGCACTTCATCGGTATGTACTATTACCACGCCGTGAGATATAGCACTGAATAGTATATAGCAAGGAGATGATCGTGGTAGAAAGACTGATGCGGAAGATTAAGCCTCTTCGCAGCATGGCGGAACCCGATATAGCATTTGAGACTCATATTCTGGAGCTCGAGTACTTGCAGAGGGCAGACAGGTCTTCAGAAGCATTAGAGAAGATTGACCAGATGTTTGAAGAACTCAAAGTGACAACTGCGACTAGTATGTACAACGACCATGAGTATATCATATTTGCTGACCTTGTAGCCTTCATACACCGGATCCGACTTTTGATCACGAAAGCGAATTTGTGGGCGCATGCCGGGAAGCCATCAAAGGCATTCAGTATCGCACTTCGAGCGGCAAATGCAGGCTATACACGGTCCTTGGTGCCATTGATGTGTCAAGGTGTCACTGCCCTGGCGACCATACTGATCGCCCAGGAGGAACACGAAGCAACACAGCAGATACTCGACAGCATCATCCCACGAGTATGCTGTGCTGCCTCATGTGATATCAGAACTGACAGATATAGGCGCTGGAGCTCGGAGATCCTTTCCTTTCCGCCCGACTCTACTCCCTCCTCACCGACTCCCTCGTCGGGCAGGCAATGGCTCCAAATCAGAGCAGCAAAGAGACCGATGCTCTCCTGAACAGCGCTCAGGTATACCTCGAGCGTGCGAAAGAAGGTATGTGTCCTCTCTCTCTTGCCCACCCAAGTGTCAAAGTGTCCTGGACTCCAGCGCAGCGTCGTGGTGTCGTCATAGCGACAGCCCCCCGATCGACGCCCGGACGCCCGCCCCCTCTCAGCGAATGCGCCCGTCTCCCACCCAACCACCGCCGATCGCACCTCGTATCCAGCCCCGCGCATTGACTTGCACTGCCGCCCTGCCACCGCGGGAAGTGTGACTCATTACCCCTGCCTGCCCCACTGTATACCGCTGCTGGCTGGGGTGGAGTCACGCTGACAACAGGAACAATAGGGACAATAGGAAGAATTGTTCTATTGTCCCAGCCCCGGGCGCGGATTGCAGTACAAAGAGTGCAAACACTTGCCAATACATTCGGGCGGCGCATTTGGGCTTCGGGCGGCTCTGCGACCGGACACGTGACTTCGACACTCGGGCATCTGGGATATTCGACCATGGCGATTTTTGGCTAACATGTTTTCAGGCTTTGCGCAGGTGGAGGACCTGGATGGGACGCTGGAGTGCTTACAGAAGAAGATCATCCTCTTCAGATACAGAGGTGAGGAAGCATTAGCCGAGGAGATGGAAGGGATGTATGCTGCCGAGCTGGAGGAGTCGAGGCGCAGGGAGAGAGAGGTCACGGGAGAATAGACATGACCAACTCACCATTGCATGATAGATAGACATGCCGCATTGATGATGAAAACGAGTGCAAAATAATGATAGCGGCAAAGTTTAAGTGTTGACGGTTCCTCGATTATGCACAGGCTACCTTACTCCTTCCTTTCTGATATCTGCTACACCATCCTCTCTACACATCTACTCCTGCTTGTGGTGGTTAACCTTGGGGTTCCAGAAAGCAGTCTGTCCATTGTCAGCGAAATGTCCACTCTCCCCAAATCTGCTCGCCTGGTCGTTCCCATTCTCGCCAGAACCAGACTTCCCCCAATCGCACTCACCTTGTCACCATCTCCCCAGAAAAAGTTCTTCGTCCTGATGTTCATGTACGGATACTCCGTCCTCTCCTCAATCGGGCCCTCGTGGGACTTGTGCTCCCAGTGCTCGTTCCAGAGGCCCCAGGCATTGACGCTGGCGAGACAGAGACAGGGGATGACGACGCTGTTGCCAGTCAGCTCATATCCGGCACTCCACAACTTCCCGTCTCCTCTATCGTCCAAGTCCTTGTCCAACTCTTCCCTTCCATTTGTCCAATTCCTCCCTCCTTCCGACATCCAGCTCAAATTTCTCCGCTTCCGTAAAGGGCGCAGTGGTACGTACTAAATCGACAACTTCCTCCACAAATCTGCCCGCGTTAGCATCCCGCTCTCTGTCCCTGGTTACATTTACGAACCACTAGTAGCAGCAGCATGGTCCTTCACAGCCGCCCTCTCGCGGTTGAAAGCATTGTCCGCCGCGCCGTGGAATTCCGCGCCGGAGGAGGCGTTGCGGCGGCCGAGTTGGCGGAGGATCGGGGAGCGGACGAAGCGCGCTGCGAGACGGGTCGACTGCATCTTGATTGTCTGTGTGGGTTGTGGTCAATTGCGAGGGGAGGAGTCGTCGTCCCTGTTTGCTCCGAAGTTGAGGTTGTGATGAAATGCTTGGCGATTAGGTAAGCGGCTGCTGCCGCGTCTGGTGGTGGTGGTGGCGGTCGTGCTTGCTTTGTGGTGATAGCTAGGGTGAAGTTGACTTTGGGAACGTGTTGAGATGAAGGAACAGGTCAAGTGAGACTCAGTATGCAGGTGTGGATGTTCGTCTTGGATCTGCGTCTGCTTTATCGCCCGCCATGCGGTTGACGACGTGGAACGTCAATGGCATCCGCAATCCCTTCGGGTACGCGCCATGGAACACCAATAGGACCTTTTCGGCTATGTTCGATATTTTGCAGTCTGACATTGTTGTCATGCAAGAGCTCAAAATTCAACGCAAGGATCTCCGCGATGATATGGTTCTGATTGATGGGTGGGACTGTTACTTCTCCTTGCCCAAGGCCAAGAAGGGTTACTCTGGAGTCGGCATCTACACCAGGAATGCGACATGCGCGCCCATCAAGGCTGAGGAAGGCGTCCTTGGGGTACTCAGTCCCCCAGGAACGACGACGAGGTATAGAGACATGCCCGACGAGGATGCGATTGGTGGCTATCCCTCAATCACACAGATCGCAGAGCTGGGAGTCGATCCGGAAGTGCTGGACTCGGAGGGCCGATGCGTCTGCCTGGAATTTCCGGCATTTGTCCTCTTCGGCGTGTACAGTCCCGCAAACTCAAATGGGCTTAGAGACGACTTCAGATATGGGTTTCTGTGCGCTCTGGACTGCCGCATCCGGAATCTCATCAAGGCTGGGAAGAACGTGGTACTGGTTGGTGACCTCAATGTCTCGAGAGACGAGCTTGACACTGCGAATGGGGACGAGGAGAGGATCAAGGCAGGTATGACGCACAACGAGTACATCAGCACGCCCAACAGACGGATCTTCAATCAGATGATCGTTGGCGGCGACGTTGTGGAGCCCAGAGATGAGGGCAGAGAAAATCAGATCATGTGGGACATTGTCAGAGAGTACCATCCGGATCGGAAAGGCATGTACACGCACTGGGAGCAGAAGATCAACGCAAGGCCGGGAAACTATGGAAGCAGGATCGACTTTGTGCTTGTCAGCAAGTATATGAAGGACTGGGTTTGTGAGGCGAACATCCAAGAAGGATTGATGGTATGACTGTATTTGTTCTGCCTGGGTGCTTCGCTGACACTTTCAGGGGTCCGACCACTGCCCAGTATACAGCGTCTTCAAGGATGTGGTCCCGGTCAAGGCAGATGACGACCAAGTCGTGGAGCGACATATGCTGGACATCATGAGTCCTCCAGGCTACTTCCAAGACGGTAAACGCATCAAAGACTGGTCAATCAAGAATGTCCCTATCTTCAGCGCCAAGCTCCTCCCCGAATTCGACAAGCGGAGAAGCATCAAGGATATGTTCAAACGACCCGCGGCCCCACCCGTTCCGACCTCGACCACAAACGGTGTGGACAAGAAGACAGAAAATGCCTCTCACAAGACGCCTGAGCCAGATGAAGCAGCCACCTCGAACTTCTTAGACCAGGACCACGCAGAACCCATTGCCTCTCAACCTTCGCCTGCGCAGTCGCTACCATCCGCTTCGCCGGGTACCAAGCGCAAGTCATCCGACACTCCTGCGCCAAAGGGTATCAAGCGACAGAAGTCCAACACTCAACCAACTACCACCAAGAACGCCGCAAGTAAAGGTCAACAGAGTCTGAAAGGCTTCTTTGCCCCAAAGAGTGCATCCAGCCCCACCAAAGCTGCGACCACTGATGGCACTACACACGCTACACCGATGACAAGCAGTCAGAATGGCATCATGACTGGTCATGATTTGTCAGAACCATTCAGCTCTCTCAATGGGACGGCCATCTCACCAACGAAGCTGTCAGCAAGCCAGTCGAGCGCAATAATCACAAACAAAAGCACATCCAACACGAACATCCCAAGCAAACCAGATCCACCTCCGCCGCCATCGCCAGGCAACTCATCCACCGACGGCTCCGTCCACGATCCCATTGTCGCCAAAGATTCTTGGTCAAAACTCATGTCCAAACCCGCCGCACCTATGTGCGAACACGGCGAGCCCTGCAAGACAATGCTCACGAAGAAGAAGGGGGAGAATCAAGGCAGAAGCTTCTTCATGTGCGCACGCCCATTAGGCCCGTCGGGTGCGAAGGAAAAGAATTCACAGTGGCGCTGCCCAACCTTTATTTGGTGCAGCGACTACAAGAAGTAAAAAGTGGGTATCACTTTTCATGTATCTCTTAATTCTAGCATCACGAAAGAGAACCTTGCTTGCTGCATGTCGACTCTGGTGATACCCTTCTCATTGTTTGCCTGTCTCCTTGCTTGTCCTTTAAGACATTGTGACACTGTGGCACCTTGTATCCACGACGACAAGTCCCTCTCACAACCTGGCTCCCAACGAACACGTTCACACCACAAGGTACTGGAGCGACGAGGAGTTTGGACCATCTTTATTCATTAAAACGTCAAACGCAAAAACTATCAAAGTCATCAGACCCAGTCGCCCCGTGGACGCGCAGGCATCATCAATCTATCCCCCATCTCATCAAGACGCCCCCATGCCCACACTCGGTATGCACTTTGGTATAAACTCCCTCGCTCATGCCCGACCCCATGTAAAGATCCCAAGCGCTCTAAAAACCATACTCGTTGTCGTCGCCAAAAGGAAAGAAGTCCTGGCTGGTACCCTCCTCGGTGTGGGTGGGGTTCATGATCTGGTCGATTTCGCGGGAGAGGATGGCCTCGAGGCCTTCGGTGTCGGGGAAGGCGTCGGGTTGGAAGTCGTTAGTATTGAAGGTGGTGTTCTCGACGGCGGCGGGCTGGAAGTTGTTGTTCTGGATGTTCTCGGTGTCGGGAAAGGGGGGGGCTGGGGGCATGAAGGCCTGATCGGCGGCGAAGGCTTGGAGGCTGTCGTGATATGCGACGTTGTTGGCCATGCCGAAGAGTTCAGGGATGATGGGCAGGTTGTCGATGATGGAGAGTGGGTCTGGGAGCTCGCGCTGGTCGGCCATACCATCTTCGGCGACGGTGGCGGCGTCTTCTTCGGTGTTGTTGGCGTCGGTCGCGGTGCTGGTGTTGGCGGTGCGGGCGGCACGACGCTTCTTGGTGCCTGGGCGGCGCGGCTGATAGGCGTATCCTGGGTACATGCGCTCGTGCTCGATCTTGGCGAGGTCGGCTTTGGCCTTCCACTCATCGCGGACGGCCTGAGTCTCAGAACGCCACTTGCGGCCAATGATCTGAGCTAAGAGAAGTCAGCAATTGCCAAGAAGGTTGTGGTGGAGATACTGACAGATCTGGTTGTTGTGACACTTCGGAAAGAGGGCGACCATTGCTTCATGGTGATGTTGGCGGTAGAGAATGAAACAGTTCCTGGGACGAGGAATCGTTCTTGGGGCCTGAGCTGGCTGTGCGCCAACGGCGAGCAGCTGTGCAACATCTTCTCTCCTCTTGGCTTCGGCAGACAGGATGGTGAGTTTGATGGTGTTATCGACTTGGTCCAAGTGAGCGTCGACGAAGCTGCCATTAAACGACTTGCATCTTTGGATAATGGCATCAATGCCATCTCTACCCATATCGAGAGCAACTGGAGCAGGAATAGCGAATTCAGACCTGTCGTTGCCCTGGGTCAACTGCTGGATGAGAGATACCCAAAGCTTTTCGATGGCCTGTTGACCACCGGTTAGTCCCTGGTGAGCAAGAACAGTGACACGAGGCATTCTGCGAGGCATCTTGCTGAGATGGTATGGAGTGATGAAGGGTTGAAGCGGAGGTAATTGAGATTGTTTGATTGTGAAGAAGGATTGAGGAATTGAGGAATTGAGAAGTTGGTGAAGGAGAAGAGAAGAATCAGCGACAATGAGAAAGGAATGAGAGCCCATATATATGAGGAGGTGAGCGCATCGACCAAGTTCATGTCGAGGGGGCTGACAATAAGTGAGGCTCAGCAGTCGAGTTGGATAAGTGAAGGGCTGGATGTGTTTCATCTTATTGTCGACAATAAAGTTGGGGTTGGCATAGGAAAGCTTGGATGCGTACCGAATTTTGCGTGCTTCACATGTGCAGATCGCAGGCATGTGATGACTTCACCTAGGCAGAAAAAAGACCACCACCACCTTCTCACACTCTCATTTGAGAGAGAGCGATAGATCTTGAGTCGAGGACAAGATGCCGGTCGCAAATCACTGCTGCGTGTGTCAATGTTCTTCATACATGACGGTGCGATAGCAGTCCTGATGTGACGCACTGTTTTATATGATGGTCAAATCGCAAATCGAATGACACACGAATGCGATATATTATCGGAGACTACGCAACTACGTCGATAGCTAAACTATTAATGAAAGATTTGTTGCAATCGTTGACAAAGGTGTTGTGGAATGTTATGAACAAAGGGGTGACTGCATCCGTGGCGTGGTCACTGGCTTTTGAATCACTGAATCAGTACATTCACCAAGCGGACAAAATATTGCGAAACAGGCAAACACCCATGCATTGATCTATGTTGTAAATATTGAGAAGAAAAATTCCGCGGAGCAAGAGATCTCAAGCGCAATAGCGCTGATGACAAACGAAGTGAATCATGAGCCGAATCGAGCAGGCTCCAAACGAGAGACTTCTACACACGGGAAGAAACCGTGCGAAACATCCTAAGATGTTGAACCCGCCATGCGACTGGACAACCATGCGCAACGATGACAAAAAGAAGCCAGTCGGACGACGCACGAATCTCCAGCCGTGGGATTTGAAGCACTGGTGACTAAGAACTCGAAGTGCTCAGTCGACCGAACACCCCAAATCCCGCCAGTTTGCAAGTGCTTGGTAGACATGATAGTCTACTGAATGGTGCAGGCGTAGAAGGGGCGGGAGTTGTTAGGGAACCTAACGCCCTGTTATCATTAGCAAGCTGTCGATCAAGAGACACATTGACCAGTGACTTACGTTCAAAGTGTAACCCATTGTTGCTGTTGGTTTTGTTGGTAAGAAACCTGAAGTTCTTGCAATTGAAGTCTTGAAAACGAATGTTACCGGTGGTGATGTCGATCAGGAGGGTCGTAGTCAGCTATATATACTGGAGAAGAGCCAGCTTCAGACAAAGATCGAGCCCACTCAAGACTAATTCGCGGGATGCAAAGACCGGATGTGTGACAAAGGAGATGGTGCTCAGGCATGACGCGGTAGATGCGCATCTAGCGCAACACACAAAGGCCTAAGATCTTTGGCAAGTATACCAAGCAAGATTGGTATGATCACAACTCCAGAGGCTTTGTCTTTCTTTGTGTTTCGTTCGCAATCGCAAGCTCTGCTTGGGTCCAGACCGAGCGCACACGATGAGTTGATTCACGATTTTATTGTTACTGGTATGGTAAAGCTTAAAGAAAGGGGATAATATTACTACAGCGGCGCCTTTGACAGCAGCCCGGTGCGATTAGGACATACACTCGACATGATCCCTAAAAGGACGGAAATTTGTATCACGAGACATTTTGCGTCAATCAGCTGGAGCGGTAAATGAAGGTACAGTATGAAGTCGGTCTCATGGAATAGGAGGAACATATCGTTGAAACCCAACAAGACGATTGCTTACCTTCAATGATAGCATCGATTCACGTGTGATCGTTCTGACTACGAAGAATTAGGTGTGCCAATGATGTACATCACCTGACAGCAGATAGTACGTCGTGATACACTGCTTTGGCATTTCTGCTGTACTTCAAGGCGTTTTGTCGATCGCATGGTCTCGAGAGATAGATATTATCTTCGCGAGGCGACGTCTGTCGTTGCCCGATGTGAAACTCAGGAAGGGTCCGGCTTGGCGCCGACCTCACCTCCCCCAACTACGACCTCTCCTCCTGTGCACGACACCGATTGCACTAACGTATTGCATTGCTTCTGATTCTTCCGCGCTTCCCTCACGGACAATCTCAGGTACGGACGAATTGATCCATTCCGCCCGTTTGCGCACGACAAAGCGAGACAAACAAACACGGCCGAAACACCACGACCCCACCACAGCAAGCGAAGATGCAAGCCCTCCCAGAGACCAGGTCACAAAGCTTCGAAGAGATCTACGGACCGCCCGAGAACTTTCTCGAAATAGAGGTACGCCCGTTCTGGCCTCCCACCATCCTGTCCACTTCTCCCAGAACAGCACCTGTCCGCGTTGGCGCACCCCTCCCTCCTCCTCACACCCAATCCTTCTCTCCCCTCCCGCGCGCACAACTAATGCCCCCTCCCCTAGGTCAAAGACCCTCAAACCCACGGCCTCACGCCCTCCTCGCGGTACACCACCTACCTCATCACCCTCAGCACCAACATCCCCTCCTTCAAGCTCCGCAACTCGGCCGTACGCAGACGCTACTCGGATTTTGAATACTTCCGGGACATCCTGGAGCGGGAATCAGCGCGCGTCACCATCCCCCCTCTGCCGGGGAAAGTGTACTTCAACAAATTCGATGACGCGGTTATCGAGGAGCGACGGAAAGGGTTGGAGCGGTTTTTGAAGATTGTGGTGGGTCATCCGCTGTTGCAGACGGGGAGTAGGGTGTTGGGGCCGTTTGTGCAAGGTACGTCGTATTTTGGGTTTCTTCTTCGGGAAGAGAGATAGTGCAGGAAGGGGGGGACGGGAGAGAGGATGGGAGCGGACAACAGAGGGGCGAGACAAAGGGAGTTTGCCCGCAGTGCTGGACGGGACGGGATGAGTTGAAAGAAATGGCTGACCAAGGAAATCACAGATCCGAATTGGGACCGCAACGCCTGGTGAAAGGAGAGAGGAGAGTGTTGAGGGGAAGTTTCAGAAGCTGTGCGTCAAGCGGCGGGATACCATTTAGCGTTTTAGCGATTTCAGCTTTTCCTTGTCTGGGTCGGAGTGGTGGCAGGAGACCGGGGGGGATCGCTCATGGAAGTCGAATAGCGTTGCCACATTCTTCCGTCCGACATGAGGGAAGGGAGGAGCGTGGAGGAGAGCGTACAGGCTCAGATCACATAGCACAGATGTCATGTATAATTTCTACTCGTTCAGACTGGTCCACTGCCGAGATGGCACCACCATTGCATCTCGTAACGATCAAGGACACGACGCGCCCGCACGGATTAACCATCACTAGATGTCATCGACTTCATGAAACTATACTGTGCTTCATCTGAGAAGCAAAGGGTATTCCCTCCCAACCTGACGCCAGAGAAAATGCAGCACCCGTCACGAAATTGGTCGCACCATGCCCTTGTTCCCCCATGACAGAGCCCCTTCGGCAGCAAGTCCCTCTGCAGACCATCCTCTATCGATGTAGCGGTCCTAGTCACCCTTCTCTTTCTCCTTCCCTTTCCCTTGACCCTTCGCCGCTTGACCGGCAGTACTACCCCTCACGCTACCACCGCCTACAAAGGCGGAGGTGTACCACCCTCCTTTTCCCTTTGTGCTACTCTTGTTGCTATTGGCGGAAGCTGTGCCCTTCGCTACTTCAGCAGTCCCGTCGTCCTTGCTTGTCGCCGTGGCGCTTGTGTTGAGAGGAGTCGGCGCCCTGTCCTGCCTCGCTGTGGGGGCTGCTATGCTCGCTGCGGCGGTGAAATTGTCGGGAAGGGAGGGAGCGGAGGACTTTGTTGGTGATGGGGTTTGCGAGCGGACGGGCAGCGGAGGAGGAGTCTCATGCTGGTTGGCGGAAGGGTCGTGGCGGACAGTGTGTTCTGCATCTTCTGATCGCTGAGCATCGTTGTCTAGATGTTTCGCTACGCCAGGTCCAGAATCGGCGGTGATAGATCGTTCCGAAGACGCAGACGAGTTAGGGCGATCAGCGTCTTGAGCGGATATGCTGGTAGTACTAGAGGTAGGGGACGCCTGCAAAGTAGCTGTGCTCTCGCCCAAGTCGCCCTCATCTTCGCTGTATCGTGCGCTGCCGCCTTCATCGTCCGAGGCTGGAGCAGCGACGACGATGACTTCTTGACTTTGATCGGGCTCGTCGTCGAGCAAACGAGCGCTACTCCTGCGCCGCGCATGACTGGTGGGGACACTTCTCTTCCGATCATGCTCTGCTGCAGGCTGCTGCTTGGCGTGTGATGGCCCGTTTGTTGTTGGGTGCTTCCCCTCCCCTTCCTCTACTGTCGAAGTCGTGGTTGCTGATGCAGCATTCGCTCCCGGTGGTACAGCCTTGCGCTTGAATGTCCCACCAATATTGAAATTACTGCCCGACCAAAGACTTGGCTTCGGTCCTGGCAGAGGCGCACCAAGAGGGGGCAGAGGCTGGCCCCTCCCCATCGGCTCCCTCTCTTTGCTCCCTTTCGAACCTGTTCGGTCTCGGTCTCCGTCCGACACGGCCGCACTGTCTTGACCTTGATCATCTTGACCATTCCCGCCTTCGTCCTTGGTAGAAGTGGCCGCCAAGGCTGCAGCTCTCGCACTCTCGGAACTGCCATCCTCAAGTCCAGCTTCTTTCGCGAGACTCGTAAAGCCACTAACGCTGTGACCCTTGCCGGTCTGTCTATTCATCATGCTGATGCCCCACATCTTCGCGACGTTCATGCCTTTCTCTAGCACGCTACCTTGCGGTGGCGTGGTCGATAGATTCCAGCTTCTCCTATTCGCTTGATTCCTTTCCGCGCCTGCCTGGGTGAGGTCCGACAAAGGGAATGTGGCAGATGGAGCTGGCGGAGTTTTGGCATCCGCCATTGCAGCAGTGTCCGCCGCGGTAGCGGGTAAGACGTCTGAGTTGGATCTGCGGACACCCTCGTCCTCACTAGGCGAGTCGAGCGAAGTCTTTGAGCTTGATTCTGTTGATGAAGAAGGCGGCTTCGCAGACATGCTTTCGCTTCGATTCTTAACCTCTTTGACATAATCGACAGCATCGCGAGCACCTTTGCCCCTTGGCGTGCTTGAGCGGGAGACAGTAGGAGTTACATCGTCGGTCGTGCTGACGGTGGCAGCGGTAGGAGAGACAAAGGAATTAGACCGTAAGGACTTTGGCCTTTCACGCTCGCGATCGGCGGGAATGATGCGGGGCGAGGTGGGCTTCGATCGAGGTGGGGTCGCTGTCGGTGTCGTGTTGCGGGTCGATACAGAGGTTGTGGCGGAGCTGACACTCGTGGTCTCCGCATCAGTGACAACTGACTTGCGTGAAGCTTTGCGGGAAACAACGTCTTTGGTTGGGCTGGGTAGGAGATTCGGCATGCTGATCGTCTTGGGCGAGATGGGTGGCAAGGTGTCGAGATCCTCTAGGCCTGCACCGGTGGCAGCTACTCTGGGGCTCTTGCTTTCAGCCACGTCCGTATGGATGATCTCCGATGCAGTCTCTTTGGTTGCTGTGTCAGTTCCCTTTCTTTCCGCCTCCCAGATGCCTCCTCTGCATTCATAGTCTTCCGTATCGAAGAATGGCATGTCATCCCAGTTGGGGTACACGAGTGTCTCACCGACCACTTCTCTGATCCTGCTCTCGATGGCACGCAGGATGAAACCATATGTGATCTGCATGCTGCTCACAACAGGTTCGACTGACAAGTCCATGTGCGGGATGCTTTCGAACGATATCCAGAGTCGATTACTCGGTGGTGGCTTGACCCTGACCAAAATGTGTCCAGATAATTTCCGCAGCACTCCCGCAAGGACAAGATCGACTTCTCGAGCACGAATGCGAGATCCAAGTTCGATGCGTGCAATAGCCGCGATCTGTAGTCTGAAGCCACCAGTATATTTGACATCGGCCTCGACGGTAAGTGCGCCGTCGATGTTGAGCTCCTTGAGTTTCCAATTCGAGAAGACAGGAGCGGCGTCGCCCATGTCGACACTCTGGGCTTGAATTGAAGTGATGAAATTCGGCTTCGGTACTCGTGAGATCTTACGGTCAATCTTATTCTTGACTGCAGCCCGGATGTCGTCCGTCTTATAGATGGCCAGGAAGACTCGGCCAAGTAAAGCGTTGAACCAGCGGCAATGGTGATCGCTATCGTTCGTGTGAAGTGCTTGGACAAGCTTGATAATGTGGTCTGTCTCAAACTTCCTCGGTTTCGGAGAGAGGATGTTCTCGGTATCTCTTGCAGAAGATTGTGCTGCCAACAGGGCGTGATAGAAGTCCTCCTTGTCTGAGCAATTATCCGAAAAGATGTAGAAAGGCTGCGAGATAGTACCAGTGTGACCTGGGAGCGACCTTCTCGTCAGGCGAATACAGTTCTTCTTGATCCAAAGATCGCCCTCTACCAGCTCCTCGTCCCCACCATAGATATCCACGTCGTGATGCAATAGGGATATGACGTGCCGCACCTCCAGCTGTTCCGAGTTGTCGAAGAGCAGAATGTGTGCATGCCGGACTACCACGAAGAAGACATTCCTAGGCCTCTTCACAGCCTTTGAGTCCTTCTTGTCGCCCTCGAGAGCATGGTTCTGTGTCTTCCCTCTCTCGAATATGCTCCGGTACATGCTCTGGTACACACTCGGACTCTCCGAGTTGAGCACTTCCCCGGCTGGAGACGACCTTTCTGGCGGCTTGCCATTCACACCACCCGGCACGTACTCCCTGCATACGGCAAAGTACCCTGCTGCATCGTTACCACTGCCACCCGGCGCGTCCTCCTTGTCCGTAAATCCGTCATCTTTGTTGACATCCGAGTCGCTATCCGAAAAGACCTTGCTGGCGGAGACATTTGCTGCATCTTCGGTGTTTTGCGGAACGCGAGGGAGTGTGTAATACACAAGGGCAAAAGTTGTGAGTACCAGTAAGGGTATAAATGTCAGACCTCCAAGTACGTATACTACCAGTAACGTACGCAAGGACATTGCCGACACGCGGGGGTCCTCAGTTGTGGTCGGTGTAGATTATCCATTAGTACAGAAAGGAAGGAGACATGAAGGGCGGGTGTGTGACTGGCGGGAGTCTTTCGAAGTGTGCCCTAGCGCATGTCGAGAAAAGAAATACAGGTTTGTAGGGTTGAGAAGGTTGATGGATAGCCAGCCTGGTCAAGTCGCGATGTCGAGGAATGATGTCTTCTGGTTCAAATGTCCCTCCACCTGGCTCACAGAGCTTCCCCACAAAACCTTAATTTTGCTGCCATCTGGCCTCGCCAAGGAAACCCTGGGAAATTCGACCTCATCTGCATGACTGAGAGCTTCGGACAGACTTGACCATTGACGACCTACCTCATCTCAACCCTCACCACCGATTCTCTGTTACCGAAGAACAAGCGCTTTAGAAAACGAGAACACTACTCATATTCGCATAACCACGACCTCACCATGTCCGACCAGCTCAAAGAGTTCGCCGATGTCCCCAAGGACTTCCTGAAGGAAGGCACCCAATTCCTGAACCGATGCACAAAGCGTAAGTCGACGCATACAAGTATGAGATGAGTACAAGCTGACTGTCATGTCAGCTGATAAGCGCGAATTCATCAAGATCTCACAAGCCGTTGGTGTTGGTTTCCTGGTCATGGGCGTCATTGGATACGTCGTCAAGCTGAGTGAGTTGCGAATCGATAGAGACCACGTGATCACGGGTTGATGATCTGCAGTACATATCCCGGTAAACAACATCCTAGTAGGAGGCGCATGAGAGAAGCAGAGGTGTCAGGAGAAGCAGAGGAGAGGGTGCGCATGCAGAGACAGTGAAGCGACTACCCACGCACAGGCAGGACGCTCGAGGAGCGACTCGAGAGAGCCAAACTTGATTTGAAACATGGAAAAGAGTAGTGTTGGCACATGTGGCAGTCTGTACGATACCTTCCAGCGACAAAAGTCAGGTTAATGAGAGTTTCATTTGCCATCATCAGACATATCCGTGTCAGCCATGCCGTTCCATGCTACCTAAAGAGTGTTTCCTTATATACAGTCGTGCCAGGGAACCCATGGCGCCTAGGTGATGAGTTCCAAGCTTCGTCGAATAAACACAATGAAGAAATCAAGAATGCGCGCCATGAGGTCCGTCCACAACCGTCATAACGACATCTGCAAGGTATCGTCGTCACTGTCGGCGTCGAGACCCATGCGGCGGTTGACCACTCTCTGTCGGAAACGGGAAGTACCTCCTCTGATGCGGCGATCCTCTGACTTGAGCTCGGCATTGACGTGAAGACCCATGGGTGGTTCACCTTCGTCCTCGTCGACATCATCGTTCCAGCTGTGCACAGTTGTGGTACCGCTGTTGTGTGCGCCTCCGTTCCAGGACGTGGCTATGATATGTCAGAGGGAATTCATGCAGGTCGAGAAGGAATACTTACTTGCAATGACGGGAGCGTACGGGTGCCAGCTCACATCACGCAGAATCCTGGATGTTCGGCTGTCACCCATCATGTCGTACTCATCGTATCTCGGGCCGGTCATACCCTCGCGGCTGCCGTCGGAGACCTTAAGCGATGACTTGAGGCTGCCGTCCATGTTCCATATATAGATCGATCCATCGTGGCTGCCACTGTATACGTAGCGACCATCTGTCGAGCCGGGAGGACTGAAGTGACAGCGGATCAGAGTGCTCACAACGCTGTGGCCCCTGAAGGTGACCAGTGAGCAGTCGTGTGGGTTTGCTCTTCGGTCCGCCTCGTCGTATGGTGGGTATCTGTAGTCCCAGCCACTCGAGTACGACATCGGGTTAATCTTCTCTGCCTTCTCGGGTGGAATCATTTTGCGGAGATCCCAGAGCTTCATCGTCTGGTCCTTGGCGTTGGAGATGACATATCTGCCGTCGCCCTTGCTGTCAATATAAGTCAAGCCTTCTGTGTGGCCCAAGAAAACACCGGCTTCGCGTCCGTCGCCCAATGATCTTCGATCCCATACTTTGATCGTGCAGTCATCCGAACCAGAGTACAGAATGTGAGGGCTAGACTTGTCGCCGTAGCAGACAGCGTTGACGTCGTCGCTGTGTCCAGGTATGCGGAGGATTGAACGTCCAGCTTCCATGTCGTAGACATAGATACTGCTGTCTGAGGTGCCTGCAACGACCTCACTGCCGTCACCACTGAAACGTAATGACCAGATCTTTTAACTTATCAGGAGCCAAACTCAAAAACGGATGGAGGTTCACTTACACCCCAATGACCATAGCGATGCGCTCGAGTCCTAGCTCCTTGTCCGAGATTGGCAAAGTCTAGTGACTGGGGATCTGATGTGTTCTCTGGGTCTGTGTTTGCAAGACAAACCTGTGGTCGAATACTGCTGTACGCAAGATACTTGTTGTCGGGACTAAGAGTGGCATCCGTAATTGTCCATTGTCCGCCATAGAAAGGAACCTCCTTGTAGTATTTCCACCGATATGGGTTGGAGGTATCGTACATCCTAACGTAGAAGTCCTGAGAGCATGTAAAAAAGAAGTTACCATCGTCCGAGAATTGCCCTGAGTAGCCTCGTGACTGGAAGTTGATCGTCATGTCTGGCTTTGCGCAAGGTATCATCTCATGGCGCATGAGCCTGTTCCTCGCCCTCTCGATACTCGGGGTTTCGAGTCCAAGCTCGCGCATCATGGTTCTATAAGCCAGCTTCTTCTTGCGTCGCACAACAGTGTCCTTCTCCGGCTCGTTCATCCCGAAAACTCCTTCCTGGATCAGCTTCTGCCCCTCGGGGTGAGGTACCGGTGGCCATTTGTACTCTTCGGTAGGTCGACGTCGGCGCATTCGCCTCCCCCAGGCACCATACCCGTATTGTTCCTCGCCATCATCGTCGTCGTTGTCGGCTACCTGCACTCTTATGCCATGGTTGGCGAAAAGCCCGCGAACACCTGCGCCACCAAGAAGCTGCAGTAGCTGTCTCTGGGTAACTCCCCTTCAGTCAGCAAAACCCCCCATGGTCCTCGATGAGCTTACCAAGACTCTGTAGGTCCTCGAGGGTGAGAGTTGTCCTTGTAGTCGTACCGCCACCTTCTCTTTCAGTTTGCTCCCCTTCGTCCTCATTATCCTCGGAAGGTTCCTCGGTGGTGTCCCGCGATGCCCCACTTTCGAGCTCGCCTGTGGCATCTACGACGGTCAGTATTCGCTCTCCAAGCTATACGAGCTCGGTCTTGGAGCTGGTCTGACCATGAAACTCAATCTCTATCTCAGATTCGCCAAATTCGTCGTCCTCGGTCGTCTCGTCAGTCTCCTCATATTCCATGTCGTCATCATCTGCATCCTCCCATGGGTTATCGGTCGGGTCCTCTGCAAGCACTCGAGTACTTCCAGCAGTCGCCTGAGCGAGTCTCTCTGGAGATTCACTCATGATGTCTGACTGGAGGAAGTTCAAGTGAGGTGGAAAAAGCGACGGACTGAGGTCGAGGTGATGTGCTACATGCCGGCATAATCTTGCCGATCTCCGGAGATAGCAGATGGTGGCAGATTGTGGGGTCGATGGTAAGCTTTCGGGGCAACTTAGTAGTTCAAAATTGTTCTTGGAAATTTCTACGTCAAAGCATGCTCCACCCACCGTGGATGAAGACGTAATCATCAGAAGTAGCGTAGCTGGGTGGAATCACATCGACAGATACATGGGCAGTATAGAGGCACAAGATTCATAAGTCGTTGTCAAGATCAAGTTCGTTTTGAATTCGACGAAAGCTGATGCTGGGTCCGAGCCTTATGCCATCTCCCATCAGTATATCGCCTGTACGCCGACACTCATGATAGCTCCCTGGCTCTGCTTCGTGAAATCTACTCCTCCTCCTCGGCCTCATCGTCACCGCCCTCCTTCTTCTCGGCGGCCTTAGCCTTCTTTCTCCTGACGCGACCAGGACGTCCACCGCCAAACGGCGAAGTAAGGGCGAAGTCAATGTGCTTCTGGGAATCGAGACGGACGATGAACGAAGGGACGTTGACGATCTGCTTGCCGACACTTTAACCATATTAGTTCCCGCCCAAACATATTTGCTCAAAGGTGACATACCGGATGTGCCTCTGCCTGATGAGGACACGAGCGTGGTGAATGGACTTGGCGAGACCGAGCTTGTAGACACAGGTCTGGAGACGGCGCTCCAAGAAATCCTCGACCTTCAGGGCCAGTACGTAATCGAGCTTCATACGAGACTCGTCGAGCACACCGACACGGACCAGACGGCGAATGAGGGCGTTACCTTCGAAAAGGCGCTTGGGATCCTTCTCGTCGAGGGTAAGAAGCTGACTGCGCGGGATGTTAGCCAATTATTCAAGGGCGATCAGATATCGATGACTCCATACCGGGCAGCACGACGGATCTTGGACAGTGTCAATTGGACACGCCACACCTCACGCTTGTTGCGCAGGCCATATTCTCCGACAATCTTCAACTCGGTGTCACTGTGTCGCTGTTAGTCTTGCGATCCAACGACTTGAGCAGAGACAAGCTCATGCTTCAGTGGCCGAGGATGATACTAACAGACGAGCGGACTCGAAAGGACGACGAGGGACCTTGTAGGTCTTTGAATAGGAACGGGGCGCCATGACTGTGGTTGATGAATTATCGCGACAGACCTGTGATGGAATTTGAGGATGGATTTGAGGATGCAAAAGTGCGTGGGCGGGATCGGCCGTTGTGTTGTGATTGGTCGAATGGAACTGCTCGCTTACCTAATTCTGCAGTCCACACTCAGAAGTTCAAGATTTGCGACGACAGAAATCAGCTGACAGCAACATCACCACATAACGACCGCAACCCGTCTCATAATTCGCCAAAGGTACGCTACATATCATTCTCGAGATCTGCAGCAGCTCAGCGTCAAGTCGTCCAACCGATTGTCCGAATCGCTGCAACCATATCTGCGAATTTTCTCTCGACCTCGAATTCCTTCAATAACGAAACAAGACTAACACGATATCGTACAGATGGGTCACGCCGCCGGTCTCAGAGCGGGTACCCGCTATGCCTTCTCCCGCGACTTCAAGAAGAGGGGTATGATTAACCTCGGAACCTACCTCCGACAGTACAAGGTTGGCGATATCGTGGACGTGGTAGCAAACGGTGCTGTACAGAAGGGGTGCGTATGAAACTATCCCACGATCAGGTGTGGATACTACAAGAGCAAGAATTGGTCTAACACTCCCTCAGTATGCCATACAAGGTCTACCACGGCAAGACCGGTGTCATCTACAACGTCACCAAATCCTCAGTCGGCGTCATCCTCCACAAGCAAGTCCGCAACCGCTACATCGAGAAGCGCATCAACGTCCGCATCGAGCACGTCCGCAAGTCTCGCTCGCGAGACGAGTTCCTCACCCGTGTCAAGACCAACGCCGCACAGAGGGTAAAGGCCAAGCAGGAGGGCGTCCACGTTCACTTGAAGCGTCTGCCGGTCGCGCCCAGGGAGGCCAGGACTGTTGATGTCAAGAGCAACAAGCCAGAGAGCTTGGCGCCGCTCGCTTACGATACCTACATCTAAAGGAGAGATGATGAGATGGGGGATGGGTGTGGTGTTGCATGGGCTCGGAGAAATTTTTGCTGCGGTGTTGAGCTTAGAGTGCTACACTGGCAGATCTCATTCGGTCAAATGCAAAATGGATCCATGATTTTCAAGCCAAATCAAGCCTGTGATCTGCATTTGGATTGTATCCGTGGTGTGGTAAGGTGCAGGATTGAATGCGTGCCGTGAGGTTGGACATATTTCGAAACAAGCCCTCAGCTCATTGTAGAAGTGATTTCATACTCATGAAGCTACGTGATGACCGAGCTGCTGTTGCCCTGATCACTTGATTGCTGCCCGCCACCACTACATGGTATTCCTTCGCCGTTTGGAACACGCTGGCTGCAAGACTATCATGTCCCTGCCTAGCCCTGCATCTCAATACCGCCGGTACCGTGGAACACCTCGCCGGTAAAGTACGTACCTAGCGGACTCGCTGCAAAGACGTATGCGGTGGCAACCTCGATCGGCATACCAGGTCGTTGCAGTGGCGCCTGGCTGATGCCGAGGTTCTCAGTCATTGTCTTGGGCTGATTCTTGGTCGCTGGCTGCAGCGGGGTCCAGATAATTCCAGGGGCTACAGCGTTGACTCTGATACCCTTCGTTGCCTGCTGCTGTGCAAGGGCTCTAGTGAAGGTGGCGATGGCCCCCTTGCTAGCGCTGTAGTCCACGAGTTCTGGGTTGCCCATGTAGCCAGCTACGGAGCAGGAGTTGACGATAGAGTCGCCACGCCTCATGTGAGGGAGAGCAAACTTGGTCATAGCCATCATCTGCCAGACATTGGTGCGGAAGGTCTTGTCTACCACGTTTAAGTCGATGTCCTTGTGGTCAAAGCAGGCTTCTTGCATGGATGCTGTAAGAGTGTCAGAGCTTATACTTTTCTTATCAGACTCAAACTACTCACTGTTATTGACAAGAATATTGATCTTGCCATGTACCTTCAAGTGCTCGTCGATGATGCGCTTGCAAGTTGCTTCCTCCTTGAGATCACCAGCCACAGCGTGACCCTTGACACCAGCCTTCTCAATCTCCTTGACTGTGTACTCAGCATCTTCTTTCTCCTCCTCAAGATGTGCAATGGTAACGTTTGCGCCCTCCCTTGCCATCAAGATTGCCACGGAACGACCAATACCAGAATCGCCTCCTGTAATGAGAGCCGCCTTGCCTTTGAGCAGACCACGCCCTTCATACTCCTTCAAGTATGGCTTGCCCTCGTCATCCCAGAATTCAAGCTGCGTCCAGACGGCAGGAGGGTCCATCTTGCTGTCAAGGCCAGGTCCGCCAGACTGGTCCTGCGCCTTGAGGTGGGACGGATAAGCCGTCGGTGCTGACTTCTCACCCATGATTATTGTGTATAAACGTAAGTTGAAGCAATCAAGATGTCGGGATATCAAATATGAAGTGGTTGAAGCAGAAATTGGAGCCAGATAGCTTCAGGTTACCTTTGCTTTAATGGCAGAGAAAGTCTCGGATGTCAACATTGTGACATCACCAGCATTTAGTGCCTCGCGGTCATCCGTGTGCATAAACGCTTTCACACATTCAACAAGCACTCGCCTATATCTTAACAAAGCCATCCGCTCATGTAACAAACAAATACATCTGCAAAGAGCTGTCTTCGGAGTGAAAAAAGAGGAGGCTGGTCGAGGTCGATCTAAACAGAAGATGCAATCAAATTGCCCGAAGTGGCAGCGCGGAACACTTCCGCCCGAAAATCTGCCCCTCCATGCTCGAATCTGTATACATATTCTAGGACTTGATACGTAGTCGGGCACATTAACTCAAAGTGCCTTAAGAGTCTGTGTACTCGTTCATCTTGACCAGGTAAATTTTCTCTGCAGATACAACCTCGATTTCGAGTGTTTTGCTTTATCAATTCCACAACCGCGATCCTTGCGATTTTCTCGAGTAGCTGGGCAAAAACCCACCCTACTACGACTCCAGACTGCACATACGTCCTACACCACTCGAGACATTTGTTGATGACGGTATAAAAATCTTTCACTGACGCGTTGCAGCCAATCAAGAGTCTCATTTGGATCCCAGACCTCACGCACAACCTTCATCATGGGCGATCAAGTAGTCACCTCTCTCCCTTCGTCCCGTAATCACCTTCGCCTCCGTCCTTCTTCGTAGCACCCGTATTGACAATATCAGTCGAGTCCCATGGCCTCACCAAGATCGCGACTGGCAAAGTCCGCGAGATCTACACGCTCTCTCCCAGCACGCTCCTCTTCGTCGCCACAGATCGTATCTCCGCCTACGATGTGATCATGAAGAACGGCGTACCCGGCAAGGGTGCTCTCTTGACGCTCATGACAGCCCATTGGTTCGATCTCTTCTCCAAACACATCCCGGAACTACAGACACATATCCAATCACTGTCTTTGCCAGCTAACATATCCCTACCGGACGATCTCAAAGCTCAGCTCAGGAACCGCTCAATGGTGGTGAAGAAGCTGAAGATCTTCCCTATCGAAAGCATCGTGCGTGGCTATATCACTGGCAGTGGTTGGGCAGAATATAAGCGCACTGGCACGGTGCATGGCATCAAGATGCCCAAGGGGCTCAAGGAGAGCCAGAGGCTGGAGAAGCCATTGTGGACGCCGAGTACCAAGGCCGAGGTGGGTGGCAAGGACGAGAACATTTCGCCGGAGAAGGCGAAGGAGATTGTTGGGGAGAAGTATGCGGCGAGGATTGAGGAGTGGAGTGTAAAGTGCTATGAGATTGTCAGTGCTTCGGTGTTCAGGAGACATGGATACTGATTATGACAGGCGAGAGACTATGCTGCTGAGAGGGGCATCATCATCGCAGACACGAAATTCGAGTTCGGCTTAGACGAGGAGAGCGGTACGGTAGTACTCGTAGACGAGGTCTTGACTCCTGATAGCTCGAGGTTCTGGCCGGCGGACAAGTACGAGGTCGGCAGGGGTCAAGACAGCTACGATAAGCAGTATCTGCGGGACTGGCTGACGAGCGAAGGGCTGAAGGGCAAGGAGGACGTGGAGATGCCGCCGGAGGTGGTCAAGCAGACCGCAAGCAAGTACAGGGAGGCATTTGAGAAGCTGACAGGCAGAGGATGGGCAGAAGCGCTGTCAGCTGGATCATGATTCAGGCCTGAATCGAAAGCCATAGACAAAAATAGAGGTAAAGTCTCCTGCGAGACTGGTGATAATATTAGTACGCCAGCGTATATACAGTGAAGCTGAAGCAGCGCTTGCAGAAGATCTAATGATGCCGCCTTGTAGAGCTGGTGGTACAGCCGGACCCAGAACGCCGTTCGCAATACAAAGAAGTCGACCCGAATGTATCCTCCCATTTAGCCTGCGATTAGGACCCAGAGCAAGAAGACTGTTTATGTTAGTGTCATTCCACTAGTAGCACGAAGAACATCAACTTACAGATCATGAGCACGCCAAACATCTTAGCTACAAGCCATCTGTTTCCTTGCACCCTCGACCAATACTTCATCAGCTCCCTTTGTGCTCCCTCCACATTGTCCACCACGTCATCCGTATTCGCGTCGATTCGCTGGATCATCTCGCTCTGCTCGCTGACCATTTGCGCCAATTGTCCAAAGATCCCTCCCAGCTCATTGATCGTCCGCTCGATCGCTTCTATCGCCTCGCCTCTTTGCTGGATATAGCTGTTCTGATTTCCCTCCTCCAATAGCATCATCTGCTGTTCGCTCTGCGGTCCTCTACCGAGCACGCTGTTCCCCGACATGCCAGACGGCTCCAGAGTCAACAGATCCTGGCCCTGCCCGCTCGCACCAGGCGCCGGACTCCGCCCTCTACTCCCCGGCGTCGCATACAACGGACTATCCGTCCTTCCCGGCGCCAGTTGCGCTTGACTTGCCTGGCTCACGCTACTTACGAAATTATCCTGCCGACTCCTGCTCGCCTGGATGTTCTTCGTCCGCACCTCCAGGACCTCCTTGAAATTCACGCCCACATCCGCCAACTTGCCCTGCAACATGACCACCACATTCTCATTATGCAAACCCTCTTGATCACCTCCTTTCCCGCCCGTGGGATGCGCTCGCTTCGACAATTGACTGAGCGCGCCGATTTGCTGGTTCAGGGCCGCGAGATCCTGCTTGATCACGAACGTGAGCTGGTTGATCTCGATCGGCCGGTCATCGAAGAGCGTTTTCCGCTTGGCGAGCTGTGCGAGGCGCTCGAGTTTGCTGACCGTGGCTGCGATGCCACGGCCGATTTCTGCTGCTTTGCGCGCAAAGTCGGAGCGCTTCTGGCGGGTGGAGGAGGGGGAGGCAGGCGAGGGGGAGACGGGTCGTGGGGGCCCGGGCTTAGTGGTTAGGCGTTTTTGGGCCTGCGCGAGGATGGAGCGGAATTCGGGGGTGCGGTCTTGGATGGAGGTGGTTCCCATTGTGTCGAGAGGGTGCGACGTACGCGCAGGAGGTTTGCGACGTGAGGAAGAGGTCGTTCAAAGAGAACGCGGGCGTCCAAGGTCTTCACGCTATTCAAGGGGGAAGAGAAATCGCAGCCGCCTAGAGAATTCTGTCGCTCGCACTGATCCGTTCCCTCAGCTTACCGCATGTCGTGATCTGCGCCTAATCTGAGAGTGTCTAGATGCCGCTACCGTCGTCGAAGATTGAGAGAGATGTGATCGTTGAGAAATATTGTGATGATGTCGATTGCCGTTCGGACTTGAAGTCTGGCTTCAACAGTTGAATGACACCGAAAAAGGAAAGGTCTGACGGTATCGGCCCTAGCCGAGTTGATCTCGGAAGAGACGCGGATTTAATATCGACAAGAGGAGAAGATTGGACAAAGTGACACGCACGCTTTACGGGCTGTGCCTTGGAATAATCACCGGCATCAATTGCCCGGTTCGCTCGCTGTGATCGCCTTCGTGACGACGACGACGACTTTTGTCCTTCCTTCTCTTCGTGTGTTAAACGGCGAGCAGTCAAAAATAGCATCTTGTTAGATCGACAGTGGTCCGAGCCATTCTCCAATCCTTCTTCGTTTTACAGTGGGCCGTCCGGAGAGAAAGACGTCAGTTTGAGGCTCAATTGCTGGCACATTTCGCGGCCTAAGCTTGCTTCGGATGCTTCGCCTGTCTCTGCTGGCCCATCCTTGTACCACGACCATCCTCGGCTTCGCCCTAGGTCATTTGTCTTTCAATTTGGAACATACTATTCTGCTTTTGCAAGGTCCGCCCCTTTCTGCAGCTGTACGAGCAACATAAGCTGCACTCGGCTGCACATCGCGTGGTGCTTCTCTTTCGACCCTTGCTCCGCACGCCGTTGAACAAAGTACGGTGGTCAGCAAAGCTTCAGCTCGACCCCAGCGCGTCCTCCCGGAAAGCAATCTAGATACTTAGCCTGGCCAAGGTCTACCGTAACCACAAGGTCATGCTCTGTTAAGGCAGCGACTTCACTGTCGCGCAATAGCCAAGGGAGCTCTGACGCTCAAGGCCTGCGGCAATGTCGCGTCCTCAGTACAATTTCGCTGACGAAAGGCCGTCGTCTCCTTTGTAAGTACCACGAGCACTTGTTCGCAATTCGAATGCTGATCTGCGCTGTAGTGACCGGCGGCCTCAAGGGAATCCATCGGAACCACCACCCAACTTCAAGACAAACGTCAATCGTAACAAGACTAGGAAATGGACTGAAGCGAAGCAATACAACTACGATGGTGATGAATGGGGCGGTTTCGACCCTTACGACGAGTATGGTAACTACGATGATCCTGCTGGTCCTCCACAAATCCCTCGCGCCAGACAACACTCCTTCGACAGGGGCGAGGAAAGACGGGCTTTCTCTGCAGGGACCGGGCCACCAGGTCAATATCAACGAGGTCCTCCACCACAGCAGAGAAGAGACTTTTCACAGCCAGCGTACGCGCCAGCGCCTCTCAAGTCGACACAGTCTCCCACTGGGCGCGGCGGCCCAGCGGCTGTACCGTTGAGAGACGAAGAGGAAGACGACAAGAAGGATGGGAAGCCTCCGGCGGCAATACCTTTCATTCGACCATCGGACATCTACAAGCGCATGGAACAGGAACGCGAGAGGGAGCGCCAGTCTCTTGATTCGTCAAGGCCATCAATCGACTCGGCTTCAAGCAAGAGAACTGGGACTGAACCAGCTGCTTCGCTATCTGCTGTTCCAGAAAAGAAAGCAGAGCCTTCTGTACCGATCGAACAGCCACAGAAGACAGACCCGCCAGCATCGACAGACACTGCACCAACACTGCCAGATGATATGCCGAGATCCTCAATCGACGGCTTCCAGTCTATCGTTGATAGAGCTTTCGATCGACCGGATGACAACTCTGTTCCGCCTACGCCGATTTCCACCAGTAATTCACAGAAGACGCAGGAGGACTTGTCGCGAAGTAACTCTGAGAGTACCACGGGCATAAGTCCCATCATGAGCAGAGTGCCAAGCTCCAACACTGACGAATCACGTGGTCGTGCGGCCGCAATGCACCGAGAAAGAGCCATGTCAAATATCACGGAAGAGATCCCGCTTGAGCCCCCGCCAAAGTCCGCGAACCGGCAAACCACGCCTACCGCTGCGACACACTCACGACCTGATTCTGTCGAAAGCTTCATTCCAGGACACACAAGGAAAGTCAGTACGCCCAGTCCGCACGCGAGTCCGGCACGGTCTCCGCGAATGGAGACTACCACTAATCGCCGGCTATCACAGCCACTGGCTGCTGAAGTCACAGAGGATGACGTCCCAGAGCCAGCAAGCGCAACCTCCAACTATTCACAATCCACCTATCCGGCAAGTGCCACATCTGATCGACCCGCTCCAGCATTCCCTCCACCTGCCGCATCAATTGGCGAAAAATCACCTACTTCAGAGACACCAGTTGCTCTCAAGGTTGGTTCTCGCTCAAGTACGCCACTGACATCCCCGACTGAAGGCCGGAAATCTCCATTTGCGGGATCGAGCCGAGTTCGTGATCTTGCTGGCCGATATAACGAGATTCACGAAGAATCGCGCCGGAACTCCCAAGCCTCGATCAAGTCAAAGACCAGCTACTCATCCCTTCGGCACAAGTCGAGCGTCGGATCCGGCCATGCATCTCCAGAACCGCCTGCATCTGCCGACCCTGTCAGCTCACCTGGTGAGAGATTGGAGCGACCTCCATACAACCCGCAGCCGAGTTTCCGTCCTCATCTTCCTGGTGAGTGGATCTCAACTACAGATCTCCGGGCGGATCCTGTGGCTGCGCCCTCCAGCAATCTGGCTTCGACTGCAGAGGAGAAGGATCTGCCAAAGACACCTACGGCACCCTCTGCCCCTTCTGAAATTGACTTGACGCCCAAGGCAGCCACTGTCGACAGGAGTGCGAGCACGAAGACATCTGGCAGTGGGCCTGTTGATGCTCTCAAGGCGGCTGGCGCTGCTCTTGGAGCTTCATTGACGTCCAGTGTTGGAACTTCTCACCAGGCTCGTGACTTCGCATCGCCCCCACCAAAGGAGGAGACCACTGCTCCTAAAGACGATCAACCTAAGCGCTCGATTGGCGATGTGTATATGAGACCCCTTGAATTCCAGCGAACTGCCTCATCTATAGCATCTAGCGATGCACCAACCCCACCAGCCAAAGATACTCCGTCGATTGACGAGTCAGCAGTTTCGGATCCATACTTCCATCGACGGCCCAACCGGGACTCCAGAGACTCCTGGGAGGGTTCGGTTGGTGATGAAGATGAAGAGGACAGCAAAGAGAGCGACCGTTTGCGACGGGAGATCGTTCGAAGTCTCACGCCTCAGGCACAAGAACGAGCAACGTACGAACACACACGTGACCAAGACGCGATTGATGCACCCGACAATCTCAAGGACGTACAGAAAGCAGAGGGCATTCAGCCGACTCAGTCCTCTCCGTTACGCACAGCACAGTCTATCTCAGACCTCCCCGAGGTCGCCGAGCTGGACGGATCAGGCCCCCGCATGGACGCCGGACCGGGTCTCTTGAACAAGCGCTTCAGCTGGGAAAGTAAGCCTGCATCGTCCGTCAATCCTTCCAATCTTGCCTCTGAGGTCAACCTGCCCCAGACGGGCTTGCACGTTACCAACCAAGAAGAGCCTCTTTTGAACGAGACCCCTGTCGCTGCGTCCGATGATGTCAATCGCGACCGTCATCTGTCAGCTTCGTCTGTTACACCGGTACCAGAAGGTCGAAGTCCGGTCTCCCCAGTAGCGAATGCTGAAGACGGAAGACCCTCCACTTCCGAGAACCCCCCGTCGCCGCTTTTGACAGGACAGGCGGACAGACTATCAAGTGATGCCAATGCAACTGCTCAGCAAGAGCCCATCGTGGCAGCTTCAGGACCCGGAACATCGGACCCGCCAGCCAAAATACCATCTTTCCGTGAAATTGCAAACATCAAGTCCGCACCCGAAAGGATTGACAAGTACAATGTCACACGGAAACAGTTTGCTGAGATGAACACTGGACTACAAGGCTGGCTCAGTACGACCATCGCTGCGAATCCTGACTTGAGCTACTTGACAAAGCCTGATGCAAACATCGTGGCTGGGGCACCACCACCAGGAGCTGCACGGCACCGACAGACACCTAGCATAATCAAGATGGCCAAGGGTCTCGGATCGAAGGGCGATAGCCCAGCGTCACCCTCTGGGCCAGAAGGACAAACAGGCCCGCAACCATCTCGCCGAACATCGAATAACTTCTCTGGCCACTCTCCTCAATCCAGCGTCAATGCCGAGAAAATGCAAGCAATGGGCAAGGACTTCTTGTCTTCTGCCGGGAAGCTGGGCGGGAAGGGCATCACGGGTGCCAAAGGCTGGCTTGCAAAGGGCAAACAGAGGCTGCGTGATGGCAGTGGAGGAGGCGACAAGGTAGATTGATTTTTCCCTTTGTCTTTACATTCACGACAACGACGTTTGATTCCCCTTGTCCACATCTTGTGGTACACGACGATGCAATCTCCTTGCGTACTCATGATTTTCTACGACCTCACCTCTGCGAGTCGCAACTTGCATTGATGGCATCAAATGCTGGTCTTCATTAATCCTGCTCCAGAAATTTGGGCAACGTATGTAGACTGGCCTTTGGTGCGGATCAATGCAAAAGACTTTCGTCCAAATCTTCATGGAGCTCGTGTATCGGTGATGTTTTTGTCTTCTCTTCTTCATCCCCATTATCTTAACGAATTGCATTGTGACATTGGCCATAGGCTCCATCCACCGACAACTCGCGAAGCGTCACGCCGGCTTCTTCTGCTGCACCTACCCTGGACAACACGCGCAACTCCTCTCCAGGCCTGTCCGATGCACCCGCTACATCTACTTTACGTCCCCGCCTTTCCAAGAGAAACAGTTCATCATGGTCAGCCAATCGTCTGTCCATGACATTCGGCCTCAGAAATGGTAGTTCAGAAAAGTCACGATCTCGATCCCGACCTCAAAGCCTGATCTTACCGAGTCGGAGCAGTACACCTATGCTCGATTTGGAGAAGCTTGGATTAGACGAGAAGATTGTGGAAGAAAGTCCACACCCGGATAGGACGCCTAGCCAACCTAGCACAGCAGCTGCAGCATCTTGGACGGCGAGTTGGGATCAGCATGATGTTTCGCCGCCAATTGTCAGTCCATTCAACGAACCAGGCTTCAGGCTTGGTGTGCTGCCTAGTCCTGGCGTCGAGACATTCTCAAGCTCTGCTCGAGGCTCCCATGATAACCTGACCATGAGTGGTTCGCCTATTAGAGGAGGGAGATTTGGTAGTGACGCTGGTCTGCGATCTAGAAGAGATACGGTTGACAGTCATATCTTGTCGCCCATTGCGCAGCGATCGCCAGAGGACGACACTTTCCGCGGCAACACTCTACCTGAGAGGCTCACCAGATCTGTCAGTCCGCTGGTTCAGCAGAAGGATGAGCAGCCTCGCGATCTCGACGCCCCAGCGATCGCCGAACTTGGTCCATCAAGTCCTGTAGCAGCGCGTAAAGCATCAGAGGAGCCAGGTGAGTCTGCCACGGTCTTACATCCTTGCAATCTGGCAGGAAACACAACATCAAATGCTCCAAGCGTCATTCAACCGGCAATCGCGGAGCTCGGGACGAAAAGCCCTGTAGAGTTGCGGACCGCATATCAATGGGAGCCGCAACAGACGCCTCAACAAGCCATCGAATCGCAATCGAAGTCACCAATCGAACTTCCGGTAACGGACGAAGTCGTAGATCTGTACCAGCGTGACTTAACACCACTGGAGCAACCTCAATCTGGAGCGCAGTCCCCCCTTGTCATCGAAGACAAGAAGGATACTCCCATGATTGCCTCGCCCGAATTCCGCCTCAATGACCAGAACTCGAAATTTGGTTCGGAGGACGAGCGGAGCGAGTGGGAGGGTGTGAAGAGCCAGATCTCCAAATCTCAGCTCAGCAACAACTCCTCGAAGAGATCCTCTGGCATGGCGCTCAGCACTGGCCTGCACTCAGTACCGTCAGACGTATCCCTCATTTCAGCAGGTACCGTCGAACGGCCGGCTCAGGTCGAGCTGGTCCGCGTTGGCTCACCAAAGCTTGTTAACAATCGCTCTTCACTACCGTCCCAGAGCAGGAAGTCATCGTACGCAACTTCAACGCGAGCTGCAGCTCACAAGGAAATAGAGCATCTTCGGATTGAAAGTAGGAATACGGACTCGCCCACTGTTCCTGAGCATTTGACGCCTCGTAGTACGACATTCCCACCCGAGATGTACGACAGTGACAGCACACCGTTTACCACACCGGGCGAAGAAGACCGCAGGATCGACGAAACTATGATGCCGACTCCGACCGCACCTCGAGCACCCGCTATGGATCTGCCGGATGTTGGTCGAGTACAAAACCAGTCTTTACCTTCGTTGGGAGTGGAAAGGATGCCGCTAGTCCTGCCAGCGCAAAAGCGATTCGGTGTTGTCGCCGAAGATCCCGAGGACATTGAGGTGCCCACTGCTGGAACCACTGGACCATCTGCTTATGATGCAATGCGTTCTGGGAAGCTCAATCGACCTCTTCCGTCTCAAACGGACTCTTTTCCTCCCAGTCGAGAATTCACTCCCCCACCACAGGCTAGTGAACCGTACGGGTATCGACGAACACCACCGAGAAGAATTTCTGGTGCTGACGGTCAGAGATGGTCCCAATATCAGACACAATTGGACAGGGACACCCAATTTGGCGCAGACTACTACGGACCTCCTCAGTACCAGCAGCAACCGATACAGCCCGTGGCAGACAACTCCGATAGCTATCATCGCGATTACATGGATGATCGACTGGTCGAGATGTCTCCACTGGAAGCTACAATGTTCAACAGGGAGGATGCCTTCCGTCAGGCAACAGAACGGCAGCAGCAAGAAGGTGCCAGTTCCCGTAAGCACTCGAGGACTTCTTCGCTTGGCCCATCACTTGTCAGTGAGCCCCCAAAGAGCAGCCATCAAGCCGAGCACATGCCCCCGAACGCATTCAAGAGATCGTCTTCGAGGTTGTTGAACAGGTTCGATCGTCCGCCAAGTGCAACATCATCCACCTTGGCTTCTAATCGCATGTCCAACATGACTTCTACAATGGATCTTGATTCTCTGGATAACCCCTCCAAAGGCAAACTCATCAAGAAGGATCGCAGGAGTTCCATACAGCGGCCTACAAGCACTGCAACGCCATCACCTCTACCGGAAAAGAAGAAGCGGTTCTCTGGTCTCGGCTCACTGTTCGGCAGGTCCAAATCAAGCGCAGTGGAGTCATCGTCCTCAATTTCAAATTCAAAGCGTAATCGACTCAGCAAACAAGGGCCAATGATCATTAGTGCGCCACGTCAGATCTCTCCTGACAAGCTCGCCCCTCAAGAAGACTATACTGTGACTCCATCCAACGAGCAGGCGACACTTGCGGATGACAATTATCACCCTCGCAGCTTGACACCACTTTCTCGGCGTAGTTCTGGTATGATGCACTCCAGTCCTAGCAGGTCAAACACCATGAACACGCTCGGGAGTCGCAACGGCTACCTTAGTCCGGGTGACGAGCAGAGCTATGCACAGCCAACCTTACCAAACGTGCAGCCGTCCACAAGGCGATTGCATAGCGAGCGGAACAGCAAGCGATTCTCATATGTGGACGTTCCTGAAGAATTCCAACCTGTCGACTCGTCGTATCGGTCTGGCATGTCACCGATCGAGCCACCTCGCTTGAGTCAAGTGTTTGAGCAGACAATACCGCCCCCAGGCAATCGGGGTCATGCTTCGGGCCGCTTTCCCTCGAATGGCAGTCGTGTTCCCTCTGGTAGCGGCCAGTACTCACAACCGGACTTTTATCGACGCACGTCCTCCCAATTGTCTGGGTACTCATCTACCTCTCCACCTCCCCAGCGTCTCAATTCCCTCCCCCAAGTCATGGCAAATCAGCCTCCTCCCGGGCTTCGAGACAATGGTGGCTACTACATCCCGGACAATGGTAGACCGCAACAATATCAGCCTTCACACATGGACTACCATCCATCGTACAACGCTCGACCAGGGGACGAATACTACAATCCGCATCCATCCATGCAATACGGCGGACAGCGGTCTGGGTACTACTCACCAGACACTCAGGACTCTGGGTCTATGCACTCTGGCTACGGTAGCCGGAGATCCAGCAACCCACCACCTCATCAGCCCCATCGCCGGACATCATCACGAGAAGCTAGCGTGCCATACAGCTTCATGACAGTCAGCAATCATGGCCCATCGTCCATACCACCTACTCCGAACCAAGGACAAAGCCCCGACATCTCCCCGGAGAGATCCGGCCGTCGCCTCTCATCACACAACACGGGCTCCGGCATCCGGCACGAATCCCCATCCAAGCGCCAGGCAGAAGAGCACAACGAATTCGTGCGGCAATCATACGAGCGCCAACAAGGCCTGCGGACCATGCCGTCGAACAGCAGTCGGGACTCGGAGCTCTATTTGCGGCCGCAAGGTAGAGCAGCACCGCCTCAGCCAGGGAGGCTGATGACGGATTTCTCGGGGAGTGATGCATTGCCGCAACAGGGTGGTGGTGGCGGGCATAAGAGGAACGAGAGCGAGGAGGCGCCGCAGATGAAGGGGGCGAGCTATCCCGGGAATGGACGCCGTTGGGGGTCGAGGAGGGGAGGTATACGTGGGAGTAGTAGCACGATTGGCATAGAGAGATGATCCAGGAGAGGGGGAAACAACAGGAGAAGGAAACATTTTGCATAGCAGACATGTGGTCTGAATATTTGTTTGATTGTTTGATATTGCCAGCATGATTTTGCATTTCAGCAGCATTTAGCGAGGAGTATCATATTTGCGAAGCTGGACTTCGAGTTTAGTTTCGTATAGAGATACCACTTAGCATTGCATAATGTACATTGTTGAAGCATCGTTTCCAAGTCGCTCTCACACTCACTCCTTCCTGTGTTTTCTATTGGCCCGCTGCCGGGCTGAGTTCGATGTCTTCTTGAACTTGTCGAATGTTCTGGTACTCACCTCTCCAGCATCTTTCGATTACAAGGCTCAATGGAAGTCGTGATGTTGCTGGCGGTGAATTATCGAACCATGTTCAGAGGACCGGAATTGTGCTGTCCAATCATGTCTCGCCAGATCTCGGTTGGTGGCTTCTCACGGCATCTGCACAAATTGCTCAATAGAGTTAGACCGGGCCCAAAAATATGTAAACAGCAGTTTTGGTGACTTCACCTCGCGCAATTATATCGTTCCACTGCAGAAAAACATCCTGTCGTTCCTTCGTTTCCTTTGTCGCAAACCTTTCCCGTCGCGTTATCCTGTCGTTATTCGCACGCAAGTCTTCCAACATGACAGTGACCCGTAGTCAGACAGGGCACACGCCTAGGTAAGTGCTCGGATCTCTCTCCACCCCTGCTCTGTCCGGAGCCGACTCTCAGACCACTTCAGTTCGCACGAGTCGAGTCGCTGCCCTTGGCCAAATAAATCCACCCTCCGCTGCCCTCCGAATGCCTTTGCTCCCCAGCTAACCCTACTTCTTCCAGAAAGCCCGATCTTCCAGGCATGGTTGAGACTCCCCACCGCCGCCGCTCCTCGCGGTCGCGACGCACACTATCCCCCTCCCCCTCGCGCAAAGAGCCCGTCGTCGAGATCCCTATCAAGGACAACATCACCGTTAATGGCCACAGCACCGGCTCCTCAGCTGCACCGCGCACCCGCTCTGTATCTCGCTCTCGGAAGACCAATGGCACCGCGAACGGGTCGGCTAACGGACACGCCAATGGCCTCGCCAACGGATCCGCCTCAAAGGGCGCAGCATATACGTACAAGAAGGGACAAGTGGTCGACGGCTGGCGCGTAGGTGACAGCCCGGCGGTGGATGCCAACCCGCACTTTGACTTCGGCGGAGCTCCTGGTGTCACTGCCATGATGATTGGATTCCCTGCCCTGATGTACTACATGTGGGTCGGCGCGACATACTACGACGGCAATTTCCCAACTCCAGCACCAGGACAGACTTGGGAGGAGTTCGGAAAGGGGCTAGTTCGATTATGCTATGAAGGCGCATTCCCTAGCCTGAAGGCGTGGACGATATATTGGACTTTCTTGGTCGGTCAGGGGTTGATGTACCTTTACATGCCCGGAGTGTATGCCACTGGCAAGCCCCTGCATCACGAAGGAGGGAAGCAGCTCAAGTACTACTGCTCTGCGGTATACTCGTTCTACGCTACCATGATCATGGCGGCGGCGTTGCACTGGAGCGGTCTTTTCAAGCTCTACACCCTCATCGATGAATTCGGCCCATTGATGAGCGTCGCGATCATCAGCGGCTTTTTGGTCAGCATTGTGGCTTACGTTAGCACGTTCGCCCGCGGTAAGCAGCACAGGATGACTGGCAGTCACGTCTACGACTTCTTCATGGGCGCCGAACTGAACCCGAGACTGTTCGGTTGGTTGGACTTCAAGATGTTCTTCGAAGTCAGACTCCCTTGGTACATCCTTTTCCTGCTTACTGCCGGCACCGCTGCGAGGCAATGGGAGCGATACGGATACGTCAGTGGAGAGGTGGCGTTCTTGTTGATGGCACACTGGCTCTATGCCAATGCCTGCAGTAAGGGAGAGGAGATGATTGTCACTTCATGGTAAGTCATGGCGTCGTTCGTCACGAAGGAAACTTGGCTGACTGATTGCTCAGGGACATCTACTACGAGAAGTGGGGCTTTATGCTCATTTTCTGGAATCTTGCCGGCGTTCCCCTGTCTTACTGCCACTGCACCATCTTCCTGGCCAATCACGACCCATCCGAATACCACTGGTCCAAGCCCGCTCTCGTCTGGTTCTTCGCCTCCTATCTCTTCGCCTACTGGGTCTGGGACACTGGTAACAGCCAGAAGAACTACTTCCGCTCGCAGTCCCGTGGCTACTCCGTCGACCGCAACACCTTCCCGCAGCTACCGTGGAAGTTCGTCAAGAACCCTCAGCAGATCGAGACTCAGGCCGGAGATCCTATCCTTTGCGATGGCTGGTTCGGCATCGTCCGCAAGCCGCATTATGTTGCCGACACCTACTTCGCCATCTGCTGGGGTCTGATCACTGGCTTCAAGAGTCCCTTCCCATGGTTCTACCCGGTCTTCTTCTGCTGCATGATTACACACCGAGCGTACAGGGACATTCAACGGTGTAAGGAGAAGTATGGTGAGGCATGGAAGGAGTATGAGAGGAGAGTGCCATATCTGTTCATTCCAGTAAGTCTGCCTAAGAGACGTCTCTTGTGTGCTCATACTAACACTCAATAGTACGTCTTCTAGATTGCTGCAATCTCAAAAAACGTCAAATGTGGGAGGGAAAGGAATGAGCGTTGTAGAAGAGGTGGATCAAGCGATGATCACCAGTCACTTAAGTATTCTTCATTGTATTATTTTCTTGAGGCGGTTTGCTGCGCAAAAGAGCTAGAAAACGAGGTCGCGAAAACGACGCGTGGTCACGCGAAAGTCGTGACTGCCTAATGCAACCTTTACACAAACATCCTCGCTTGTCTTCTGTTCTGTTTGCTACCAACACATGCCTACAATTCACCCACGAGCCCATCATCCATCGTTTGCATTTGATCGTCGATAGTGTTTCACCAAATCTAGTGACCACCAAAGCACTCTTCGGACCCGTCATGCCGAAACGCAAACATCCTGACGACGGCGTCCAAATCACCATTCCTGTCAAGAAGCTCAAGACTGACTGGCGACTCGGACCACCTATTCATGGCAGCGTCGAGGAAGACGAGAGAATGTTTAAGGAAGAGATCGCAATGCTCCAGGGCCGCTCATCACGCAGAGCCACCCGAGAGACCACGAGAGAGGACGTCGCCGAACACGACGAGCAGAGCGAGCAGGATGAGGAGAGCTCTGAGGAACACGAGGAGCAGGCTACCAAGACTACCAGAAAGAGAGGACGCCCTAGGAAGGCTATAACGTATGAGGCGAAAAAGCGTGCATCTAAGAAGCGCAAGAAGGGTACAGGCAAAGATGCAATAGCGATCCAGCACGTGGACGAGTCGATTGGGTTCCTCACACTGCCAATCGAGCTGAGGCTGGAGGTATACGGGTATGTCTTCGAGAACGACACCGAAAGAGCGAAGAAGCATGATTGGGGTCGGGTTGACTTCGACAACCAAAAGCTTACATTCGTGCCAAAACCCCAGGTCGACTGGAAGATTGATCAGATCACGGAAGTCTTTGAAGGTGCAGCCTGGCAGTTGGCAGGAACATGCAAGACAACGCGAGCAGAAGTACTGCCAAGAATCTACTCCAGAACCACCATCTTCATCAATTTCAACACCAGAAATCTGATCTTTCCCCCAAGTTTGCCCTCGGTCGAATGGTCTCTGGTGACCAATCTGGCAATCTCCGCATCGGGGCAAGAGTTGGTGCACTTTCTGACTGCGGCACTTCCTCTCACGTCGTGGGGCGCGAATATGACGAAGTTCAAGCTCAACGTTGACGGTATATGCTCCTCGCCAAAGCGAAGCCTGCGAACCATTGACCATCGAAATCGGGCTCCAATGACGACACGTGATGAAGCCATGGACGCTCTGGTGGATCTGCTTTCCAGAGTTCGTTGCAAGTCCGGCATCAAGATTAGCATGGGTCGATCGAGGACTCGTGAAGAACAAAACCTGACAGCTATGAAGAATGCAATGAATGGAGGCGGCTGTGAAATCTCTGACATGATCAGACATCGAGGGAAGGAGATTGCTCGAAATCCCCAGTACGAGTCTTTCTGCAAGTAGAGACGTCTGGGCGGCATGAGCTCAATCGTACAGAAGAGGAGGAGAAGCGAAATCGATATATCGAATCCCCAAGCGTAGCATGTTTGGCACGTACCAATGGTTGCCATGAACACGTCATCAGGCCAGCCGAAACCCTGCAATCGAGTTTCTTTGCTGTCAGCTGCATCGATTCAATCCTATGGCAACCATGCGTTGCGAAGTTCTCTTTGTTCTCCACCTTAGCAGATAGCCATATATCTCAATACAGAAAGTATCAACCACCGATTCTTCGTTCTATCGACCTTTCAAAATCTTCGAAACATATCTGTGATGAGATGCTGGCTCGCAAACGCCTCTTGCCCGATCTCCTCCTCAGATCTCCTTCTCCTGAGATGAGATGGTCTACGCGCGCGCGCCAAACGTCAACGCGGTACGTCAGTACATTCCTAATCACCATGAAGTCACACTCTCAATCTACCAGCTTCCTCGTCTCCGCTGCCACCGCCAGGCTCAAGCCTGCCCCTCCTTGCCCTTTCCTCAGAGATCTGACTCCTCATCTACACCCACGTCTGGGACGCTATCTCCGCCACCGACCGCATGATGCGTTGATAGGCAGAATCAAAGTCAGCGCCACTGATGCAGAGCGGCACGAGGGGGTCAAAGAGTAGGTCCAGATAATGATGGCGGACAGGAAATGATGGTCAAGTTAGGGTGAGTAGAATGCTCAACAGATCGAGACGAGCTAGAAGTGGAAGGGCACGATAGGACTACCAGAGCATGTCCATGAATAAAGCTCTGTTGCTGGGTGATGCCTCTATCAAGGTTACTTCTATTTCTGCCTGACTTCCACCTCTCGATCATTGACTTTTCTGAAGTCCCGCAACTTCATCTGGAATCCTAGAGTAGTCTTTGCACTCGTTCCGCTTAATTCGCTCCAGAAGAGCTCTCTGCCGCCCAACGATCATATTCACAACCATGGTTGGAAGTCTTTGCAGCTTCTTAGTCTTCCTTTTTCCCTTCCCATAACCTTTGATGATCTTCTCGCTTGTCGCTAAATATGATGTCTGGAAGTACTGCCAAAGAATCTTCTCGATGTCGCTCTCGAGCAGTGGACGAGGATAATAATTGTCGTTACGGAAGAAGCAGTCCACGATCTGCTTCACTCCATCTTCGTCCAGTGTAATTCCTTTGCAGCGGTTGAAGTCCAGCAACCAGAGACTCGCCATTCTTCTCTTGAAGTTGCGATTACCCATGGTGTGAGTAGCAGTGTCGGTGCCAGGTCGTAATGTCTTGAGCTCATCAAACGTGAGAGGACGCGCGAGAATGGTAGAGCTGACGGATGTGCCCAAAGCCCACTCAACATCATCGCCATCGACTTCGGCTCCCCAGTGGAGTGCCGCAAGACCTTCACCCATTGCTTCGGCATATATCTCAAGCTGAAGTTCGCACTCCATCGCTTTGTCCAGAGTCAAAGCGAAGTTACGGAGCGAGAAGAACGCAAGCGAGTTTGGCTGCCTCACGTTACGTTTTCCGAGCAAAACTCTTGCTAAGCAATGCTGGCTCTTGGAGTCGTTCTTGACTTTGTCTTTGAGTTTGTCCGGGCAGTAAAGTTCGATCAAGCAATCGCGGACAGGAGCTGGAAGTGGTAAGATCCTTTCTGTCACCAAGATGTCGGCAGGGGTTGTGTCTTCAGGGAGTCGATCACCATTCGTTTTCCACCATAAGTCGTTCTGGTTGGCTGAGATGTAGTTGCAAACACGAGGTACGAGGACCGATGTGATGCCGAGCTCGCAAAAGGCTGCGTCGACCTTTGTATGGACCAGGTAGTCGTTCCACAGTGCATGATTGTCGATATTGCCATTGTCTAGTTTGTATACTGTGAGATCACCAGGGTCCTCGAAAATTGTGCCACATTGTCCTTTTCCGATCTGAATAAAAGGCATTTCTTTGCCTTGATCATCTGCGTGGCGTGCTGCAAACGAAGATGAGGTAGATATGACCGTGCTTGGTGACAGGAGTCTCCTCAAACGAGCTTGAGGTGATGATGCTTTCGTGTAGAGCTTGTCTAATTGCGAAGTGATCTCTTGATCGGTCCGTGTGCTGAGAGACGAGTGAGTTTGAGCTGAGCCCGAACTTGGTGTTCGGGGATCAGGCATGGTGAAGTTTTGGTAGTGAATTGTGTGATAATGAATGAGAGGTTGAATGATGTGGTGTGAAGTTATTAGAACGTGAAAGTATGAGTCAAAGCTTTAAGGTTTGGAACCTAGCAACTCTTCCTTACTAGAATGAATTGTAGCTGGACTTGTGTTTTGCTTTTGGTCACGTGCGAGGTGCTGCCAAGTATCTCACATATGATCATGCGTCGCGTGTCGCTTTTCAGCTTTCACTTCTGCCTGAACAATGACTCGATCATTGCATCCATCACAAAGATTTCATCTTCTGTCATCGTTGCCTTATTATATATAGTACGGGATGAAGTAGTAGACGAGGGAAAGTGCGATGCTTGGAGAGTTGTATTAGTGTTTGTTCTCGAGACATGTATGCGACAATACTGCATGTACCTCAATTGGCTGTGCTACACTGCTTATCTGAATTTCGCAGTGCCTCTACAGGGGTTGAGGATGTGTAGTCCATCCCAGGTGACGTCTTGCGTCGCGAGCCTGTCGCCAAGAATACCACCCGGGCCTTCATTGTCGTGTGACCTGATTCTTCTCCTCCACATGCATGTCCATGCCTTTGTCATGGAGACGTCGCTCGAGGTCGTGCGATTCAAATGCCTTACTGTCGATGGAGGGCACGAACCAGGGAGCGTTCTCGAAGAAGTGATTCATCTCCTCAAGCGGCCTCTTTGCGGTCTCTGGCATGAATGCCCAAAAGAACAGGGCGTTTGTCATGTTGCACACGACGAAGACCAGGAAGTATCTCCAATTGATGGCGGTGATGGCTGGATCCGTGATCTGGCCGATCATCGTGTTGAAGGCGAACGATGTCATGGCTCCAATAGACACACCCTTTGACCTCGTCCTGGTGTCGAAGATCTCGGCTGGAATGATCCAGGAGAGTGTGCCGCAGGTGAATGAGAAAGATATCTGATAGATCCAGTTGGACACAATGAAGACCCATCCCAACGCCTTCTGAGTTGGGAGTCCGACATTCGGGAAAGAAGCGATAGCCGCGGTCACGACGATGAAGCACAGGCCGTTGACGAAGTTGCCACCAATCAAAGTCCAGCGGCGTCCCAGGCGGTCGATAAACAATACGGTGCAAAGGATAGACAAGATCGAGAGCACGTTACTGATACCTTGAAATTTCAAGGCGGATGTGACCCCGATGCCAAGTGTGCCGTAGATCTTTGGCGAGAAGTACTGGATAGCCGATACACCAGTCATTTGGACAGAGGCCTGGAGGGATGTTGTAAGTAGAAGGCGGCGGAAACAAGACTTGTTTGTAAAGAGCTCCTTGTATCCCTTGGCTTCATGCTGTGCATCGTAGGCAATAGCGTCTTGAATAGCTGCGTACTCCGCTTGCACCCAAGCGTCCTCCTCGTTGCCATTCGCATGAAGCCTGGCGAGCGTCGAGAGGGCTACCTCTGGTCGGCTGTTTGCGATTAGCCACCTTGGCGATTCTGGGAAAAGTAGGATTAAAGCAGCAAGGATACCTGCGGGTACGACCTGCAAGCCCAGCGGGATCCGCCACTGGTTGTTGTCAGCAGCTCCTAGGCGGCTGGTAGTGCCGTAGCAGATCCAGACAGCAACGGCAGCTCCAATGGCAAGCATGAATTGCTGAAGAGATGTGATTCTCCCCCTGATGCTTGGGTGAGCAATTTCGGCCTGGTATAGAGGGATAATCATGGTCAAGAAGCCGACTCCTACGCCTGCAAGAGCACGTCCAGAGTAGAAGTAACCAAGATTCTGACCTCCAGCTTGAAGCCCGCCGCCGAGAATGAAGATGACGGCTCCGATCATGATAGTCATTCGCCGGCCAAGATAGTCTCCGGTAGTACCTGCAAAGGCCGCTCCAAAGAAAGCGCCTCCAGTGAACAGGGAGACGACTGCACCACTGTCGAACAGGTCAGCTTATGACCCAAACCAAGGTCATCCTGACTTACATCTCATTGCCGGACGGGTTGTTGAATTCAGATACAAACGAGCTTGATGCGACTACGCCGCCAATTACTCCGAGATCATATCTGCTTCCTTAGTCTACGCCTTCCGCGTCAGTAGATAAGGTCTCCTACCCGAAGAGGAATGAGCCAAGTGAAGCGAAGACTCCAACAAGGAACTGCAGCAAGTCAATATCCGATCCCGAAGATAGGAGCTCGAGCGGCGTACCTGATACCATTTGGGGGATAGCATGTTGTCAAGGCGTTGTTGTTGATGTTGATGTGCTTTTCGAGGTGCACATCTGTGACCTTATATCATCCATAGCCAAGTGGAGATCTTGAGGGACCCATCGCGGCTCTCGGCTGACCGCGTGGGAATGGAACCTCCTGACCTGCATACTTTCCACGGTCAAGGCTAATGACCTCGTATCGTTGACCGTTGCAAAAGGTTTAGACTCAGATGGTCGCCCGACGTTCCGCGAGCGGACGAAGCGGGGTCTCCACGAATTCCTCCCCACTGGCATCGTTACTCTTCTTCTCCTTCCCTACACTCCGCGGCGTCCCACCAGCTTGGACACGCGAGCGCACTATGTCTCTCGACGCGACAGCCAGTCTAGTCTCGGGTGGACAGCGTCGCAAGCACACAGCACCGACTCGTCGGGGCGACGCACTGTACCGCAGGAAGAGAATCGTGACCGCTTGCCAGGTAAACACTCCTTGATCAGTGTTCCGAATATCATTGAGCATTAATGCCATAACAGGTGTGCAGAGCTAGAAGGACCAAATGCGATAACGAACGTCCTTGCGGGTTCTGCAGGGCGACCGGCGCAGAGTGTATTTCAGTGCCCGTCAGTAACGATTCGTTCGACCCTGCCAGTCTCAAGATACTTGAAAAACTCGATGAGTTGCAAGCAAACTTGGGGTCAGTCTACGACAATGTCCAGGGAATTAGCCAGCACCTCATCGGTGTCACTCCTGCGTACACACAAGCGAGTCCAATTGCTTCTACGTCGTCTCGAGCTGTGGCGCTGCCCAGTACACACACAGAGACCATCGAATCCCTTCTGACTTGGAACATATGGAATGGCTCAGGAGCCCCTTTGCTTCAGGGAGCACTCTCCGCACCATCAATTGTGGCGTCTCCCGACACCGGTGCTTCAGACATTGATTCTGTACTCAAGGCAAACTATCTGCAAACTTTCTTTGATCATGTGCATCTCAAGAACCCGATTCTGGATGAAGACGTAATCAGGACTGGCTTCGTCCACCTGACTATGAACGGGGTCGAATGGTCCGCGGATACATGCTTGCTACTGCTCATCCTTGCTAACGGCTGTCTTACTGTACCGTTTGACTCTCCGCCCGACCTCGACGAGACAAGACTTCGGAGAGCATGGACCATCTTTGCTGCAGCCCGGAAGCGTCTCGGCACAGTGATGGAGGCTAGTCTCCTAACTCAGGCGAGGTGTTTTTTCTACTCGGGAGTCTTTCTCATGTCCATGCTTCGTCCATACGATGCATGGCGAGAATTCTTGCAAGGTTTGGCCGCGTGTCAGTCCTTCGAAGCAAGATCGCGAGGCGCGGAAGTCTTACCTGACGCTACTGCTGAGGAGAGTGTGTACTGGTCATGCTGGAAGTCCGAACGCGAGGTTCGGGCTGAACTAGGATTACCGGATTTCGCTACAATCGGCCTGGATCATCCCCGCATGTTCCCCAGTCTTCCCTCTACTGACCATGGGGAAGATCAATTCAAACCCTGGTACTTTTACTTGGCAGAGATCTCGCTCTGGCGGATCGAAACGGCCACGAGGAAGGACATCGCCCAGTTCGTGGAGTCCAACAAGATGGCACACATTGAGGAGCTGGCTGAGTACGTCGCAAGTCTGGAAGATCCGATAATCTCATGGAAAACTTCTCTGCCATCTGCCATCTCTCTAGATAATGATGACGGAATCCGACAGGATGTCATTGCATTTGTTCTACGAGGTCGCCTGACGTACAACTATGAGACCCTGACATGGCCATTCGTGCACTCGTTGATTCACGGTAATTGTCAGGGCCGGATGGCGAGAACACTAGCGCTCAGGGGACTAGCTGCACACCTCGATCGTCTCAACATAAACCGACCAGGCTACTTCTACCGTCATCACGGTACCTGGCTAATGCAGCGTTCTTCAGCGAGGAGCGCGCTGCTCTTGGTAGCTGCGAGTTCCGTGTTACCACGAGAGACAATGCCACTCGACTGGTTGGAGCAAGTTCGCGCATGTATCGAGATGCTCGAGTTCTGGAGGTCTAGCCCAGGTGGCCTTGGTCCAGTCGCTGACTTCCTCCGACGCATCACGGATAGGAGTCCTGACTGACACAATTTTCCAATCAGTCACGAATGAAGCTTCGGGAAATGTGATTGCCCGTCAGTTCCGTCAGAGTTCTATAGCTGCCACCAATCGCTCCGGATCTCCCGAGAAAGCCGACAGCTCAATCGTCACTCGACGACTCGCCAGGCTGAACCTGCCGTCCGCCCAGCGTTGCAGCGGGCGGACTGAACTTTGTATACTGATGCGCCTAGATTCACCGTCGGTCAGATCGACAGGCTTAAATCCGAGCAAGACACGAGATGGGAAATCCTCTACCGCCACGGAGCCATAGACCTGTACAATGTGCCGGCCGCTCCGCTCGCCAATGTTGCTGACTGTAACGTTGATATCCATCGTTTCGCCATACTTCAAGCGACTAGTGTCGACCTTGAGTCCACTGATGGTAAACCTAGTGTACGACAGACCGAAGCCGAGTGGATATCTGGCACTCACTCCAAGCTTGTCCAGCAACCTCTGGCCAAAGTATCGATCGTAGGCAATGGATGTGGTATCGATGTCGTAGGAGGGAAGGTGATCCTCGCTCGTAGGGATGGAGAACGGCAGCCTCCCACTAGTATCCATGCGACCAAGCAAGATGTCGGCAAGCGCATGCCCACCCTCCGTCCCTGCGTACCAAGACATCAATAGCGCTGGCACCTGCCCAATGAAGTCCTCCATAACAATCGCTCCTGCGGCCACGACCGAGACGACAGTATGCTTGTTGACATTACTGACAGCGGAGATGATCTCCACATCTCTGCTCCTCAATCGAAGCGATTTTCGATCACCTCCAGCGCCAGGAATCAGGCCGTCGTCTGTCACATCTTGCTCTCTCTCTTTTCTAGTCCTCTCGCCTTTCACCATTGCCAGGACTTCTTTCTCCTCGTCAGTGACGGCTGGTGGTAGCAACTTGAGAAGGTCTGGATTTTCTTGGAAAGAAGGCACGACATACTCTCCTTCGTCAGCAGCATCGTAACCAACAATGCAGATGATTAGGTCGACAATTTCAGCGATGGCTTTGGCCCTCTGTATGGAATCTGTGTCCTCGAGGATGACTTCGACGCCGGGTAACGCCGCTCGCAAGCCCTCATATGCTGTGACCACATGAGGAGAGAATACTGCCGAGGAACCTCGATCACCTGTATTGGCCGCATTAGCGAGACGTCCGACGACGGCAACTTTTGAGAGCTGTGATGCCTTTACGGGCAAGATCGGATGACCATCCACCTCTTCATTCTTCAAGAGTACCATGCCACGAGCGGCAGCTTCGCGGGCAAGATTTCGGTGCTCGTCACAAAACACCACAGATGCGTCGGGTGAGGTGTCACTGACTTTAGTGACGTACTCGAGTTGCTTTCGTAGAATCCTTGAGCAAGCACGGTCGACGTCCAGCCATTCCAAATCCCCGGATTCCAACGCTGCCTCAAGCGATGTCGCTCGCTGCTGCCTGAACGGAGCTTCGATGTCGAGCCCATTCCTCAAAGACAGAGCAGGGTCGCGGAGACCGAAGATAAAGTCGGAGAGCACGAATCCGTTGAACCGCCATTGATCTCGAAGTATGTGTGTCAGAAGCTTTTCGTTCTGCCCGGCATATTCACCCTGGACGGAGTTGTAGCTCGACATGACAGAATCCACCCCAGCCTCGACAAGACGACGGAAATGTGGTAAGTAGACCTCGTGCAACGCTGCGTCATCCACTTTGACGTCGACCTTGAACCGAGCATTCTCCATCGAGTTGAGAGCAAAGTGCTTCACACAGGTCATGAGATGAGGCTGAACGCCCTTGTTCAGTGCAACACCAAACTCGCCCAAGAGCAGGGGATCTTCGCTGTATGTCTCTTGTATGCGACCCCATGCTGGATGCCGGGGAAGGTTGACGCATATGCCGGCAAAGTAATTTGCACCTTGTGCTCTCCCTTCGAGACCAATAGCATGACCGATGCGTCTCTCCAGGGCGACATCCCAAGTAGCTCCTCTCGACATGGACACCGGAAAGGTCGTAGAGTTGCCCATAACGATACCTCGCGGGCCATCAGTAAAACGAATTCCAGGTATACCAAGTCGATCGACCGTTCCGTGAACGAATGGCTCCCGGTTGTATCTGTCGCAGAGAATGGTTCGGAGTCCTTTCCAGAAAGGCACATCGCCGTCCAGGAGTCCTAGCTTTTCTTTCTTGGTGAGACTCGATTGCAAATTGTGTACGGCTCTGCAGACCTTCTGGCCTTGCCGAATCGCTGTAACAGCATCCTGGAATGTGTACGGCAGATCCGAATTCTGCAGGCGTAGGACGGCGGTACGGCTATCCGTCAATGGGTTGTGCAGCATGGTGTCTGATTAGGTGAGGGCGGCTTGTTTGCAAGAGTATAGGATGCTCATGCAAGTATATCAACCGGCAGTCAGTCCTCGGACCTGACAGCAGACTAGCTGGTCAAGCCTATGGAGCAGCTGGCGTAAACATCTGAGACATAGCGGTCCCGATACTCCCCGTCCCCATACTTCGGAACTCGTGGAGCTAGTTCCAAAGTCTAAATCTAATGAACATCACTCAGACTTCGTTGTCTCAGAGCGTTCGACGCACGCCCGACACTCCGCGCCCGACACTCCGCAGTGAGCCGCACCAAACGAGTCTTCTGATGCTGTAACGGCCCATCGCTTCCGCGAAGCATGGCAATCGAATAAGCGTGCATACGCTCTGCGTACCCCACGGGCATGCTTGGACTAATGGATATACGAGAAATGCGGGGATAGTGATCGACGACTTCACAAACGCAAAATCACTAAGCACCTTCTCGCCTACCAGAAGAGGCATAAACAAGTGCTCACAGGTGCCTACACATTCATGCTAACAAAGGTATAAGATGTCGTGCGGAGACACACACTTCTCATTCGGATCACTCACTTGAACTCCAACATCAACTCTACCATCATGTTCAGCAAAGCAGCTTTTCTGTCTTCCCTGCTCGTCAGCTCGGTGCGCTTCGTATCGGGAGCTGCTGTGGCCAAGCGAGCACCAGCACCTTTCTCGGACTTTACCCGCAATGAGTTTTTCAAGCCCGCAGCGGATGCCAATCTCTGGGGCACGCTCTATGCTAGATCACTTCAGCTTCCGGATGAGTCACTTCTTATGACCTGGGAGAACTATCCGAAGGAACCCCCGCTTGTCAATCGTACGTCCTTCCGTACTGTATCGGTAAAGCTCGACTAATCATGTATAGATCCGATTTTCAGGTCAACCGATGGCGGTGCCACTTGGAGCAATTACTCTGCGGTATACGATCAAGTTAATGGTTGGGGCATGCGGTTTCAGCCATTCTTGTACACTCTTCCCACAGCGTTTGGCGGCTTCCCAGCAGGGACCATTCTTGCCTCCGGCGTGTCCACCCGTGAGAGTCTCCAAGGGGGCACATGGATCGAAGTCTACGCCAGTACCGATCAAGCCAAAACCTTTAACTTTGTCAGTCACATCACTTACGGCGATGGTCCCAATACCATCAAGGACGGCGACAAGGCCTTGTGGGAGCCCTTCTTCCTCATGTATAACGGACAGCTCGTGGTATACTATTCCGACCAGCGCGACCCCAACCACTCTCAGAAACTTGTCCACCAGACCACCAGAGATCTCAAGTCTTGGTCGACCCCGGTCGAAGACGCCGTCGAAGCTCAGTACTCCGGCCGTCCCGGTATGACCACCATCGCCTACATCGCTCCGACCAAAAAGTACATCATGACCTACGAGCTCTGCGGCGTTGACAACTGCAACGTGCACTACAAACTGTCCACCAACCCTCTCGCTTTTGCATCCGCCCCCTCTATCCGTCTGCAGGCCACCGATGGCAGCATCGGCACTTCAGGCCCATATGTCATCTGGACCTCGAACCCAGCCAAAACTGACGGCTCGGGTGTCATCATCGTCAGCTCGTCGAACAGGGAGCAGGTCTGGCTCAACGCCGACGAGCCGGTGACGAATGGGTGGAGGCTGGTTGATATCAATCATTGGTCGGCGTACTCTCGCAGTCTTCGCATCATCACACTGAAGGGCAAGAAGAAGTTGTTCCTCGGTAACGGAGGCAACTTTGGGCCGAAGGAGAACAATGGTGTTGCTTGTGCTGTGGTGAATGTGCCGTATTAAGATGAGATACTGGTAGAGCACCTCGCTGGACCTAGACGTAGTGCGGGTGTGGTGAGCAGCACTGGTCGTTATCGGCAAGCACGTATTCAGGACCACCAAGAATTCATGTCTGATAGCAGCCATAATGCCGTCGGCCACACGGCAGCTATTGTCCGTGACATGTGATTGTGGCGGTGGTAGCCTACTGCCGGTCGTCGGCCGCGGCATGAATTTTACAAAGCTCAATTGGCGTTGACCTCAATTTCACCATCATTCTCACATCAGTCACTTGAATTTTCACCACCATGGATGGTAAACATCCTCCCGATGGCGTTATACAAGCCGTCAAGCAGAAGGCTGCCATGACAATGGAGAACTCTCAAGGTACGTTTCATGGTCTGTGGCCATGCAATCGTTGACACTCTCACGCAGGACTTCTCAATGCTGGTGAGATCCAGAGTCCTCGCATTAGCTTCCTCGATCTGCCTCCTGAGGTGCGACGCATGATCTACGAGTATCACCTCGCGCAGCTGCATGCCGATGGGCGCACAGTCACAAGGTACTTCACATTCGACCCGACGGTGATGACCTTTTCCCCCGAAGCCATGATCTTCCGATGGCAATTCCACAACGACTTGTACGGCGAACGCAACAGCTCATCGGCTCTCATGCAGACACGGAACACAATCATAACAGAGATGCGGCCTTTAGTCAACGAAACACGCATCATCAGACTTGTATTCTACGGAGGGGGCAAGATGTCCAATATGGGCGTAGATCCGGATTACGAGCTCAGCAGGATCACACTGCGCCATCTGGATATAGATGCCTGGAATACCTATAAGCTGTCCGGAGTTGTGAAGTGGGTGGTGGACAGTCTTGAGAAGGGAAAGCATTTGCTGTCTCTGAGGGTGAATGTTACCGACCTAGATAAGACGGCAACACTTGCAAAGCGTACTAGGATGCAGCTTGAGAAGAACTGGCTCCTTCTTCGCTGTCGCGTGCCAATAACATGGCATGTGGGTCAGACTTGGAACAATCAAAGAGATCCCCACGAACTCAGACAGCTTCTCTAAGGTCCAAGGCCGTATCGCTCTGCTTATGTCAAAGCTCACAATTCCCAGATACTGAGAGAGTCCGCTACACATCGGTCATGGCTAGCAAAAGCAAAGAAGAAAAGACACTGGTCGAGCGCAAGGTCAAAGCATACGAGGCATTCTTAGATAAGAGCAAGGAAATGAAAGCCATGACATATCCGCGCAGGGTGCGATCTGGCGCACGAAGTTCCGGGGAAAGAGACCACAGGGACGTATGATAGTCTAAGCAGTGCCCTTCCAGCCTGGTCGACCGGCGCTAAGACCTTAGGATTGATTGTGTCGAGGACAAAGTCGTCGAGAAATAAAAAGGGCCATACGAGCGTGATCCGAACAAGTGCCGCTACCACATCGACGGGGATGCATGTTTTGCGACAAGTGAGTGTGATGACCGCTGATACAGTCACGTGATGTCGTTTCTCCTCAACCTTGAATCCTCATGGCTGCCTAATATCAAAATGCTGTCTAGCAACGCACTCTGTGCATTCTCGTGACACAGAGCTACTCGGCTTTCATGCTCGTCATGCACCGCATTGAACACTTGACATGATTGATTCCACGAACGTATAAGTACAGCCATGTCTGTGAGAGGTCAGAATCCTGGCGGAGATAGACTGCACTCTGACCGTGATCACTTACTATCCACAGCTGTCTATCCTAGTACGAACGACGATTCTAGAAATGGTGTCAGCTTCTTGGACCTCCCTCTCGAGGTCCGCCACATGATCTACGACTACCACACCGCCCACCTCCATTCATACGCAGACAAGCTCCACACTCGCTGCTCGTCCCAGCCACACAACAGATTCGGTGTCTTCCGCTATCAACGTTACCACAGCAGAAGCAAGGGTCTCCCGATCTTCGAAGGGAAGTGGGCGACCTCCCCACTCCTCCTCTCCTGCAAGTCAGTATGCGCCGAGATGACATCCTTCCTCGCCGCTCACCGTGTCATGGAGCTGTACACAGAGCACGGCATGGTTTCCAAAGTCTCCCTACATCCCGATCTCTCGCAACACCTTACTGGGCTCCGCCATCTTGTTCTCTTCACGCAGAGTCCCCATCAGCTATGCACAGTCTTAGATATCATGGCGACGACCTTCGATGGCGGTAAGCATCTTGTGTCCATGGAAGTAGAGGTATACAATGCACTCAAGCCGATGACGCTAGCTCTGAAGACACAGGAGAAGATCGAGGGACTTTGGCGCCGGATTCAGTGTCCCATGGAGGTGGTGATTAAAGTGTTCAAGGACGAGTTGCAAGGTCCAGCGCTGAGTCAGGTACTCCGAGGTAGGCATTTGTCGGAGAACTTGTGAGGGCATGGTTGACTTCTTGTAGAGGCAGAGACGAAACGATTCCTGGCGGTCATGGCGAAGATGAGTGAGGGGGAGAAAGCTGCGGTCAAGAAGAAGGTGGCTGCTTACGGGGATTTCAAGGAGATGAGTGAGGAGATGAAGCGGTTTGAGTCGCAATGCGCCACGATTCCTCGGCCGAGCAGCTGAAGACAAGGGTCCTTGGTAGCTATGTCCGAGGCATATGTATACAAAGAGTCAACCTAAACCCCTTGACTCATCTGTGTCCGGAAGGCCACGTTTGCAAGCACAAGCGGCACGAGTAATCCTTCACGATAGCCCAATGACGAGAAACAAATATCTCATTGCCTAATCATGCTAACACAACTCCCCATCTGAACCCAAACACCAAAGCCATAATACACCAACAATCCCCGCCTCAGCCGTCCCCTACTGACAACTCCCACACTCCGGCCCCCTCACATCATCCACCCTTCCCAACCTCTTCCCACCGGACCCTGCCCTCGACCCTCCCCCGGACGCCCCTCCTCCTGCACCACCAGTACCACCACTCCCCCCACCCCCGGGACCCCTCCCATTCCCTCCCCCTCCCCCTCCTCCACCACCCCCAAAGAACCCTGGCTTGGGAAACCCGCTCTTCGCCTGATGCCTAGGCCGATTTTGCACGGCAAAGGGACTCTGCGCCGCCGCGGCCGTGGAATCCAAAGTGAAGAGTGTAGTGAGGTAGAGCCCGATGAAGCAGTAGGCTATGCTGAGGAAGGTTTTGATGCGGACGGTCAAAGGGGGACCGGAGAGGGCGCGGCCGTTGGAGAAGTAGGTCGGTTTGGCTGGAGTAGAGGAGGAGGAAGGAGTGGGTTTCTTGGTGACGTTGATGGGGACGGACATTCTTGCGGTGGTGGTAGGGAGAAGGCGGACGTGGGTGGTGATCTGGTGCGGCTGAGTCGGAGGTTGAGATGCGCCTGGACGAGCCGCGCGGTTTTGGTTGAGCTGATTGTACTTTGAGTGCAGAGCCAAGTACAGTGCTTCGTGGTCAACCAGACAGAGGGTGCAGAGTTGAGAGGAAGAGTCACTGGTACTTGAGGATGTGAAAGAAGGATGTCGAACATGACAGGACAGGTTGTCGGCCTGGCCACGCCAAGGAAAGTCGCCTAAAGATGCCTCCGCTGTGACTTCACCTCTTAGCTGGGTCATTTGCGATATCTTCGTCGAGGGAAAATAAACGATATATTTTGTCGCTAAGCTACACGAAAAGCAGAATGGTATCGACAAGACCTTCGCGCCTGTTCCGCGCAAACTCTCCTACCTGCCCCTTCTCTTTCCTCGTCTTATGCATCGCCTATTCGTCCTCCTGGTAACTGATCTTCCTCATCTCACCCAACCTATGCCTAGCCGCCGATAGCGAATTCTCGAGCTGCAAGATCTCGACCTGTTTGTTGTTAGGATTATCGTTCTATTCATCAGATAATGCAAACTCACCTGCTGCTCCATCTGCCTGATCTTGAAATCATGCTCGCTCAACTTGCCATAATCCTCCATCTCGCCACCGTTCATCTTCTTCTGGATGATAGCCTGGACTTGCTTGACCAGACTCCTGCATGCGCCGGTGACAGCCTTGCTTGCCTCTTCTAGCCTTTCTTGAGTCTTGGACATGAACGAGGCCTTGACTCTGCTTGCTGCGACCAATTGTGCAGTCGATGCGGCGACATCATTGGAGGCAACGATAAGCTGCTCGGGTGAGTTGCGGCCGGAGATGACCCCATCTGCTGTCTCAATGAGCATGTTTGTCGAAGTCGCGACTGCCTTGGCGGCAGAAATGAGCCCTTCCGTCCAGCGATTGTTCTTCTTGTAGAACTGCGAGGCGGACATGCTACCTGCTCTGCCCTCCTTGACAATTTCCTTCTGACTGTCGGTCGCGGCCTTGATGAGTCGTGCGATGGCGTTGGTGACAGCGATAGCTGCCTCGAGAATGCTATCGTGAATCTTGAGCTCATAAGTGCTGTACTGATCGCGAGGCTTATTCATGAGCTTGGTAAGGCGGTCTGTGGCGGCTTCAATTGCCTTGGCTGCATTGGACATTTCTTGATCGACAAGCTCGCCAATATCGCCGGATTGATTGGTAAGCTTGCTCTTGGGCGCGAAAGCGTCGGCGAGCTTAGAAAGCTGATTCAGATTAACTTGGACATCGTTGTTCTTGGAGATGACCACGTCCGTTTTCTGCAGGTCATCGAGACCTTCGAGTCGGTACGACTGGATGGATCGGAAGAAGCCAATGGTGGAGGTAGCGGCCTGTCTTGCAGCGTTGACGAGCTGATCGCCCTTCTTGTCGTCTGACGCAAAGCGTGTAAGACCTTTCGTGTTTGACAGCACATCCGCAACAGCACCGGAGAAGCTGTTCACTGTCCGAATGACATCGGCATGATTAGCAGCAGGACCGTCAGCAATGAAATTGTTGAAAGCAGTCGAGAACTCCATGGCTGATGATGCGGCCTTCTCGATTTGCGAGAGCACGAAAGGACCCGAAGCGTTCTGGTTACCAGCAATCATTTCGGAGTCCAGTTCGTACATGGCGTCGTCGACTCGTTGCACACCAGACTGCAGTACGGAGTCTATTAGTTCTCCGATCTTTCTGATGTTCTCCAAAAGCATCATGTCGATCTGCTCGTCCATCGCCTTGTCGGTATCGGTCCCGCTTCGAAGCTCATTCAGCTCCACAAGTGCCTGATCGAGACCGGCCTTGACGATCTCTAGCTCTTCGTCCTTCTCCCGAAGTAATCGCTCCAGATCACTGTCGCCCTCACGGAATTTCATCGACATGTCATCCAAGGCCCGAGTCTTGTTCCGCAGTGCCTCTTCGAGATCCGCAATCTCTCTGTTGTGTCGTGACAGCATTGCCGACAAGTCAGAGCCCTTGCTTCGCTCCGCATTGTCAGCCTTTTCAAGCGCAAAGCGGAGCTCCCGCTTGAGCTTTTCGACTTCATCCTTGTGCCCTCCAGAAGTCCGATCGCGGTCGTGATAAGCCCGGTCTCGTTCCCTAATCATGTCGGCCAACTCCAAATTCTTCGTCTTGAGTTCACGCTCAAGCTTCTCCCGCCTATCGATAGCTTCTTGTGCGGATGCTGCCTTGAGCTGGACGCTCTTGAACTTTTGAAGAAGCTCAAGATGCTCGTGTCGCAGTTGCGAGTACAGCTTGGCCAGAGCCTCGTACTTTGATCGCCAGGTGTTGATCTGCTCTTGCAGAGATCGGATCTGCTCGTCCTTTGATTGTGACTGTTGGTGGAAGTTGTTGCTCATTTGAGCGAGCTCCGCTTCGAGCGACTTCACCCGCTGGTCGAATTGCTGAAGCATGAGCTGGTCTCGTTCGTACTGTGCTCTGGCGTTCAGATTCTCCCTCTCAAGTTCTGCCATTCGTCCTTGTGTCTGCTGCGAGTACTGATCACGCATGAGCTGCTCTTGCGCTAGTCGTTGCTGCTCCGCTTGCAGTCGCTGCTGTTCCTCGAAGTCTCGTTGTCTTTGTAGCTCCTGCTGTTGCTGCAGCCTTTGCGCCTCATCATATTGTGCTTGTAATCTCCTCTGCTCCGCCTCGAACTCTTCTTGTTGTCGTGCTTGTTCATTCTTCCAGAACTCATTTATTGGCTCGGGGTCCGGAGCTGTCTTTGGTGGAGGCGTCACGGGCTTCGTAACCTCACCCCTAGGTCTCGCGGGAAGAGCTGGCGCGTTCTCGTCTTCTTGGAGGAGATTCGGTGGATCTTGAGGAAGCTTCGGGACTGGATGTAAGCTTGTGACATAACGCAGATTTGAGCATTCGTAGTAGAACTTGACGAGGCGGTAGTGCTGTGCATTGTATCGGTCGTGAAGAGGCTTGAGCGCCTCGTCCTCACCCAGGGCTGTCATCTGTCAGTACAATGTACCAATTTGGTATTCGACCTCGTACTTGTGAACATGGCGCGCAGCATGCTTGTGATGAATTTATAGATGCCGTAGCTCTCCGCAATGAGCGGTACAAGCGCAGCCATTCTGCATTCGTTGTTGGATCCTGGCCTGAACGATGCAAAGATGAGCTTCTGGAAAGTCTCGATCTGATCTTGCAGGTTCATCAGGTCCGAGATGGTCTCGTATCCTTCGTTCGGGTCATTGATCGATTTCAAGCTGATGTACTCCTCGTACTCGAATGTGCCGTTGAACTCTGGATGATTGCGGTGGAATGTAAGCTTCTGAATCAAGAAGAAGACGTATTCCTGAATCAGCGACGCGTATCCTCTCATGCCATCTCCTACCATACCGCCCGGCATGCCGCGCGATAAGCTCTCGATCCAGTTGATGTTGGTTTGAGCATCTTTCAGCACTACAGGATGGCCCTCCTGCATGACCTTGTGCACCGTGATCAGAGCCTTGAAAGTTTGTACCTCATCCGCCAGTATAGGTTGCCTGTCTTCCGTCAGTCGCGATATTCTCGGTGGCCAGGCTTCTCCTCATACACTTTCATGGCGGACCAGAAGGACGCCGAGCTCTTGTGGTCCCATGTGTATACAATGCTGCTTCGTACATGCTTCCCTAAGCTGCGTCAGCTTGCGATGCTGGGCGTAGTCTGCAGTGATGATACTCTTGGGCGCGGTCTCCTCTGAGAAGCGGTTAGCAGGTGTTCAAATGTGTTCCAACTCGATGCACCAACCAGGACTAGTCGCCTTCTTTACAACAATGGCAAGATCCGACTCGGACCTACAGTGATCAGCTCCAGCACCTCGTGCAATGCTCATCCTCTACTCACTTGCCCAAGTCGACGTTTCTGGAAGTGTGTAGCGCCATGTTTGTGCTCATGCGCTGTTTTGGTGGGTCAATGATCGGGAATACAGCTGACATCCAGAGTCCTCAGATATCAAAGAGTGGTGGATTTCATGGGCAAAAAAGATTGGTGGAGATCAACATTGTTGTAGCCTGAGATGTCCACGCAATGCAACCACATCTCCATCTCAAGCTGTGCTGCTTGGCGGCTCAGCGTCATCGCGCGCCGCGGCTCTTCGGCAAAGCTGCCGACTCATGTCCTTCCGCAATCTCACCACGATGGCACTTTTTGCCATCGACCTTAATCTGTAGATTTTCCATCCTCTAATGAGTCCAGCAAGCACTTGTTGGACATCGCAGCGAGCTCAAAAATTTGCTGAATGGATTTGAGATCTAATGTCTATATGCAAAGAAAGGAATTGCAGTCTAGTGAGAGACGTATTCTATACTGGGTCTGTCCGCTTGGACATTCCTTCGAGATGCGCACAAAGGCGGTATTGCAGTCTACCTCCGGATCAATCGAATGATCTTGTCAGATGCAAGTTCAGCGACACCCTCGTAGAGATAGGCCGAGTTTGAGGTCGTTGGCGCGGGTGTCAGCGAACCATCAACAACAAAAAGGTTGTCCGTGCCATACACCTTCGCGTTCAAGTCGGCGCAGGCAGAGTCAGCAGATGGCCCAATAGAGCAAGAGCCGCCCCAATCTACGACGAGTCAGTCCTCATTTGACGCTATCATGAAGAAGGAGACCTACGGTTGTTGGTTCGACGAGCAGTATCGAGAATATATTGACGGAAGTCAGCCCTGCTGGTTGCGTTGCCAAGTGGTGCAGCAATGCTCAAGCCTGGGACTTGACGGGCGGATGAGACAAAGCGCTCAAGGCCGATAGTGTAGAGCTCCAAGTCTTTGCCTTCGGGATCGCTGAGCCAGGGACCGGTGCCGCCGAGGTTGGCGACAGTGCCATTGTTCAGGATCGTGACACCTCCCCGACTGAGGATGCCCTCGTTGAGGTTGAATTGACATTGAGAGCGACCGGCGATGGTCGTAGGTGTCGAGCAGATGAGTTGAATGACAACCTCGTGTTCAGAATTGGTCGGATCTTCGACGGCCAACCAGGCAGCCTGCTGACGGCCGAAGTTGGTAAGACGTCCACTGCGACGGAAGAGCAGGTCTTCTGCGTCTTTGCGAGCGACAGTGCCATTGAAGATGCCACTGAGATCATTGTTGGGCAGGCGAGAGGGATCATCGGCGATAAAGGTAACAGAAGTTGAAGGGTGATCGTGCAAGTTGCGACCAACTCCTTGGTTTACGATCCACCTGTCTTCGGTTACGGATGTGTACCTGGCGTTCTGAGAATTGACAAGCTCTTCACGAGGTCCAATGCCGGATCTGAGTAGCAAGGTAGGGGTGTTCCAAGCTCCTGCGGCCACAACGATGTTGCGTCCAGTGATGGTGGTACCGTTAATGCTCACACCAGTAGCGACGGATGGCCGTCGGGGGTTCCGCACGATGGCATCGACTCGGCTGTAGAGCAGTAGGGTGAAGTTAGGAAGCTTCTTAGCGTCCTGGAGGTAGCCAACCACTGGCCCGCCGCGCAGGCCATGCTTGACGGCGAAAATGTCACGGCCGAAAGTGTTATACTTCTCATCAACGTCGACATTTGTGTCGACTTCCTTGAAACCAAGACCCTCAAATACAGGCCGCAAGACCTCGTACACTTCATCTCCGTAGAACTATTCTATGTTAGCTAATTCTTCTCGAGCTGCATGGGCAAAATTACCTTGCCGTCAGCGGAGATTGCAGCGGTGGTCGGAATGCGTCGCTCCACTCTTCTCAGAGCGGGCTGGAAGTCGTCCGCTGTCCAGCCCCTGAAGCCGAAGGCCTTGTCCAGGTATCGCCTTGGTGGCCAGAACTGCTGAGCTCCATTCACACCAGTACCCCCACCGAGACCTTTTGGAGCAAGGGCAGGCACTGAAGTATCGTAAAAAGCCGATGCACCTGGACCGGTGGGCAAATTGGCTGAGAAGAAGCCCATCGCGTCGTGTCTTGTGATGGTAGTGTTAGGGTCGATAGCTCTTTGCCATGGCTGAACTGCTTGACCACCATCTCGTGCAAAGAACGGTCCACCACTCTCGACGAGCAGTGTCTTCAGACCTGCCTCCGCGAACCGTGTGGCCGCGATGATGCCAGAGGCTCCTGCACCAACCACAATAACCTCACTGTGCAAGTCAGCTGCTGAGCTATCCTTCTTGGTCATGTTGGACTGACTATTCTGGTGCGGGAGAGCGGTCACCCTGCGGCACAGCGAATGAGCCAGCTAGTAAAGATGCTGACAGCAAGGCGAAGGTATTTACTCTCATAGCGGATACTTCTTGAGATTTTGAAAAGGAGTGACGCAGAAAATTCTAAAGCTCAGAGAAGGAGTGACTGAAGAAGAAAAGACGACAGAGATGGAACAGAAGAGCTCTACCTATTCAAAGACTGAAGAAGATACCCTATTCTTGTAAGTGGAGCTGACCAAGCCGTCACTCTCCACCACCTCCTATTCACCCGCTCATCTCTCGACGAAGAAGGGTAGATGCAAGATCATGTTAGATCTAGCAGCCCTTACTGGTACCGTTCCGTGTCAGGGCTCATTGGCGAAGCGGGCAGGGTGGAGGAAGAAGACCATTGAGGAGTCTTGGTATGTCTGATGTTGGAAGGCACGGGCTATGCCAAGCGGTGGGTGTGGTGTGTTGAGGAAGATGCCACCCGAGCATATCCGTCAGTACTATGATATGCGAGTCTGAAAATATCAGCACATCTGGTCAAGCAACATCAAGGTGACGGTGCTCTGCAAAGTGTTGCGAACATGCTGTCACCACTTTAGACCCTCAAGCTTCGTCTTCTATGGCCAGATGCGAACAGGTGAACATGCTACATGATTGTATGAACGGGTCGCTTCAGATATAGCAGGGTATGAATTAGGGCATGCATCCAGTAGACGTAGAAGCCATGAGCCACGCGGCTTCCTGGCAGATGTTACCATGAGATAGCAAACCCTGCCTGAGTTCATGCAAGATTGGAGGTTCACCATTGGAACGGTTGTACTTGTGGTACGGCTGCAGTGTGGAGCCGCGCCACGAATGGCAGTGTTTCGAGAATTACTATTGCCTGCACGATTGAGCTTGGCAAATGTCGTGCGATACGATACTATTGTAGAAAGTGAACAAGCGCGGTTGAAGACTTTCCTGATGACCAAGCGAACCGTCCGCTGCGCGTAGTGGTGATGATGCGCGGACGAAGACGGATCAGAAAGTCGCTGCTGAGCACGGAACGACATTCGCGAATGTTGCAATTGCCAATGCTGATCGATTATCATGATCTGCGGCATATTCAAATTAGGGCCATGTGACAATTGATAGAGGAGCTGTCGTGCGTTGAATGAAGCCAAGTGGTGGTCGTGGTAGGGCAAGCTTCCGATTGAATGAACTATTGGGCGAAGCGAGCAGGCGACAAAGCCTTGATCTCATGCTTGGCGGAAAAGAAATCATCGGAAAAGCCCTAAATAGCCCTAGATAGATGAAAGGTGCAAAGTCATGGAAGAAACATGGAAACATCACAGGAGTAGGCCATGAAACTGCACCTCGATAGTGGGGCTCCCGACCGCAGGAAGTTCTGTCGTACTAGACTGCAAATGTGCAGAAGTAGGATCTATCACACAAATTATTCTCATACCCAGCGTAGATACATGCTTCGTATGACCTATGCTGGCTCCACAATGCTGCAAACATTCGTGATAAAATCTGATTGGCATTGCAACATTTTCATTCATGCTCGCTATTTTGGTAGCCATGGCCTCCACCGCCCAGGGACGCCTGCAGCAAAACGCTGTCTCAGTGCCATGCAACAGCCCAGAAGTAGACAAAGGGTATCTAGTGGGCAATGTTGTAGGCCCTGCGGCGATCTCTCTCCTCGGCGATGGAAAGCTTGACACCCTTGCCCTTGGGCAGACTGATCCATGGCTTCTCGGAGCCGATAACGAAAACGTTGCTTTCACGGGTAGCAAACTCGTTGTCGACGGCATCCTTGATGTGGACGATATTGAAACCTCCGTCGTGCCTCTCACGGTGAGTGATGACACCGACGCGGCCCATGTTGCGACCACCAGTGGCCATGGCGATGACACCAGTATCGAAGCGGATGAAGTCGGCAATCTTGCCAGTGGACAAGTCAATCTTGACGGTATCGTTGACCTTGATGGCGGGGTCAGGGTAACGGATCCTATATCCAATATCAGCATCTCTGCGGATCGCCAAAACTTGGCCCAACGTCTGATAGATGCAAACTTACGTTCTGGCATCATGCGTAACCAAGAATGGGATTCCGCCCTTGCCCAATTGTACTCTCTTGACTTTTCCTAGCTTGTACTCTGCCTCTTCCGCGGTGATACGGTGGACAGTGAAGCGGCCCTTGGTGTCGTACACAAGGCGGAAGTTCTCGCCAGTCTTCTCGATTGAAATGACGTCCATGAAGCCGGCAGGGTAGGTGTTGTCGGTGCGAACCTTGCCATCGACCTTGATCAGGCGCTGCATGACAATTGCCTTGCTCTCGCGGGCGTTGAGCGCATACTTCAGCCTGTTCCTGATGAAGACGATCAAAGGCAGCGAATCGCGAAGCTTGTGAGGACCGGGCGAAGCCTTGGGAGCATATGCTCCGGACAACTTGTCCAGGAGCCAGTGGCTAGGTGCCGAAAGACGGTGCTGATGCTGTTGTCGCTGTCAGTATGCAATTGCGATGGTCGCCAGAGATGCTGTGTACCTTCTTTGGACCGCGACCCATGTTGGCGATGTGTGATGAATTCGCTCAGAAGATGAAGCCGAGATCAAAAGTTCAGGTAGGTGATTTTCGTGCTTGGACTGGCCAATCAGTGCTGGCGCAAGATTTCGCGGCGAAAAGATTCTCCTGACCGAGTGCCAAGATCCCAAAGCAGTAAGTGCATGTAAAGTCGGATGTTCGCCGCCGGTCAGGTGGAGTGGGGACGTGCGCCCGACATCCAGGTCTCTTGATGACCGGGCTCCTACCTGATCACTCTTTGCCGCAACTACACTTTATTCATGACCACCTGAACGATACTCAAGAAGGCTGCTCTCCTGAAAGACTTTCTCACATATAGATAACGAAGACAAAACAGCCGACGGCGGCAAGTTAGCAGCGGGTGGCGTGGGAATGACATCGGCTCCTCCCTCATTCTCAGCTCGTCTTTAGGACGTATACAGAACACTCATTGAGATGAACAACCATCAGAGCAACTTCCAGCCTACGTCTCTCGATTTCATCAATCGGCCAAACCCAGTTGAGCCCAGTAACGTTAATCACGGCAATGAGTCTTCAAGCAGCCACCAGCTCGAGAGTCGGACCAATGGCGAGTTACTTCGAGTTCTGCGTGACTCTCGTCTGCACAAATCGTCAAGGGATGTAGCAAAAGAACTCGGTGTCTCCCATCCTCAGAACTCACAACCTGTGCATACGTCTGCGGTACCTGTAACAAATACTACTGTCCAGGAAGATGACAGCCCCAGTAGCGACGGCGTAGCCTACATGCTTCCTCGAGAATTGGGCACGGCACGATATACTCTACCTCCTCCCGCTCAACAAGGTGTCAAGCGCCCAAGACACCAAGTTCCTCCTGTACTTCAGGGTTTGCATCAGCCACCACCCAATGCTGGACTGCTCCCATCCATAGATGCTGAGAACCGCCGGCCGGCTCAGCACAATCAGCAAATCGGTCACGAAACGTCGACACAGACCGAGAACTTCTCCCAGACAGCGGAAGGCGAGTCTAAGACAGTGGTCATCGAAGTTCCTGCCAATGTGCTTCCGCGACCAACACGACGCAACAAGTGGACCGATGAGGAGACTCATGCATTGCTGCAGGGCGTGCGGAAGTTTGGTGCTGGTAACTGGAAGAAAATCCTGACCTGTTCGGATTTCTCCTTCAACCACAGGACAGCCACCGACCTGAAAGACCGCTTCCGTGTCGTCTGCTCTAATAAGGACATGCTCATGCATTACCGAATATATGCTGAGTATATGAAGAATCCTCCTGTCCTGACGCAAGAGACGCACCTTGCTGCAGCCGCTCCAGCTCAACCTGGCGAAGAAAGTACCATGGTGTCTCCGACCGCGGAACTGGATCTCCCTCGAGCGAAGCGGCGGCAGCGAACTAAGTGGTCAGAGGAGGAAGATGCAGCTTTGCTCCGCGGTTTTGGCCGCTACGGACCTTCTTGGACATCAATTCAGCTGGATCCTGTACTAAAGAAGCGGACGCCAACGGACATTCGCGATCGTATCCGGACTAGATTTTCGGCAGAGTATCAGAAGGCAGGCCTGGCGCCGAAGCCATCCAAACCTCGTGCACAGATGCGATCTCAGCCCAAGCCAACGGCCGCAGATCGAACGTCAAATGCATCGCTGCCGAAGCTCTCCATCGCCCCTGCACCGCCTCCGGAGCAAGGACCTCAGACCACATCATCAGTCGTTCGGCCGACCCCAAACTCTGCTTCAGTACCAATAGAAGAGGCCTGGTACCCCGAAACTCCCGGTCATATGGACTCTTCTCATCCTCTTGCGCATCTTCTCAACAGCTCTAACAATTTCTCGCTGCCAAGTTTGGCACCTCTTCTTCCTCGTCTAGGACCCACAGAACACGATAATCACAACTACAATGTATCAACACAATCGATCAATCCACTTGCAACAGTACTGGCAAAGCCTGGAAGAGTCAGCAGCATGAGCACGGGCATGAACACTAATTGATAAGGAGGGGCGCATTGGATTATTTTTGGGCTCAATATACCCTGCTTGAGTATCTTTCACTGTCTTGTATATCTCGAAATCTATCTCAGTTTACCACACGCATTGTGTCCCTTCCTGTTCCTTCTTGTGCGCTATGATGTTCCTCACTTCAAATTGTGATCTGTCCAGAAACCCTTCCCAGCTCGGACGGCTGCCGCCACGCCCATTGCAGAGCCTACGACGAATCGTCCACCGGAGGCGCACCACTTGACTCGATGAGACTATGGTCAAGCAGCTCAGTGAGGAAGAGGAGATCGGACCCAAGAGGTTCGTTGAGTATGCTACGAAGTTAAACTGCTGCTAGCTATCTACTAAGATACTTAAGGACTCTCTAGGCGGTGAAGAAATGAAATGGCCGGCATCATGTACCTCTACCGGTATGATCGACGTTTCTCACTACTCCGTTACGGGTCTCAACTTGGCGCAAAGATGGTTCCATGTCACGCCCTCCAAGCTACCAATCAAATGATCACAACAATTTCCTTTGGCCACTGTCTACAGTTGTTTGGATGCTCCATTTTCCTGACCAGTGAAAGACGTGCTCATGGCTGGTTATCTGGGACATCTCCACCCACTTAGCAATTATTGGTTCTCCAGAAGATACATCCCTCCCGGACTCTCTTCCCCTGCGTCTATATGGAAGTCAGCGATGTCCTCCTCTCGCTCCTGCAAGCGTACCGACCGTACTGCTCTTCAGAGAAGACGTCCTCATTGCAGTGCCTCCAAGTCACATTCGCTCTGCCCGCGAACATGATATTGGGCCACGCGGTTTTGGACCGCTTGTGCTCACTCAATGCATCGTCATATGTAGCCTCAGTCTCTCCGTCACAGAGGTAGTAGACCTCCAGGCTGTCCAGATATCGACCCCAGCTCATCTCGATCATGATATCCACGAAAACAGCAGATGCTCCAGCGTGATAGCTGCGCTCTCTCCACGAGTGCTGAGTCCTCGCCAATTGGATTCCTACATTCGACCACCTTTTCCCGCCTCCCGGCTCGATCCGATACAAGGACGGGAAGAAGTAGAAGTGGACGCCTTAGTGAAGGAGCTGGACTGTCTCTGCGTAGATGTGCTTACAAACGAGACTGAGAGATAGCAAAATGGGGTTTCCCGTACCTCCCCATACTTGGTGTATGTCTGGATTGCTGCCCCTGACCGATTCGATATATGAATCGAGACAGACCTGACGTTCCCGGTATATCATTTGTCTGATCTCAGCTTGGAGGTCGAGGAAGCGATGGAACTTGTCGTGACCACGGCGATGTTTCGGATCGATTGTCTGATTCAGCGCCTTGCGATCCATTGGCTTCGCGATGCGACAGCGCGGAGAGTCTGACATGGCGAGTTGTCTTCGTCGTGAATGGCAAGTCTGGATATGGCTGTGCACCATTTCGAAGAGTAGTGTCCAATCAAGAAGAGGTGGAAAGTAAAGTTGAGTCTGAATCTCGATGAACGGTACGAAGTGAACAGATCAACCCCTAAACAGACTCACTTCATAATACGCTCACTTCATCAGAAAATCACGCCGAGCTTGAGGAATTCTAGCCGATTCACGGGGAGATTTACGACGGTGTAGGAGGATGTGTTGTAAAGATAGTCAGCTCGAATTGACTTGACACGCTCAAGGAGAACATGAGAATTGTCGATAGATACACATTGATGTGTGATAGCAAGACGCCATCTCTTAGGCGACCTTACAGCGATTTGATTTCTGGTCTGCGATGCTTCACCTGACCGTCGTCTCTTACACGCTTCCTTTAGTCTCTTAAGCGGGCGCAGGCTTTCCAACCGTAGCACCAGCCATGGTCGACCATCCCTGAGCACAACTCAGATGTGTAATCATCTACCACGAATTCTTCGTACTCGTAGTCCTCTAGTTCGTCATTCTCCTCCAATAGTCGTTTGGTAGCCCTTGACCATTTCTCGGTGGCAGCAATCTCTCTGGCCCCCCTGTCGGGTTCAATAGCGTCCAAATCACTGCTCGACTTCCCTGAATGGATCTCAAGAATTCGCTCATCATAGTCGAAACCCCGTGATCCAACCCATGCTGGCTCAGAAGCCAGTTGTGAGGGTGTGGCGTCAGATACAATCTGCCGAGCACTCTTTGGATCGCAGTTGCTGTACGATGCTCGATCCTACAAGATGAGACACTACGCTATACCAGCTAAGGCTGAGGAGATAGAAGAGGCATGAGCGGACTCGGGAATAGTCGAGGATAGCAACCGAAAGACAGGTGTCCGATTATCACGACCACTTGCTAGCCTGACTGAGATCGCCCAGAGCCTCTGCTGTAGCCAATGCATTCTTCCTCGCCCTCTTTTTGAGCACGTTCTCGATGAATGCCTCTCCTGCCTTGTATGAGCTTCGCACCAATGGCCCACTTGCACAGTAGAGGAAGCCCAGATCCAATGCTCTTTGCCGCCAAAGCTCGAATGTCTCTGGCGTTACGTACTCTTCCACCTTCATGTGTCGCTTCGTGGGTCGCATATACTGTCCGAAGGTGACAACGTCGACGTCGATATTCCTCAGCTCTGTAATCATGTCAGTGACCATTCCTGAATCGTAAATCGAGTCCGCTTACCCCTTAATGCCGCCCAGATCTGGTCCTCCTTCTCTCCCAGCCCAAGCATGATGCTCGTCTTTGTGATCAATCCTTCCTTACTCTTCTTCGCCTTGTCCAATACTGACAGACTTTGCCTGAATGTCGCCCTCCTATCTCTTACAAATGGCGTCAACTCCTCCACAGTCTCCACGTTGTGCGCGTACACATCCAGCCCGCTCCTCGCTACCATCTCTACCATCTCCAGATCCCCAGCATAATCTCCCGTCAGCGCCTCGACCAACATCGTCGGCGCCTTCTGCTTGATCTTCATGATCGTCTCCGCAAAGTGCCTCGCTCCTCCATCCGCGAGATCATCACGATCCACGCTCGTCAGCACCACGTATCCCAGTCCCCACCTCTTCAGTGCCTCAGCCGTATTCTCCGGCTCATGCGGGTCCAGTGGCGGCGGTGCTCTCGACGTCTTGACGCTGCAGAATCTGCATCCTCGCGTGCACGTGTCGCCCATCAACATGATCGTCGCAGTGGCCGCAGACTTGTTGCTTCCTCCCCAACAGTCGGAAATGTTGGGGCATCGAGCTTCTTCGCATACTGTGTGTAGATTCAGTCCTCGCAGGTCTGACTTGATTTTCTTGAAGTTGTCGTTGGAGGGGATTGGTGTCTTCAGCCAACTGGGCAGCCGAGTATGCATTCGCTTGCGACCTGCGGGACCGATTTCGACGGTGCGGAGCTCGAGAGACTCGGAGACGGAAAGGGGAGGCTCATCGGCGGAGACGAAGTCGTTGAGAGAGGGTCCAGCATTGAGACGGTTGCTGAAGGAGGTGGCGGGCCGGGGTTTTGTGCCGTTGGTGTTCGGCGGGGGCATAGAGTCGATGGTCGTGGCGAAGGGGCGGCGGAGGAGGCAAGCGGGGTGGACTGGCCGCCGGACGCGGTCAGTCGATGAGAGTAGACGTCGACTAGTAGGGCGTAGGTTTGCCATGGTGTCTACAGGGTGGAAGGTGGTGGATGACTTGACTGATGAGGTGCTTTGAAGAAAAGTCGCCTCCAACTCAACCATTCGCCGAAAACAACAGGTGAGCTCCGATTGGCTGACGGCTCTGAGCCGACGCAAGTCGCCAAGCGGAATTTGGACTTCACATCGTGATTGAGATGCTGGCCATTTTCATATGTCAATGCTTGATGGGCGAAATCCCCACCATGACTTCGAGGCATACGCTCAAATGTTTCTCATACGATCCGCTCGAAAAGAGGTACACCATTATATCCACGAAAAAAGGAATCGGACCTGCGGATGTTTTGATCCACACCACTCATTCCGGTCTTTGTTACACGGATGTGCACGCAAAGTCAAAAGGCTGTGGACTTGGTCATGAAGGCGTCGGTATCGTCGAAGCAGTGGGCAGTACTGTCAAGACCATGAAAGTTGGCGATCGTGTCGGTTGGGGGTAAGACTTTATCATCTTCCTTCGCCAAAGCTGCTTCCGAACTTGACGCCCCTTGGTCATCGTGATGTGCACATGTGTTGACATGATCTTTAGATGGCTTGATGAGGTAAGCACACTCTCAATGTCTCTGAACCCTTCCTTCTCCTTCTTCTTGCTATGAAGACGCCCTCCTCACACCGGTTTCATGAATTGTTCTGATCCATGTGCCAGTCTTGCGGGAGCTGCCGTTCATGCCTTTCCGGATATCGACAGTACTGCGCTGACGCCCGAGGCTTTGCATACTCTGATCTGGATCAGGGTGCCTTTGGAGACTACCGCATCATCAACGCAGATTTCGCCTATCGCATCCCGGACACCATCTCGTTAGTCGATGCTGGCCCTTTCATGTGTGCTGGTGCATCGGTGTTCGAGGCCTTGGACGCAGCCGGCACGAGACCGAGCGATCGGGTTGGTGTTGTTGGAGTAGGTGGTCTCGGACACATGGCTATCCTGTTTGCCAAAGCCATGGGTTGTAGCGTGACCGCGCTGTTCGCTTCGCGGGAGCCAACTCCCCAGAAGATCAAAGATGCATTCGAGCTTGGTGTAGATGAGGCTCGATGCATTTCTGACAACGTGAACGAGATGTATAGTCACGCTGAGGACCGAGGCGAAGCAGGTGATGTGGAAGACCCGCCCCTGGAGAAGAGAATTAATGTGCTACTGGTATGCTCGAACGAACTGCCAGATTGGTTCAAGATACTACCTCTGCTGGATCGCATGGCTCGTATCGTGCTCATGACCATCCAGACCAAACCAATAAGCATTCCCTACCTACCCTTTATACTTCCTGGTCATCGCATCATCGCCTCCACGGAAGCGTCAAGGAGGAATCACATCGAAATGCTCGATTTTGCTTCCCGCAACAAGATCAAGCCTTGGGTGGAGAAGTTTCCTATGTCGCAGGAAGGTATCATCAATGCCTTCCAGCGATTAGAATCTGGGCAGATGCGATATAGGGGAGTGTTGGAGTGGTAGCATCACATGCTATTGATCCTTGCTGTCATCCGCATGATCGGCGATCGTGTCGCGGCAGACAACTGCTCCGCTGCCTATGGTCCTAATTGCCGACCGCCCCGCCGTCTTTGACTATCGTTCAAGCTACTATCTTATTGTCGACGGCACAGAATCAAGGCAGAGGCCAAGGCAGGCAAACTCTATTGCTTACGAGTATCAATTGCCTCATTTAATCCCTTCTTATTGGTCCACTTTGTCACATGTGAAGCTGTCTGTCACGTGAAATTCTCCCTTTGAGCAACCTTGGCGCAACTGACAGCGAGCAATGACCGCCTCCCAGCCTCTTTGCCAGCACATCGCCGTCGAGTCACACACTAGCCAATATCCACATGACTCGGCGGCGAGGTATAAGTAACTTCTCCCTCCCTCCTTCCTCCCTCTCTTTTTCTTCTCACTTTTTTTTGTTTCGCTGGGCGGGCACAGACGTACTCTCGATATGGCTTCGGCCACACTCTTGTCTCCGGACTTGTGGTGGGTACCTCGTATCTATCAGGTTAATTCCTGAGCGTCTCCCCCCGTAATTCCTTCATTCACTCAGACTGCTTTGCGACACAGCTCCCTTGTCCTCGAAGCTTGCTCGGACGTTACTGGCCACGGGCACCTCCTCGAGTGGCCTAGTGGACGCGTTGCTGAGACGGATGCTGGGTCCTCAAAAGGGATCCTGGAAGCTACCATAGGTGACTTGTCCCTGGGGGACTTGTCGCTGGATGCTTAGTCTACCCTCTTCGCTGAGCTGCCTTGCGGGCGACTTGTGGTGGATGGCAGGGAGTGATGTATGGCTGCACCCCGGACCGATTCTGGCGGCCTCTTGGTTCATAGCCTTGAGCGCATTTTTGGTCGAAGCCAGAGCCGTCCGGGCCATCAAAGTCATTTCTCAGCGCTTTTCGACAATCTTGTTTCTCTGATAGCGGACTTGAAGGCCCCGCTCGGTACTCGGATCTCACACCATAGCGTTTGTGGATAGACCTTGACCACAGCGTTTGTGGCTCAACTGGACTTCCTCGACATCTTTCACCGGACGGTTGACCGCACCTTTGTGGCTCACATGAACGAATCTTTGACTCTGGTGGATTTGGGGCTTCGTGGAGAGTTGCATATTTCAAACCAGTGGTTAGATTTGAGTGACTTGGATATTGACTGAGATGGATCTGGGAGCTGATGGTGGTTGGTATCGATATGGACGAGTGTTGCTGGTTAGGTCGAGGGAATTTGGGCTGAGAGCATGATTGACATTGAGTTTTGGGTGGGTTTGAGTGTTGGGCATGGACGTGTTGGGTGCTTTGGGACTCGGATGATGGATTTCGCTGGTTGACTTGGGTTGGACTTGAGTTGGTGGATGGACTTAGGTTGGAGCATGGTCTTTGCTGGTGGAGGGTATTGGATGGTGGATGGTATGGGATGGTGGATGGTATGGGGTGGAGGACCTTGCCTTCACGACACTGGACCAACATCAACGCAAGCCGGCACCGATCGCCGCCTACTGGATGGGGACTTCTACAGCCGCTGATGATTCGTACCAGGAGTGCTAGAGTTACTCGTCGTCACGCCTTCGGGCGGACAGACTTGAAAACCACACTCTGACAAGCATAAAGTACCATCGAAGCATAGATATCTGAGGCTGAATTTACTTACTTCATTTCATCCATGATCCTCTTCCTTGACCACATGCTTCTTGTCTGTGTGCCACTCGCCCAGAATACCAATCAAGCTTGGAGGGGCTACGCCTCCTTTGCACCAATCTCGTCTTCATCCAAGGAAAAGCACGTTTAAGATAGGCGTCCATATCCAGTCCCATATGTTGCAAGCCATCGCTCCATGCTGCAATCTTATCCTTCTGTCGTCTTCGCCGGACTTTCCATGGCTTGATCGTCACCCTCGTTATAGTTCACAGTCAGATTGACAGTGTTCAACGCATATCAAAATCATCCATTTTGATGTTGATGACATCTACATCTAACATTCACTGTTGAGTCCTCATCAATCTTAAAACAAGATCTGGCAGGATCCTCCACTGTCGCTCAACAACATCTTACCATCAGTTCAGCGAAGCAACGGCACATTTTATTCAGTGCAGGTGCACTCTCACTCACCTTCAGCAATTATCAATTTCACTTGTCCGTTCTTCGTCAGTTGTGGATGTGCATAGAGAAATGGCTACCAAAGTGGAGAGTGTTTCGGCCGTGTCACCTGGAAATGAACCCGCCGTGGTCCCGTTAGCCAAGCTCGGATTCCTCAGTTTGCCACCTGAGCTGCGCAGCATGGTTTACAAGCACATGCAGTACGATACAAGGAAGCCATCGCAGAAGGTCATATACGCGTACGACACCGTACAGTATCGCTATCGCTTTCGTCAGGGGAAGATCTATCGAGATCTCTGGATGTTGTCTAGGACCTGCAAAGTCATCCGTGCTGAGGTGATTGAGCCATGGTATAGAAAAGGTTCATTCTACATCAACATGGCTCCAAAAGTCGTGTTGAGACATGGGGGCCGCGTGCTCATCGAGCGCAATGATATCGGATTTCAGAGTCCAGGATTCGACTTCGGCTTGATGGAGAGATTGTACTTCAAAATTGATGTCGGCAACAAGGATTGGGTCGACCATGCTGTGAATCTCATCCGCGTGATGGGAAAGGTCCCCCGACTGAGGGAATTTCGGCTCAGCTTTGAGCTTGAGCGATATAAGCCTGGTTTGAAGCCCAATCGGCATGTAGAGGGTGTCGGCAGGGTGATGCATGCTCTGGGGACGGCAGCACTGCCGATTTCCGTCACCATGCAAGCATCAGGATGGGGAGGCACAGAGCTTGCCTGGAAGCTGAGAAGTATGTGCATCGAAGGAGACTAAATCGAGCATGACTGACCCGTCACAGGTTGCGAAGATGCTCGGATGAAAGGATTATTACTGGGCAAAAAGCCGTCCGCGCCCCTCGAGACTGACAAGCTGTCAAACAGACCAGACGCGCAGCACCAAGAGTAGCATTGTTGAGCATCATGAGCGGCGGAGGAAGTCGTGACCCAGGCAAAGTGAGAGAACACGGGAAGAAATGGGTGTAGTCTACCACCCGGACGGGTAAGGGGTTCATGCCGGGCGTGCCATGCTGGCGCGGGAGTATGGCGTTTAGCGTGGCGTCTGCGAATGGGTGGTTCGGGCAGCAGAACGATCCGAGATTCCGGCTCAAACCTGCTGGATATCGCAAAAAAATTGCTTCACACCCGAATTGCATCGGCGAAATTATAGACTCCCGTTCCTACTCACAATGATGTGAACAGAAGTCGTCGCCAGTTGAGGTCGCAAACGCACGGTGCTCGCTCTTCGGAGAATTTGACCCGAATCCGGTCAAAGCTCTCTGTTCGGCATCTCGGTTCGAGGAGAGAATCTTGATCACTTTGCTTCCCCAAAATTCAGGCAAGAAAATGGCTTGCATTTGCTTGCTCCATTCTTTCTCAACCAGGAAACGCAACTCGCAGATCTTGGATATCAACATCTATTTGTCCCCCTTGGCAATTGATCCGGTCAACAAGTCGCATCTATCGAGTGGCGCCAGACGATAAGAGAAGGTCACAATGGACCTCGCCCAAGGGATCCAGGCGGCGGGACCAATCGTTCTAGCTGCTGATCCCTGTCCCGGACTAGACTCCATCTGACAGCTCCACCACGCAGATGGCGTACGTTCCAACATGCCATTTGATGGACGCTACCAAGGACAACCGTGCCGTATGCACAGCTTTCACCTGACACGGCATCTCCGGTTAAACCTGTGAGAAGATGACGCCTTGGGTCAATATCCAACCCTTCCAGATCCCACCTCTCGCCCAGCTCCGTTCGCGATGCTGACTGGTCTGACCGCCTCACCTCTATCCCATCACAAGGCGTCCAAGACTCCCGCCGGCAGATTCGTCAATAGTCTGCACACTACAGGCGCACCTACTTCCACCAGGCCCCAATCATGCTTCCAGAATTGTACCGCCTCGGCCCGCATCTTGCAGTCTTTGTCCTTTTTGCCCTATCCGTGGCTTACTACCACTACATGGCGTATGCTACCTCGCGTGAACCGGAGGCAGAGTTTGGTAATGCGCAATGCTGATCATGAGTGGGACCTCAGGTACACGAGAGCCAATGCCATCAGCATGAGGGTGCCATCGAATTGGTCCGTGGTTCTAGTGAGATGTACATAGGACAAGGTGGGCCCTCAGATTTGTTTCTCTCTCTTTGCGCTCGTACCTTCTGTGTTGGAACGAATAGCTGGAATCATGGCAAGTGAGTATCTGCACAGGTCGCGCAGCATGAACAAGCACACTTACACACCTTTCAGCCTTCAATGTCAGTTCAGCTACGTTGGCGGCTTCGGTCGCTCCCAATTTCAACATACTGGCGCTCTCCGACTCTGTAGCTGCAGTGTCCTCGAGTCTGTCTTCGGCGCAAGCCAGCGTAATCAGCGATGCCCCTCCAGCCATCATTGACGCACTCGCAACCGATGTAAATAACACCACCCCTGCCCCTGCCACGTCCACGTCCACGTCCACGACCGAGGCCTCCGTTCCCGCGTCATCCCCCGCACCCTCCCTTCCCCCGAGCGCTCCCCCGGCCGAAGTCACATTTGCGCCAGCGGAGGCGTCGAACACCTCGACTGAGACCAGTACGCTCACGACGTCTACTACGACTTCCTCTACCGATCTGAGCACGTTCATTCCCTCGTCCTCCACTACAACATCGAGTACGACGACGGACGATGATGATACTGAGACAAGCTCGCAGAATAGCACAACCACCACACAAGCGCCTCCACCACCGCAGTCGTCCACCACGACAATTTCTACCACATCAGAAGTCCCGTCATCAAGCACGACGCCACCTTCGAGTCCTCCTTCACCATCTCCTTCGCCAACCACAACTCCACCCTCTTCTACGACCACACCACCCATCTCAACGACTCCGTCGACCACGCCTTCCACAACTGCGCAGGGTGGGACACTGGCGCCAGCACCTACACTGGACGGTCCAGAAGACGCATCGACCGCTACTTCAGCAGTACCCACGTCAAACGTCAACCCGGAGTTACCAGTCCCTCAACCTGTCCTGCCTTCTACCACCCCGGAGCAGTCGACACTTCTCATCACCATGGCCATGGGATCTGCCACTGTATCTGCTGGAGGACCACCTACAACCATCTCTGGTATTGAGGTATCTGTACCCCCGAATACCGAGAGCATCGTCGTTGGCTCCACTACGATCCCAATCGAGGACTTTAGCTCGGTCATTCCCGGTATCTCAGTATCTGTGACTGCGGGCTTCACTGCTCTACCCGTCTCTGGCAGCTTGGTGACAACCATTACCACTGTGCCAGGATCAGTGAACGCCACGGCCAGCACTCTTGTGCTCACCAGTACCACAAGCCGGACCATCAATGCAACAAGGACTGGTCCGCCATCTGGTTCATCTACTTTGCCACCACAGTTCACCGGCCTGGCCCCGCGTCTCTCGTCCGACAAGGGCATGATGTGGCTCGGAAGCCTCGCTATCGCCGTTGGCATTGCTGCAGCAGCGCTGTAAGCACCACAAAACGTCAGCACATTTCATTTGTACATTCGAGAAAATACGAAAGTCAGAGGACAGCGGGATCTAATGTTTCGAAAACGATTGGGGGATCCATTCTGCACGACAGACGGAGACTGCACGCAGCTTCGCATTCATGGGTGGCGCTTTGATACCCTCCTTTTGCTTTGGGATGGGGAAATATGGTTGACAGTACACGACACTCATTACGATACCCCAATTTCTTAGAACTACTTCACGACACTCCTTATGAGACATGTTGGCATGATTTACATGGATGGAAATGAGGATATAGAGATCCTGCATGGTGTATAAAGTTGAATGCATACTTTCATCTACCTTCTTCCCCCCACCACCAGCCTGATATCCGCCGAGGTGATCTATATCACACCTTCAACTCCCTATACCTCCTCCTCACCTCCTCCTCCGTCTCCTTGACAAACATCAAAGCAGCCGTATCATGCCTCGCAAGTCCCTCAACGACATACTTCTCCTCAAAGACCCCCTTCTCCTCACCAGTCCACATATCCGTAACCCTCCATCTGCTTCCATCCTTCAACTCCGGCACTTCAGCAAACACCACCTCCCTATCCCCAGCTTCGTCCAACGTATTCAGAATAAACACATGCTCCCCCTTCCCGCTGCTGCCCGACCAGTACTCAGCAGGATGACTCTGGTTCCACGTCCCCCACTCGTTCACGCCCCATTTATACGGCTTGATGCTCTCCCCCACCGTATCATCCTGGTTGAACTCAACCAACATCTTCGTCTTCAGTATCTCCAGGATCTCAGGCTTGATGCCGTCCAACGGGGTGCCGATGATAATAGGGCTCTTCAAAGCCGCCCAGAAGGCGAAGTGACTCCTGTTTTCCTCCAGCGTGAGGTTCCCATTGCCCACCTCCAACATATCATAATCGCTATGTCCGTAAAAGTTCGTCGCCTCGGTGAAGAAACTAGCGTGGTTGAGGATGGGCATCAGTCCCCAGGACCAAAGGTACGTCCCCGTCCAAACAGGGTATATGTCCCCCCACATCCGCCAGGACTGCCCGGTTCGGGCGCCCCATTGGTCGATGTGGCCGTGCCCCCATGCGCACTGGGAGTACTGTATCGTGCGGTCCTGGGCGGCAAGAGCGCGGGACATGGCGTCGTAGCGCGCGTAAGTGAGGGAGGTGGACCAGTCGTAGCCCTCGGGAGCGGGGATGGGGAGGGATTCGCTGTCCCCGCCGAGGGTTTGGTTCTCCGCTGGGGGCCCGCCGAACCAGTTCTCTGGCCACCACCTGTAGTCGTCGTACCACTCGCGAGGGATGGCGCAGTTGTCGTACTTGAGGTAGTCAATGCCCCAGTCGGCGAAGGTCTTGGCGTCGATGTCCTCGTGGCCGAGGGAGCCGGCGTAGCCCGCGCACGTAGTGGCGCCGGCATCGCCGTAGATGCCGAGCTTGAGGCCGAGGGCGTGGATGGCCGAGGCCGTGTGGGCGATGCCGCCTGGGAATTTGTTGTAGTCCGGGACGAGGCGGCCGGATTCGTCGCGCGGGTTGGTCTTGTTGGACCAGCAGTCGTCGATGTTGACGTGGTCGTAGCCTAGGTCTTTGAGGCCGAGGTCGATGAGCAGTTGCCCGACGGTGAGGAAGACGGTCTCGTTCATGTTGCATTCGTACTCGTTCCAGTTGTTCCAGCCCATGGCGGGGAGACGGCCGGTGATGCCATCCTTGGGGATGAGCGCGGAGACGCCGCTGAAGGCGATGGATAGGAGGAACGCTTTGGAGATGGCCATGGTGGTGACTGGCTGTGCGAAGGAAGGAGATGACTTACATGAAGGCCTACCTTTACATATGGAGTTTGACCGTGGGGATCTCCACTGCCGCTAGACGTCTCTGAAGCGGAGGACATTCTGCAATCACGACTGGAGGAAGTTTTGGTTGATAGTTTGTATAGTGGATTCGCGGTTGAGAAGAGGTAGAGTCGTGAGTCGGCCGGAGGGGGATCTGCCGATCTGTTCCGTTTTGGCGTCGGAGGCCCAGGGTCCAGCCTCATGCAGGCATGTCAATTTCTTGCGGAGTATTTTATTCTTGTCAAAACTGAAGAATCTGGACAATACTACCACGTCGACGGCAGAGGATGCTATTCGAGTGCGTGGTGCCGATAATTACAACCAGTTGTCGAGTCCGCAAACGCCGACTAGTGCAAGGATCCGTTTCTGGACTTGCACGCTAGAAGTCACCTTTGCCAATTGATGCAAAGACATCAACAACCCTTACGCTACTTTGCGTAGATGGACAGAGAAGTAGATAAAGTATATCGAACACTTGCCATATCCATCATTCAAAGTCTGGCATGCCGGCCGTCTGCCCTCGTGCAACGTTTGAGCTTCAACTCCTGAACCGGATTTCGAAACGGCGTCCCACTCTGACACCGTCCTGCTTCTCGCCACACAGTGAACGACATGCACAAGTCCTGGACGTCTCGTATCGTCGTAAAATGGCAAGTGAATCACTTGGCAGACGTGGCGAACGTAAGTCGACGGTGACAAATGTTGACAAGCTCTGCTGTCGAAACTGGTATGAACCACGACTGGTTACCCCCTGAACGAGCCCTACACCGCATGCTGCTTGACACCCTTGTAGGTCTCATCTCGACAGCCACGTAAGCCAAACTTTGTGAGGATGGACATATAGGTCGCTGCAACCCATTGTATTGTGAGCATCACTACCACTCAAGCACACACAACGTCCAACATCATGCGTACCTGCTTCCTACTTACCGCTCTCCTCCCTATGGCACTCGCCACCAACCTCATTTACGAGGGTGCGTGCAGCGCAGGGGCTGCTTGCACTGACGCCCAACGCAACGCAATCAAGAATGATCTGTACAATGACTGCAAACGCTACTCCACCTTGAAGACGCCGCTGTGGGGACGATTCGAGGCAGACAACTACCACTTCAAACTTATCTGCCGGTGTGTGGAAGGGAAAGGTGCACCAAAGGAGACCAGCAAAGACATCAAAGACGCTGGCAAAGTGTCGATGCAGTTGCAGGGCGGCAAGGGATCGGGATGCATGTAGATGTTATCACTGTGGGATACCTCTGGCGTTTGGGGTGTTGAAATGGGAAAGATACCCGAAGCGTCTGTTTCGTCTATGGTTGGCAGGCGTTGGTTGGTGGTCGAAGCAAGGTTGACGAACAAGGTAGTCGTCTGAGTATATCAGGCATGATGAAGAGAAATAGTCATGTTCTAATGACTTGAGCGGATGACAAACGAGTCGTTCAAGGCCGCCCATAAACCCCTTGATACTCCAGTGCTTTTTAACAAACAAAGAGTATAGGACACTGTACCTGCGCTAGTCTTGTGGATGTGCCTGCGGCTTTCTTCTGTCTTCTGATCATCCAGCTCGCCTCTTCCGGCCTTGAGAACGCCCAACATGTTCTGAACGATGGATTTTGTGACGATTGTTGCCAGACACAGCCTCCCGGGAGTCGGCATCAATGCAGATCAATCAGCGCTAGGAAATGAAAACTCTGGATGCGGCTCGCAAGGCGTCCCGCAACGAGACAAGCTTCCGTCTTTTTTTGTTCCTCCCATGTCCCATCCAATTTCCACTCGTCCTCTGAGCACCACGGACAAGACTCCGACTGGTGCGGACATATCATGAACCGAAAAAGAGGTCAGTGAACTGGAACTAGTCCTGCACATCACGTCGTGCAGTGACTATACTTGGACGCCTCTGGGAAACACAACAAAACCTCATCTCGGAAGCAGCAAACCGTGGTAGTATATGTATCTTCTTCTTCTATCTGCACTTCTGTCTTGACCATTATCGCACCTTTGAATCACTAACATACATCAACTCGACAAACATTCCACCGACATCAGAAGATCTCACTATCGACCACCATGTCCTCCAGCAACGGCACCGTCCTTCCCCTCTACATTGCTCAAGGCGACCCACAAGGAATTGTCGCCTCTGTCATCTCTGCGAACCCTTCACAGACTGCCCTTGTCGTCAATTGCCCGTCTGGCACAGATGGCAGTGACTGTGGATACTTTGACCTCTCCATCACTGTTGGCCCTTGGGCCGCAGCCACACCACCGCCGAACCTTCCAGCTACTGGCCGCTACGACATGTACATGGCCATGAACAGCGGCAGCGAACCCGACGCCAATGGCAACGAAGGCTTCACGTTCAGCATCGGATGCGACATGACGAGCCGCACCGTCCCTTCTGTCTGCACCAGCGTCAATATTGGCGGCAACAACGAAGGGGTCGAGACATCAACCTTTTCCGTTACTGGCACCGACACAGTCGACTTCGCACTTGCCAGCGTTACCGTCACAGCAGGCGCCGAGAAGTTATCTGCTGCGTCAACGGCTACTCTGGTCGCCCCAAGCACGACCGCATCCGGTGGAAGCACTTCTTCTGCCACTCCTGCTAGAGGATCAGCGTCTGGCGCCACATCCGCTACTGGCAGTGCAGCAGCACCCAGCCAGACTGGCGGCGCGGCGGGTGCGTACAGTGTCAACGTGGGCACGATGGGACTATTGGCTCTCGCTGTCGCTTTCTTCACGAGGTAGACCTCGCGGTCATGGATGACACACGATAGACTTGTACATATATAGACATGGCATGTAGTAAGGCGCTGGCTGGTCCGGACATATAGGCATAATACCCGTGGAGAACCTGTTCAGTTTCAGTCAATCCCATATCCTACCATGATCGGTTCTACTACAAATTGAGTCTTGCCTTAGCGGTGACCTTTGCTGGCGGCGGTGATGGTTGATCGGCCTTCGGAGTTCACGTCCGACTCATGCTTCCCAATTTCTGTGACGCACAGCATCCCACCTCAAATATCCCCATCTACCCCGCCAAACACAATCACACTTTTGCTCACCCACACACGACAACATGGCCGACCAATCTGCTCCGGCGGGCCAGTCCGCTGAAGCACTGCCAGAAAGGCCCAAGGAGGATGCCCCAGCTGGCGCAGAGGGCGAGAAGGGCCCCTCCAAGTCGGCTCTGAAAAAGATGCAAAAGGAAAAGGAAAAGGTATGACCTTTGCGATACGTGATCAATGCGTCTCAACAGACAGCCTGGTCCTTACGCAAGCTCCACTTGAGCTTCAACATGACCACAGAAGCTGACCAGAGCCATCACAGGCCGAGAAAGCCGCCAAACGCAAAGCCGAAGAAGATGCTGCACGCGCCGCCAAAGATGCCAACGACGTTTCCAAAGCCGACTACGGCGAGCTGCCTGTCCTGCCAGAAACTCCAGCTACTTCCGTCCCCCGCGTTACCCTGTCCGAGCTCTCCAAGCAATATGCCGACACGTCCTCCCTCACCGAGCCAGGCGGACCAGAAGTCGTCTTCCGCGCTATCGTCGAGAATGCCCGCAACCAGTCCGCAAAGCTGTCTTTCTTGCTTCTCGGTCAAAGTGGAGACAACATTCAAGCCGTCGTGGCCGAGAGCCCCTCGCTCAGCAGACAGATGGTCAAGTTCTGCGGATCAGTTCCTGCAGAGAGTGTGGTGGTTGTGCACGGTATTGTCAAGCGACCAAAAGAGGAGGTCAAGAGCGCGACTGTCGGACACCTGGAGATCCATGTAAAGCAGCTCTACATCGAGTGCAAGGCCGATGCGCAATTGCCTCTGCAGGTCGCGGACGCTGAGCGACCAATTCCTGCAGAAGGCGAGGAAGAGAAAGAAGAGGAGGGCGGACGACCGATCGTCACGTTGAACACGCGGCTGAACAACAGGATCATCGACTTGCGAGCGCGGCACAACCAGGCGGTGTTCAAGATCAAGCATGGTGTCACAGCGCTATTCCGAGAATATCTCGACGGCAAGGGCTTCGTGGGAGTACAAACGCCAAAGCTGCTCGGCAGTGCGTCAGAAGGAGGAGCCAACGTCTTCGAAGTCAAGTACTTTGACCGCAACGCCTATCTCGCACAGAGTCCCCAGCTGTACAAGCAGATGCTGATCGCAGCACGCATGGAGCGAGTATACGAGATCGGCCCTGTCTTCCGCGCAGAAAACAGCAACACCGCCCGCCACTTGACCGAATTCACCGGCCTCGATCTCGAAATGGAATTCCAAGAACACTACCACGAAGTCGTCGCCTTCATCGAAGGTCTCATGCTCTTCATCCTCAACGGCCTCAAAGAGCGCTACGGCAAAGAGACCGACCTCATCCGCAGCATCTACCACGTCGAAGAATTCAAGCTACCAGAAGTAGGCAAGACAGTTCGGATACCCTTCTCCGAAGGCGTCAAGATGCTCCGCGACGACGGCGTCGAGGTCGGCGAGTTTGACGATCTCAGGTACCATCCCCCTCTCCCCATAAACCTCCCCATATTGACAATCCCCCAGCACCCCCGACGAGAAACGTCTCGGACGCCTCGTCCTCGAAAAATACAACACCGACTTCTACATCCTCGACCGCTACCCCCTCGCCATCCGACCGTTCTACACCATGCCCGCCTCCGACGCCCCCGCTTTCACCGAAGGCAGCGCCGACCCCAACAGCGGCTACAGCAATAGTTACGACTTCTTCATGCGCGGACAGGAGATCATGTCCGGCGCGCAGAGGATCCATAACGCTGATTTCTTGAGCAAGAGGATGAAGGAGCACGTCAGTCCTGTCGACCCCAATGCGCCCGGGCTGAAGGATTATGTGGACGGGTTTAGGTATGGGTGTCCTCCTCATGCTGGAGGTGGGATTGGACTCGAGAGGATCGTCATGCTGTGGTTGGGTTTGCCTAACGTGAGGCTCGCGAGTCTGTTCCCTAGGGATCCGGGGAGGTTGGCTCCTTAGGACACTTTATCTTGGGGCTAGAGTAGAGCATATCGAGCAGCAGCAGAAGACTCGAATGCATCGAAGCTGGAGAGCTGGGTACTTGCTCATACGGCCGTGGTGTGATGTGGACTATATAGCTACCCCACCTGCCGTTTCTCCCACCCTTTCTCGGCTAGCGCCTTAATGGCATTGACCTCCTCCCCCGTCTCCTTCCCCTCCTTGACCCGCCCCCTAAATACTTCAAGATCCCTCCCCGCCGCAATCCAGTCTATGCCGTCATGTCCACCATCTCCCTCGACTCCAGCAGCAAGTTTCGAGAAGAGCTTAATCATCCTTCCTGCATCTTTGCCTCCTGATATAAAAACCATTGGCTCTGTTGTGATAGAGGAGAGGAGGATCCAGGTGGCTTGTTGGAGGACGTCGCTTGCTCGTTTGGCTTTCGAGAGGGTCTTGAGATTTTGGGCGATGAGTATGGAGCGGGCGAAGAGGAGGTCTTGCCCGCTGTCGCTAGTGGAGTCCGGGGCGCTGGATGTAGGGGGTGAGGAGGCAGGCTCGGTTGGTGCGTCTGGACTGCCAGGCGAGCTGGTCCCAGGTACCGGCGTGGCAGATGTGGGGAGTGCGGTGCTCTGGCTTCTTGAGACCGTTCTGGATGTTGTTCTTGATGTCGTCTTGCAGCTGATTGAGCGCCCACCTGCTCTTGAGAGAGGGGTGTGTACGTCTGGCAACTTAACTTTGCGGGCAAACTTCTTGAATGCAGACTGGAGCGTGTCTAGGTTCCTGGCTTCTGAGGCGGCGGTCTTGAATTTGTTGAGCTCTTTCGCGAGATCTTTCGGCGGTGGTAGATCCAGAGTGGCGGTAGACTTGAAGAAGGTTGGAAGTATGTCGGATTTGACGTACTCGAAGAGGAAGGAGGATTGATGCTCTGCTAGTGTTTGATCGGCGGCGTAGAGCGTGAGAGGCGAGGTATACAGGTGGAGTGGAAATTGTAGCTCCGCCCGTAGAGCGGTGAGGAACATGGTGCTTGCCTCTGCGGAAAAGTTGGAGAGCTGAGTAAGGTATGCCTCTTTGAGAGTGGTACTGCTGGTAGTGCTACTGAGAACGAGCTTGCACACAGTTTTGTCTTCCTGACTTTGGCTCGTGGTGTCAATGGCGGTGCGAAGCAAAGATCTGACTCTGTCCCCAAAAGTCGTGTCTCTATCTTGCGTGTCCTTCCACGAGGTATGTGCAACATCCGGCATTAGACCCAGCAGCTTCGTGATGGTGGCCTCCAGTGTGCTTGATTTGATCAGCACCGAATTGTTTTGTGGCCAGTGTTCGCCGCCGTCATCTCCTTCGCAGTGGACTTCGATCGTGTTTGCAAACATCTCTGTCTGCTTCATCCGATGCAGTACTGTGGTCTGATGCTCCGCGGATCCAGCGATGATGCACCATCCCTGCAGGTTCAATTTCTGACCATAGTCCCGGACGGCCTCCTCCAGTCTCCCCTCCTGCTTCCGATTGAGAGCCGCAAGAGGTATAAACCACCATGCCCCGCCCTCAGATCTGAGGTCGCAATCCCCAGGTCTGCATCCGCGCAAAACATCCGCTAACAAGAAGTTTACCACTTCTGCGTCCCATCCTTGGAGCTGAAGCCGCTCTGACTCCCTTCCTTCCGCGACAGCTTGATCTCGAAGTACCTCAAGCCGCCGCCGGGTGCCTTCCCACAACTTCTCCGTGACCCACCAGTCCCTCATGGACGTCCCCGCAAAGGTCTTTGCGAATTTGAGGATGATAGCCTTGACCATCCCCTTCTCCAGGCCGAAGAAGTCCGTCGCCTCGTCGATGTGTAAAGGCCTGCGTCGAGCAAGGTTGAAGAACCATATCGCCACTACCTTCTGCTGCCAAGGAGGCAGGTCTGGCTTCCGCCAGCGAGGTGTGGAGAAGGATGGGTTGTGGTCAGCCCATTGTAATAGAGGTGCTGGATCTGCTATATCCAACAATGTAGACAGGTGAGTCGTGGAGACGGAGCCGTGGGTTGCAACGTGTGAAGTGAACTTTCGCTTGAGGACGGAGATAGGATAAAGCTGCGGCTTGCTGGCGGAGGAAATGAATGTCGGCAGAGCTTTAGCGTCGCTCGAAACAAGCTCGGTTGAGCGCGAAGTGTCTGGACCGATTGCAGACAAAGGGTCTTTGTTCGACGTGCTGTGGGCAGATGATGGCGGGAAGAGGTCAATGAGGTGGCGGACGTCCGCGGTGGTGAACATTATCGGCAGGATTTATCGTTCCAGGATCCCAAGGACATGATGATCTAGCGAAACCAAATTGTGTTCTAGGCAAAAGTCGTTAAAGTGGTTGATCGCAGTGCAGCATCGGAAGGACTGTTTCTTCAAGTATGATGCTAAAGCGCAACATTCGTCAGCCGAATTGTCTCCGAGACATCTACGAAGCAAAGTCTCAGCAGCAGGATAGCAAGTACCAACGTATGGATTATAAAAAAATTTATGTACACAAATTGATTTTACAGACAAAAGCCATGATCACCTGAAAGGCCAGGGAGTCATCAAAGTTGTGAAATATGTCCTCTTGCATGACTGTCAGGGAATCATCGTGGTCCCCCCTTACGTCTTTACCCCTACTCGGACCACTGAATGACTGGCTTGAGGACCTGGACGTGTTTAGTTTGTGTCTTCGAATCAGAACTGAGTATGATTTACTGTTCCTTTCTTCAAATCCTCGACGGCCTCCTGAAATTTTTTAATTGGATACACTCGACAGATACGATCTACGGGAAAGGTCCCTTCTCGGTGCCATTGCATGAGGGTGGGCAAGAACTGGAAATACAATTAGCCATGCGAACTGTGTCAACGTTCAATCAACACCCACCTTGCCGGCAGGAGCACTGCCACCAGTCGATCCGCTATAGGACTTATTTGCAAAGATCATATCCACCACGTTTGCTGTGACTGTGGCTGTCGGTGCTGGAATGCCTAGGGATATTGCTCTTCCTCCAACCCCGAGGCAGTCGACTGAGCTCTGGATCACCGGTGATACTCCACTACATTCCACCGCATAATCTGCTCCGTCGTCCGTGAGGCTCTTGATATGTGATACGATGTTGTCAACCTTCAACGAGTTGACGACATGCGTGGCTCCGAGGCTAGAAGCAAGTTTTAATCTGCTGTCGACGATATCCACAGCGATTATCTGTCGAAGCTTGAGATGTGCCGCTGCCATCAAGGCCGCCATTCCGACACTTCCAAGACCAAAGATCACGATAGAGGAATTTTGATCGGGCTTGAGATTGTTGTATACTGCACCTGCGCCTGTTTGGAAGCTGCAACCAAGAGCTGCGTAGTATGGTAGGCTTTCCGGAAATGGACATTTGACCAGTACTGATCTAGCGACTACAGCATGTTTGGAAAATGAGGACTGGCCGAAGAACTGGCTTCGCACTGATGTCCCATCGAGCAGAGATGCGGGACTGGTACCGTCGGTCAGGCGGACGGCTGTGAAATTGACATTAGGCTGTGTCCTGCAAGGTCTGCCAGAGTCGTCCAAACAAGGTCGACATGATGTGCAGCGTAGTGGGGACATGATCACGTGGTCGCCGACCTTGATATCATTGTTATCCGGGTTGGCACCTATGGCTTTCACTATGCCAGCACCTTCATGGCCGAAGATAGCGGGAAATTCTGTAAAGGGTAGTAGACCTTTTTGCATTGACAAATCCTGTAGTAGGTCAGAGGTATTGCGATACACAGAGCTGAGAACGAGATACGGTATGACATATCCCAGTGTAGAGCATCTCTACGAGGACCTCATCATCGCGCACTGCATCCAATCGAATTGCCGTGAGCTTGAATTCCGAGCCGGGCTTGTCAACCACCAGGGCTTCCGTTTGTACAGACATCTTCTGGACTGGGGATGCCGCCAATATTTCTCGCAAGTAATGGCAGTGATGCGATTGTATTATGGTTGCTGGATATTTGTGGGGCACTTGTGGGGAGGCGGTTTGCCGCGGCTATGCCCCAACCCTCGGGTACGGTAGATCGTTTGTACTGATACCACTGTCTCACCTGGCGGGCACGCACTTACTTCCATGCTCGCTCCACTCATACTCTTGGAGGCGATGCTCAAATCTCATCGAGCGCTATCAGATACTCGCTTACTACGACACGGCTTCTGCAACGTCTCCTGAGTCTGCACATGTCCTCAGCTGGGGTGCGCCCTGCTCTAGTGCCACAATTCGTCACCATCGGCTGGATGGATCAGTATTCTTCCAGAGTCGCATTGTCATGATCCCCAGTCTCATCTCGGTATTTAGCAGGGACGAGCTTTGATAGTCCGATATTCTGCAAGCGCTGCTTCTCCGCATCTGGTCAGAGATCAGATATTTTCATCCTTTGGTACAGTCATGACATGCTCACCTGTCCACATCGGCACACTGTCGCTCTCGAATGTGTAACTTACCCAGCATCTGGCTTCAACCATACCGATTGCCTCTATCAAGCTCTCGTGCCTTGGCTGAAGTATGTTGTCCTCGAGACAGCCTTCGCATGTGCACCCCGTCCAGCCATCCGGAAAGGGATCTCCGTCGAGGTCGGCGAAATCGTAATCGACTCGAAGCCTCGTGAGAGAATTTCCCCATTCGATCATTTTCATCATCCTGATGTAATGTGTTGCCATGTCGTCTGCAGTTGCAAGCCTAACGTCAAGAGATCCGATCAACGTCCATGGGAGGTCCTTGATCATATCAAATGCTGGGCTACTGCGCTGATCGACAGTCGCTGAGAAGCAGAAATCCAATTTCTTGTACTGCAAAGCAAGAGTCTCCTGATATGTCTGACGACAGGTAAGCAGCAGGGCATGTAGTGTCCAGGAACAGCGGATGGTGTTAACAGGCTTCTCGTAATCCTCGGGGGTGTACTCGCCAGGCTGCCCGAAGTCAGTGTATCAGACAGTACCGAAATCACCTTTGTAGTCGTTTCTTTCAAAGCCGATGGCTTTCAGCTCGCGCCAGACGAGTCTGCGAACCTCAGGGAATAGGTCCATCAAGCGGAAAGGTCCAGTGAATGCGGCAGTGAGATCGCTGTCATCGCCTGCCTTGTCTCGGGGAATCGAAGCTTCCTCTTCGGTCATGAGTATTTCTCCCTCTTGATCATGATCGTCAACATCTTCCCTGTTGTCGTTGTGGACGTTGTTGCTGTCGATATCAATATTGCCATTGTTGTCGCTGTCCTTGTCATCACCATGTGTCACATCGGCAGTATTGTCATTAGATGGCAGGACATCGAAGCTTGCTCCACCATTCAGTCCTGAACGATGTGACAAGAGAGGGGTAGCGGTCATTATGATGCTCCCATAGATGACGGATCGAATGTGCTTATCGAGAAACAGATTTTAGTCGGGAAGAGTGATATTGTAGTGCAACATAGATCACTACCAGAGATATGACGTTGCGGAGGCAGGATCGACTATCGACAATCAGGCAGACGCGGAAGCCATGACATGAGACGCGTCTGCAGCACGCGATTGGCACATGGAAACGCATCTACCTAGCCAAACGCAGGATGGAACGAATTGAAGCAATACAAGACATTGACAAGATAGGGCATCGTTCCTGGCGGTAATGCACGGCATAGCAGCACCACCTGGCAGTATTGATACTGCTACATGCATATCTATGCTCATGCCTGTGTCCGCCAACCTTGCGTCCGCTTTCCATCACAGATCAAATTTCGCCTTGACAACGGACTACCTTTCCTCCTCTGCTTCTGATGCTGGTTAGTAGTTTCAGATATGCTTAATCAGGCTATCATACTTACCGTCGAGAGCATTACTTCTACTCACGCGACACGTGATCTCGACCCTTTCCCTCATCCGAATCCGTCCCCAATATGCCACCATGTCCATGGTCTCCAAATCGATACCCCTCTTGATGACTCCTCCATAATAACTCCGAGTCTGATCACCTATCTCCACTTCCAAGTGCTTCAATCGCTCTCCCCAGTCCAGCTTTTTGATCAATCGCTTGAAGTCTCGTGCGAACCGTACAAAGTGCTCTAAGACGATCGTGACACGCAATAGATTCTTGTATGGGCAGAGAACCCTTGGAAAGTTGTGATGGCGGACGTGCTGATCGTTCAGCTGGACGAAGAAGCAAGCATCAGTCTTGTCGTATATCAAAGGGTGAACTTCCGCATATAGCATCTTGCAAAGAGTGAGCCATGGGAAGAGATTCGACTGCTCCTTCATGGTGCAATATGCGTGTTGTCCTTTCTCGGTGCGAACCGAGCAGAAGTTTGTCGGCTCAGTCGTCTCGTAGAGTGCGATGTATTCCGTTTCGCATGCCGTGTATACCATTCTGCGCACTTCGAGTGGTAGATCGAGAAAGCCTGTTCCACTGGATGGAGACTTTTCTCGTGGTTAGTATCGGATTTTTTATTCGTCTGAGAGTTTCTCACGCGTATTCCGGAACCGCTCACTTGTGCCCAGGTCAGGTTGTAGCTAGCAGTCGGATCCCGCATCATTCCTACTAGATTTTCCATCATTGATGGCGTCCAGCGCTTGGTGCTCGTATTTGTCAAACGTGAATGTATCTCTGGAAAGGTAAGGGATTGGGATTGACATCAGAAACGACGACGCTCCGACACGTACACCTCACGTGACTCCCCGCTGGCTTCGACCAATCTACAAATTCAAGTGTGTAAGAGCGGGTAGCCATGGATATGACAGGATCGTGTTTGTATGATAGCATCTACAGTGAGCTAGCAACGAATACCGGAATCCCCCAATCTCAATCTGTCACCGTCATTCGGATTGCCGCTCAAGCCTTCTTTCCAGTCTCCTCTGCTTGCATGAGCACCATTCTCTTCTCCTCCGCATCTGTCGCAGCATATGAGTCTCGGAAGAATACAAGATCGTCATCGTACTTACCACGAAGTCCTTTATCCGCGTTCCACTCTCCAGGCTCTATCTCTACTGAAGTCTGACATCGTATCGAATTCCAGTAGAACACCATGTCACGGATCTCTGATCTCGCTCCCATCTCTATCAAGTCGATATCCACATTCCCTGGATCCAAGTTGCTCCAGAAATGCCCGATCTCAAGGCTGATACTCTTCAGACATCTGCCCCAGTCGAAGACATCCATGATGTGTTGGAACAAGAGGCCAAATCTACAGAATGGGCTGATCTCGAACGTTACATGGCGGATCCAGTTGAGACGTCGCTCTTGCGCGATGGTCATAGATTCCCAAGGGTCACTACTGTCGACGCTATTAAAGGTGAAATCTACGTCTCGATACAGAATGTAGATTGCCTCTCTATGCATCGTGCTACAAGTAGCTACAAGGCTAGCCAGGGTGGGAAGACTTTCGCCGTCATTGTCGTAGAAGCGGCAACCATCCATCTCCGCAGACCACTTGACAAAGACCTTAGTGAGTAAGTACCAGTCCTCGATGCCCACATCGATTGTAATGCATCCGATATAGATGTCGCGTCTGATCTCGGGCGGTAAGTCCAGGAAGCGGAAGTAGTAGTTCTCACAGTCCTCATTATGCAGTCAGATACCCGAAACAATTTAAGAATTATGATTTACCTGAGCGCCGCTTTGATAGTCCAGTATTTCAGTGGTAGTTTCTGATGGCAACGCCATCATGAACACAATTGATGTGGCCGTATCGAAGGGACGAAATCTGGGATCTGTTCACGGAAGCTGCGAGGAATTTGCGAGGGGCCTTACGTCACAAGAGTGCTCCCTCCCGTCGGCAAGCAATTGACCACAATGGCCCTCACGAAAGATCCACCAAACGTGCTCTGCGAATTTACCACTCAGAATCGTGTTCAATGAACAGACTTACAGCTACAACCGTGTCTCCCTGCTCTAACTATTGATGTACTCGACCCAGCGAAGATCCAGAATCAGATAACCATTACTCCTTGTCTCCTTTGGCATCCGCAGTCTTCATCTTTTCCTGTCGTTTCTTTTCGGCACCTGTCGTGCCTGTCAGCATTGCTTGACGTGATGTCAACGAAGTGACTTACTTCGTAGACGGCTATTACTCCAGACCGAGCCCATAAAATCAACCTCGGACTTGACTTTGATGCGGGTCCAGCACGCAGCCATAGCCTTGATTTCCGACTTGACTCCAATCTGCATCAATTCCGATTCCAGGACCCTGTCTGGAATCTCTGTATTGTCGTCCCCAATCTGCAGGTAGAGGCGATCAAGAGATTCTCCCCATGCAAATGCGTCCATGATCTCAATAAAGGCTTTGCCAAATCGATCGAGCGGATCGAGCTCGAGGCCAAGTTGACGGATGAATTTGAATTGGTTCTTGTTCGCAACCGACGCTTTGTACCACGGATCACGATCATGCGTCTCCGTGACATCGAAGAAAAGGTTCGCATGATACATCGCATAGCTCTCGCTGTAAATGGTTCTGCAAGCCCGCCGAAGAGAGCAGATGGTGGTGAGTCGAGATCCCATCCTCAATTCGTAAGCAAATTGTTGTCTTTGCTCTGACCATGCAATCTCAAGAGTGGTCGGATCATTGTTTAAATTGTCTTGATCGATTTCCATACAGCATTGGTAAATCTCTTGTCGGATTTCGGGTGGCAAGTCGAGGAAGTCAATGCCGCCGCCTGTCAATAGCTCCTGCAATGGTCAATTTAGAGCTCCACGATTTGCGAAAACTCATTACCTTAGTCTCACCGCTATCTGTCTCATCCACATTCGTTGATGAAACCTCTGCTGAAGCCATCATGAGAGATCTTGCTAAAGGTCAGATTGTGTGAAATGGAGGAGACGCAGTTGAGGTGTTCGGCAAAGCTCCTTGAACCCCACACAAATCTGGGGACGGCCGTTCGACCCACATGTAGGGGCAACAAACGGAGAAAATACCATGAAGACATGGATCAATGGCCAATTCATGGCTGCATTGCAATGAACAGACCTGAAGTCAAGGAAGAAGCTTGCATGAATAAGTCAAACGAAGTTGATGAAGGTTCGAATCAGAGATATATCCTTGGGCGACCCGAAAAAAGCAAGCTCACATTGATTGCTGGCCGCAAGACCAGGGCATTCCCTCTGTCCGCAACTTTCTTGGCCTTCCAGACCTTCCGTAACTTAGCTTTCTGAGCAGCCCTCATAGTCATAGATGATTCTGCCCCTCTCTGATACATTGCGCCATCCATGCTTGTCCGGCCTTGCCCGTCGTCTCTGGGTGACTACTACTCTGTTCTTATTCGGACTCCTCCTCGGCCCCTGCTTCGTCATCACCGTCTTCTTTTTCTTCATCCTCTTCAAGCGGCTTGACGAGTTCCCAGCGCTCCTCCTCAGCTTCTGTCACAACATCAGCGGGTAAGACCTATAGAATGCTGTCTGCACATACCTTCCAACCTATAGATCCACTCGGGAGGCTCTGCCGCTTTGCAGCTGAACCTGATGGGGCACTTCAGCACAATGTCCATCCACTCATTCTCCATCATGAATTCAGCGGATTCAAGTTGGGTGGAAAGATCATCCATCGAGCCATAGATGGAGCTGTAATATGCACTGAAGTTGACCACACAGCTTGTGAGAGACGTAATGACGGACAAGGAGTTGATAGTGCCTGGCAGATGGGCAAGTGCATCTTCGTCGATGGGCACGTTGATCAAGAAGTGGGTGACATTGTGCGCCGCAAGTCTCTCAGTGGGAGGGCTGAACCACCACTCTCCGTGCTCGCTCTTGCTGATCATCTCCATGCAGAACGTGCTTGCACTCCATAAAGAGTCCTTAATGTGGTAGTAGGCTTCTTTGTGGGTGAGAGCAAAGTGAAGTAGGTCAGGACTGGGCACGATACTGCTCTTCCCGTCACTGCGGTTGATCTTGACGATATGCCTGCGGCTAGTGCATCTTTCGATGGCGCTGGAGTAAATCATGTCACGAATCTCTGGTGGTAGTTTCTGGAACTTGAAAATGTCACCGGTCGAGCCGATCTCGCTTGAAATATCCATATGGGCTCCAAAGTGTGCTTCAGCGATGTGTAAGGCTGGATCTCGGAGAAGTGAGGTCAAAGTTGCGCGGATGGCTGAGTGGACGTCGGACGCAAGAGGTGTTCTGTATGTAGAGATTGAGATGAACTCAGTGTGGCTGAGATGGACGAAGCTATGAGAGCCGGCTGAAGGCTGATGTCACTCGGTCGTTGAGGTAATTCGACGAAGATGCGTCACATAAAGTGGTGAGTGGCTGATAAGTGAAAGGCCTGACTGAGAGTAGTAGAAGGCAATGAAAAATGCCGAAGGAGGTCGTTGACTTAGCCTTCAGCAGACATTTGCCGTCGATCGTCATGCATACAGTGATATGGACACATGCGTCGTCAATGGATTGACATGACTGCAAGACCTACTTCGCATGTCGCGGGAGATTCGAGCAAGATCGTGTCTGTAATATTGGTCATTTCTTAGTTGCGGCTCTCTCGGCCATCAAATCCACATCAGCTTCCCTACAGAGCTTTTCCCAGACAAGTTGTGGTCTTGTGTCCTCGCCACGATCATGATACTCAAGCTTCTGCAGCATCTCCTGGGTCTTGGTGTTCCCATACATTGTCTTCAACCATTTCGTCTCGGCGTCTATCAAAGTCAGCTCGATCGTTGAGTGAGAAGTTCAGTCACTCACTACGTAAGCACGCAATCTCCGCATCCCTGTTGCTATCCGTTCGATCAATACCCACATATATAGCAGTGTTAGTCTCGAGTCGGGACCAGAGGATCATTGTCGGCTTGATTGTTGGTGGTATGCAAATGGTCCTACGTATGCCCACCGTCCTATAGTTGTGGAATCTTGCAGCTAGGATCTGTTGAGTCGTTACGGCAGGGGTGGGGACCTGATTGGTTGCCTACTGTTGCGCTTGCTGGGCGTTGCCAGTCACTGGTGTGGCAGGATCTGTTGGTGCTGCGGCTAACAGGGCCATCAAAGGCACAGGCTGAAGATGTGGAGGGCCTCCTCGTACTCCGTGTGCTGCAGGCTGCGTAGTCGTTAGAGTATTGGTCGGCTGCTGAGCTCGTTCAGCCATCCTTGCCTCGGTAAGTACTTTAGTCTTCGAATGGTGGCCAGCGCTGAGGATTAGGAAGAATATCTTGAGGTGCTTCCCGAACTTTAGCCCGAACATTACCTCTTCAAAGTCCAACTCGAGACTTTCGTTGATAATCATGTCAAGCCAAAGTCTCTGTAGTGACTCTACCGGAAACACAGAAAGGCATTTGAGATCATGTTTTCCCACTCTCTGCTCTTGTTCGCAGTCGTGACAGTATTGTTGAGCAGCTCGAGCGGCTTGATAGATTCGAGTGGCATCGTTCGCTGTCCGAGCAGACGTGTCGATTGCACCGACAGCTGCCAATCCTACGTTGTGTATCTTCTCTTTTCCCTGGCCAGCGGCGTCTCTGGGCACACAATCTGCTCCATCCCTCTGATGCTTCTTCTCCAGCAGTCGGTCATAGCTCTTTGGACGAGCGTTGATCTTTAGACACATCCCATGCGAGACCAGACCATCGAAACGTTTGTGGAATGCGCGACAAGTCTGGCTCAAAGCAGACAGCGCCTGGGTCCGTTGCAGAGCGGCAGAAGAGATCCAGGCGCCACGACTGTAGTCCAGCTCTCGGATTTCATGTTGTAGCTCAGAGCAGTGCTCGCATCCACGTTGATGACGGAGTCGAGTGAATTCATCTTCGATCAGGAATTCGAAAATTAGGTCTTGTATCTCACCGGGAACATCGAGAAGCAGGCTACGCTTGGTGTGCTTCGAGGGCTTACGGGTCTTGAGTTCATGCGACATGCCTGATTGTTGCGAGATATGCGTTGGGAGCAGTGAGATCCTGCCCAATTCAATGCGAGGTCGTTCAATTTTGTGTTACCGAGGGGCAACATTTCCTCCAGCCTTGAATATGTGCGACGTCGGAGTATTCAGAGAATCTTAGTAGTCCATAGTAGGGCATTTCGCAGATAGGTTATGGTCGTTGCCTGGCTTCGTAAAGCTCCTGATAACGATCCCAGCTCGTCAGAAATCAAGTCCGCGGCCTGGAATAATCGCATTGCGAAAACATTTCATCAAAAGTGCACTCCACCTCGGAGGCTTCGGGGAAAGAAATGTATACCGAAGTCAATCTGGACCTCAACCTATGAACATTCTATATGCTATTCAGTCATCATCATAGATGCAGCGGCATCCTTTCGGCCGTCATATACACAAGGTAGGTCTAATTCTGGGCTGATCTGCCAACATAGACTCTGCCCTCAAAGCTACGCAGCGGACCTGCCGCTGCATCGTCGTAGTTGCAGGCAATTCTCTTTCCCTCGCCCGCTTCGAACACGCCCTCTGCGGAGAAGTCGACCGTTTCCTCTGTGAAGTTGAGCGCAACAAGCGCAGACTGGCCACCGAATTTCTTCTCGAAGACAAACGTCTTCTGGTTGTCTCTGTCATGCAGGATAAAATCGCCATGAACAAGCAAGTCTGCGTTGGACTTGCGGACCTGCAGCATCTGCTTCCAGAAGCTGAGGACGGAGTCTTTCTCGGCAGCCTGCTTCTTGACGTTGAGGTCCTTGTAGTTGTCGACAACCCTCATCCAAGGCTGTTTGCCGGTAGTAAAGCCAGCGTGGGCGGAGCCATCCCATTGCATCGGCACACGGGCGTGGTCTCTGGCGAGGTGCTGCAGAGCAGCTGCAGCCTTCTTCTTGGCTTCTGGAGCTCCGTTGGCCTTGGTGACTGCGAACTTGTAGTAGTTGGTCGACTCAACATCCTTGTAATCTTCCTCAACAGACCAGGTGAGTGGCGCATTTACCATTCCGATTTCTTGTCCCTGGTAGACGAACAGCGTGCCGGACATGCTTGTGAGCATGAGGGCGAGCATCTTGCCAGATCTCACTCTCGACTCCTCGGTGGCATCAGATCCAAAACGAGAGATACTTCTGGCCTGATCGTGGTTCTCCATGAAGGCAGTTGTCCAGGCATCAGTACCTTGGATAAGCTGTTGCGTCCTGGTGAAGGCGTCCTTGAGGACTGGAAGCGTCCAATTCCGGGGAACAGTGTCGTACTTGAGATCTGGACCAAACCCGACGTCGACGACGTCGAATTGGAAGACCATATCCAGTTGCCTCTCTTTGGCTGAGACATACTTGATAACCTTGTTCCTGTCTGGTGTATGCGGACATTCGCCGACAGTCATAGCGCCATACTCTGCCAGAATGGCATTCATTTCAGACAAGAATTCGTGCATCCTTGGGCCGTTGCAGTACAGCATACCGGCCATCTGCCATTGCTCGGTGGGATCCAGGATGGGTGCGTCCTTGAATGCTGGCTCCTTGCTGTACATGTTTACAGTGTCAACGCGGAACCCGTCGATGCCGCGGTCCAGCCAGAAGCGCATGGCCGAGTCGTATATTGCCTGGCGACACTCATCGTTCTCCCAGTTGAGATCTGGCTGCTCCGGACAGAAGAGATGCAGATAGTACTCCTGTGATGCCTCATCCCACTCCCAGACGCTGCCGCCAAAGTTGGATCGCCAGTTATTGGGAGGTCGTCGAGTACCGTCAGCATCATACTTGGCCGGTCGCCAGATATACCAATCTCGCTTGGGGTTGGTCTTTGATGATTTTGACTCCTGGAACCAGGCATGCTGGTCTGAAGTGTGATTGATAACGAGATCGAGGAGCACGCGGATCCCCTTTTCATGTGCGGTGGCGATCAGACGCTCCATGTCCGCAACGGTGCCGTACGGAGGATACACAGCCTCGTAGTTGGAGATATCGTATCCCATGTCGACTTGTGGACTATCATACATGGGACAGATCCAGATGGCATCTACGCCAATGGACTTGATGTAGTCGAGCTCGGACAGGATGCCGTTGAGGTCACCCACACCGTCGCCATTGGAGTCCTTGAAGCTGGCAGGGTATATCTGGTAGACGGTGGCATTCTTCCACCAAGGACGCTCGGTGACAGTCATGCTTGCTGCTGAGCGTGGCGACGTTTGAGGTAGGACAGATGACTTGGATGAAGAAGAAGGAAAGTTTGTGGCTGCTTCGGCATGGCTGGATGAGGTCGTCATTTTCTATCGCTGGTCTCGTGTCTACAGCTTGATGTCGGTCCGGAGAGAGATATCCACATGAAGTTGAGACGCGAAAGTCTCAACATGGAGGCTCCATACCTCCCCGTCGTCCCCAGATCCACCGCTAGAGAACATGGAGCTGCGGAGAGCCTGTCAGGAGAAAGGGCCGAAGAGCTCTCGTCTGATTGGGAGAATGTCGATCCGAGATCCGGGCCGACATCACAGAGTTTTGGCTTCCCAGGAGAATCGCCCAAGCTTGCTGTCACGAGGGGTGTCCAAGCTTCCCCTCTCAAACGGTCCTCCAGCGGCGTTCTGGGCGCGCTTGTCTCAGCGATCACCCGTTCGCGCCACATCTTGGTCTATGAACGGAAATGGGCATGAGGGCTAGTGAGCCATGATCTCGGTTTCTGTACGGGATGATGGCATCGTCAGACTCATTTCGGCTCCTGCTGAGATGAGGTTATGGACAAGTTTACGAATCCGCCAAACCTTGACAAGGTACACCATGACCTTGCAATCAGAAATACTCGGGTGCACTGCCGGAAAATGCATGCGTGCATGGTCGAGCAACCACTCAGAGTTGCTGGTTGAGAGGTTTCCTGGTTCATGGTTGGACACAGTTCACCCTCCACGCCGGTCGTTGAACGAACACCATGACGATCATTCGGTACATTGCGACAATCGTGGAGATCCACGTCTGGGGTGCATGCACAGAGTTCAGCAGATTCCTGATTGAGCCAGTTATGCACCATCGCTGTGCTTGTACCAAGCTGCGCCATCGCTAACCTCCGTGCGCAAGTCTCGCGTGCACCTACTAAGAAAAACGCCACTGAACCCAGGAACGAGCTGTTTTAGTTGTCGACGGTGTCGGTCCGACAGAGCCCTTGTTTTTCTCGCACCCTTCATGTCATCTCAACCTACGTTTCGCACCCCACGGGCACATCTGCCCAGCGACACCCATGCAATCTGGAGATCCCCAGGGTTGGTAAAGTCAAGATATATAGGGCATCAATATTCCCTCTCTCCCAGCTCTTCTCCATCATCACACGACAACCTTCTCTACTCATCCAAGGAACTGGGATCTTCCAATTCCTGACTTCCCTCCTATTTCCACTTTCTTACCTACCACCATCAACATGGTCGGAACACGAAACAACTCGGTCGTCGAGCACGTGGCTGTCGACCAAAACGCCATCCGCAACATGTCAGTCGTCAGCGAAAAGGATGTCAACTACCTCGTCTCTGATGCCGCTGTCGCAACCCGCAAGGAGCAGACCATGTCTCTGCTTGAGGGTATCAAGATGTACCCTTACGCAGTCGGCTGGTCCGTCTTCCTCTCCACTTGTATCGTCATGGAAGGTTTCGACAAGGCCCTCATCTATTCGCTTTTCGCCATCGACCCATTCAAGAGGAAGTTTGGCAACCAGCTTCCAAACGGTACCTACGAATTGACTGCCGCATGGCAATCCGGTCTTGCCAATGCTTCCCTGGTCGGAGAAATCTCCGGTCTCTGGATCAACGGTATCATTGCAGAGAGGTACGGCTACCGCAAGACTATCCTCGGCGCCCTCGCCATGGTCACGGCCTTCATCTTCCTGCCCTTCTTCGCTCAGAACCTTCCCACTCTCGTCGCCGGTCAAGTCCTCCTCGGTGTCCCCTTCGGTATCTTCCAGACCATCACCACCACCTACGCCGCTGAGGTCTGCCCTGTCGCTCTCCGCGCTTACCTCACCACCTACGTCAACCTCTGCTGGGTCATGGGTCAGCTCATCGCCTCCGGTGTACTCCGTGGTGTTGTCAACCGCACTGACGAGTGGGCCTATCGCATTCCATTTGCTCTCCAATGGATCTGGCCCATTCCCATTGCCATCGGTATTCTCTTTGCCCCCGAGTCACCTTGGTGGCTGATCCGCCGCGAGCGCAAGGAAGATGCCAAAGCAGCTCTCATCCGGCTCACCAGCAAGGACCCTAACTTCAACGCCGACGAGACTGTTGCCATGATGGAGCACACCAACTTGCTTGAGAAGGCCCACAGTACCGGTACCTCTTACCTTGATTGCTTTAAGAAGACCGATCTTCGTCGCACCGAGGCCGTCTGCTTTACCTGGGCCATTCAGACTCTCTGCGGTGGTTCCATCATGGGCTACTCCACCTACTTCTACCAGAACGCCGGTCTCTCCACTGAGCACTCTTTCACCATGTCTCTTGCTCAGTACGGTCTTGGTGCCATTGGCACCATTCTCTCCTGGTTCCTCATGATCAAGTTCGGTCGTCGCACACTCTACCTCACTGGTCAAGTCGCCATGGTCATCATCCTCGTTGTCGTCGGTGGTCTTGGTATCATTTCTCGAGGCAACAGTGGCGCACAGTGGGGTATTGGCTCTCTCATTCTGATCTACACCTTCACCTACGATGCCACGGTCGGCCCAGTCTGCTACTCTCTCGTCGCCGAACTGTCCTCCAACCGCCTCCGAGCCAAAACTGTCGTCCTCGCCCGTATCCTGTACAACATCACCGGCCTGATCTCCAACATCCTCTTCCCCAGGATGATCAATCCATCTGCATGGAACTGGGGTGCAAAGGCTGGCTTCTTCTGGGCCGCCTCCTGCTTGCTCTGTGCCACCTGGACCTACTTCCGCCTCCCCGAGCCAAAGGGCCGCACTTACGGTGAACTCGATGTCCTCTTTGAGCAGCGCGTATCAGCCCGCAAGTTCAAGTCAACCATTGTCGACCAGTTCGGTACTCCAGACTCGATCTCCATTGACGAGAAGAAGTCGACTGTCGAGCGTGTGGAGGCTGCATGAAAAAGCAAGGTTATATTATTGGATTAGGAGTTTGGTTAGCGTGTCTCGATTAGATCTCTACATCTTCGACTGTTCACACGACAGAATGAATCGCATGATTTCATGATCAAAACTTCTCTAATGTGCTCTTGACCTCTCTGCATATGACAACTCGGTGATCTGTATGGACTGGACTGACACGTGCATGAATTAATTTCGAGTCGTGTCTTCCTTCGCTTCTGCAATGCTTCCATGCAGCTTCCTTTTTGGTCAACGCATCATCTCGTCTATGCAGCCATGCGTGACGGTGGTGTCGCTTGCGAGGCATGCCCATCTCTAGACAGCCACTTCGTAATCCCTGGTTGTTCTTTTCTCGACCGAATTGACTCAAACGAAATGACAGCAAACGGTGTGACTGTCTCATCGGTCTAGAAATCAAACGATGATCCTCCGGCCCGTGCTGTCCCCATTTCTCGCTTCTCCGCATTTCTCGTCTTCAAACTTCCGAATCAATTTTAGCCCTATACAAATACTACCACAAGGGCCGAGGGCTGGCGTATGCCAACAACAACTTGCGCCGCTATACCCGGGTCATGCCTTTATCTGGTGGTCATTTCTGGTAGTCACCGTGACGGATACTACGTCGACTGGGCGTCTCTACTCGAGCTCTTCTCGCCCAGCTCCGCGCAAACCACCAGCCCGCCCCGCGCGCTCCCCGCCATCTCCGCGCAGTAGATGCTGGCCCCGACTACCACTCAGATGGAGACCTTGTACGAGGCACCGACGTCGAATCCCGCCATCAGACGATCAAGCAAGGCATGTGATGCGTGCCGTCGACGGAAGGTGAGGTGCAATGGGGCGTCTCGGTGCCAGCAATGCGCCCATCTCGACATTAAGTGCATGTATACTGCTGCCCCGTCCAAGCGAAGCCGCAAATCAGCAGCACCTCGAGGTACCGTAATACAGGCATGTCGATCAGATCTACCTCCACCACCACTACCACCACCATCTAATCACCACCTGTCCGCGACGTCCCCTTCTTCCCTCTTCTCGGATATATCCTCGCCAACCTCAGGTATCTCACCACGATCTGGGGGACGACATTCGTTCTCTGCGGGACCCGTGGATCCAAACTTTTTCTACGACCTACTACCGGAATATATCGACGCCGTGTATCCTGTGAACCCTGTAATCACGCCAGAAGAATGCCGCTCATGCATCACCCGGATGTACACGGATGAAGAAGCCCTCTGCTTCCTTTACGTCTACGCGGCCGTCACCATATCACTATCGCACGTCGACCGAGGCTCAGATGCTGTCGACCAAATATCATCTCTACTAGCATCCTGCCTTGACCATCGCCGACCTCTCACCCACCTCAACATGCCACCTTCAATCCTCCGCGTCATGACCTCCGTCTTCCTCGAAATCTGCCTCATGAACCTCTCGAAACCCGATCTCGCCCTCTTCTACCTCAACGAAGCCATCGTCCAACTCCCCATGCTCCACATCGCCGACGCAGAAGCCATGTCCGCCCTCTCCCACACCGAGCGTTGCCGCCGCGAGCGTCTCTACTGGGAATGCTTCATCCACGAACGCTTCGCCGCGGTCGTCCACGAGCGCAGCATCATCCTCGACCCCCTCCCCTCGCTGCCCCCCTTCGACCCCTCCATCGACTTCTCCATCCACCAAGGCTGGATCTACACCGTGCAAACCTTCTGCATGATCGATCGGGACTTTGTCGGCTTCTGGCTCAAACACCGCGACCCAGACCCAGAATGGATCCAGCAACGGCACCGCGAACTCGAGGACTCCCAATGGGAAGTCGAAGTCTCCATGCTTGCTCCGATGCAACAGGCCGACATCATCGTCACGCGCCAATGGCTGCGTACCGTGCTGTGGCAAATGGCCATCCGCTCCATGCTCCTCACCTCCTCGACCCCAGGCTCACCCTCTTCCGCCCCGGTCCCCGTCACCGCGACAGCCACCTCCTCCCTATCCCTCACCCTCCCCTTGACCCTCTCCCACGAACTGAAATCCTACCTCTCCCACTTCACCCCCCTCGAAATCGGCGTCCACGGTTCGGGAATCCTACACAAACTCTTCGAAATCGCCAACGCGATCGTGGACGTCGTGACGCAGCTCAGCGACGCCAGCGAGGAGGACACGAGAAGTCGGGTCAGGGATCTGCTGTTCTTGAAGAAACTGATCTTTGGGTTCCCGCGGACGGAGAGGCTGCATAGGCGGATTCTGGAGGAGAAGTTTGAGATGGTCAGGGGATTGGGGAGGTGGGATGAGGAGATTTATGCGGATGATCAGGGCGGGGAGAAGGGGGTTAGGGGGTTGTTGGAGGAGTTGTGATCACTACGATTCCTATGAGAGAGGTGGAGGAGGGCTATAGGCAGTGACAACGAGAGTTGTGACGGGGTGGGAGATAGGAATGGAGGGAGAGGGGACGGAAGGAAGGAACTCTTGCGCATCAAATGGCAGATCAGAGGAAGAAAGCAGGTGGTCATTGACTTGGCGGTCGATTAAGGGTTGGAAGGAGCACATCGCCTGGAGGACCGGGATGGGAACGACTCATGACTCCATATCGTACACTGCCCTGGTGGCGAACCTATTTACTGTCTAAACGATATTTACACATGAAGCGAAAACAAGCCAGTCATCTGTTCGTCCTGGCAATACGTAGTGTCTACTCGTACAATGTTCGCCGCCATACACGTCCTTTCCGATCATGACCTTGAATCATTTTGGTCTTTGTGATCTTCTAGTCCATCCTTCGATGCCAGTGACGGCATGCTTGGGACATCCCAAGAGTCGAGCCTCCATGCTTTTGACCATTGGCTTCAGCGACGGGACTGATCTTCCAGCGTGGTGTGAGCGGCATAACCAGCGTCACAACCAGCTAGAAATTCAAAGGCGTATACATCGCGTGGCCGACTGAATGCCGATAGTACGGTGTGACTCTTCCGAACCAGAAAATAGGACGACGTACAGAGGCTCATATAGTCGTCTCTGCATAGACCCCAGACCAGTTGCGCAGGAGTTGCAGATGGTGTTTCGCCATAGCGGAGCGTACTGCCGCCAGTATGGTCGGTCCCAAGCAGCGGTCCGCCAGCAGCTCAGGCCTTGCTTGATTCTAGAAGGACAACATCGGGCAGATCCAATCGCCCGATCTCGTCCTCCGATGTCTGCTCCTACCTCACCGTCTCAACAACTCAATCTCATCCCCCTCCCTCCCCTTCTTCCCCGTATCAATCTCCTCACTAACAACCAGCGTCGTCATCTCCTTCTGAATGCCCCCCAAATCACCCACGTCCGCCAACTCCGCCTCCTTCACCGTTGTATTCTTCATTGTCCCCAACCCAGTCCGGCCCGTTGGTCCAGTTGCTCCTCCGTAGTACTGGTAACTGCTCTTCTCCGCCCTCCTCCTGCCTACCGCACCGTACAAGAACGGCGCGTTCGCCACGACCGTGCTACATACGACCGTCACGGCGGCCCAGAGATCGCGCGCCGGTTGAGAGGAGCCAGTCTTGTAGATATACGCTGCTCGGAGGGCGGAGGCGATGATGCATACGCTGCCTAGCGAGATTAGGCCTGCGAGACGGAGTTTGAGCATCGCGTTGCCTGTCTGGATGAGCAAGATGGGGATGGAGATGGCCATGATGGCGATGTCGAGGACGATGTTGGAGACGGTTTGCATGAGGGTTTGCTTGTATGCTTTGAGGCAAATGCCTGGGTCGGGGATGACTTGGGCGTATTTGCTAAAGGGGTGGCATTCGAAGAGGTTGAGAGAGGTCGTGGCAATCCAGGTGATGGCCATGGTGGCATAGATGGCGTGTAGAGCGTGTTGCATCCATGGTAGATGGCGGACGAAGCGACGGTAGGTGAGCAGGAGGAGGAGGCACATCAGCCATAGGTGGGTAGTGAGAACGATACGGCCTGAGATGGAGAGGCCGGCGGCGATGCGAATCTTGTGGTAGTCAGGCTGGTATGCAGGATTGACCTTGAGCTCTTTGATCGCATCGGAAGCGGTGCCGTAGGACAGGGAGAAGTGGCGGATGAATGTCCGGGCGAGAACAACCGGTAGGGCGACAAGGGTTATGTAGAAGGAGATATCCATCGCTCGAAAGGAGAGAACAAGGCGGGCAATGAGGATTGCAGCGGAGATGGCTCCGGCCGCATAGGTCGCATGAAGGGCCTGCTGCTCGGTAATGTCCATTGTTGCTGTCTGGAGAACAATGCAGCTAGAAAACAAATGGAAAGAGTCAAAGCGACTACTTCTACCTTATACGACGATCATCGGCCCAAGCATACCCAGTCCACGGCGCGATTTTTGAACGACGATTCACCAGCAACGGCGACAGGGCGAACCCAATTGCAGATAAGGACTCGAGCATGGCCGTAGACGTCCAGAATCAGAGGTGGTCAAGAATCGGGTCTAGCGAGCGGCGTGCTATTTCCAACCATGTGGCAGATTTGGGGCTTGTCCGGACCCCAATCAACCTCTGGAGAGAACGCACGTGTTTGCCCTGCACCTGAAGCTTAATCCCCAAACAGCTCGTACCGTTGCTATCACATTGGCGACATGGAGTGGGACCGGCACGCGGCAACGGAGATTGTCCATTACGCGACGACAAAGGAACAACGTGCTCGTATGAGTGATCAAAGACAAAGGCTTGAGATGTTTGAGATTGAGAGGTGACTGAGGGAGAAGAAGGAGAAGAAAGGGAAGAACTGAAAAAGAAGGGCGGCGCTTTTGCGAGTGTGGGGAAACCCTTCACCAACAGGGGCGTCTTCAATAATCCAAAATCCAAATGCCCATAACTTCGCTTCTGCATGGACATGCACTTTAGCTTTATTGTTACCATGCTGTTGGATCATAGCTATACGAGGAAAGACTCTCTGGAAATAGTAGTGGGGCCATTATTGATACCTTGGCATAATTTGGACGGCCATGCATGCCCGCCATACCGGTTGGAAAGTCGTTGAGTTCCTGCAGTGACGCCTGCCCACGTGGGAGCCTTGCACCGGGGACCAGCTGCCGTACAGGAGTCCTAGCTCTACCAATCGGTCTCTCTGATGTTCTTTTCCCATGAAATCTGCGAAATACTACTGCTGAGAGCGCCACGACACTCCAGCAGCGTTCATATCTCATCTTCGTGATTCCAGCACCAACCCTGCTCCTGCTCACCTTTGTGACCTCAACGTTCCTCGACCTCGCCTTGCTCGCTCTGTGGAATGCCCAGCAATTGAAGTCGCTCCTTCTCGAAGTCTGGGACGGTCAGTGCTTCCCCTCGATCACTGCTAATGGTCCCTCACCCAATAGGTTCTCGTCCCATTCTCCATTACTTATCGACAGCACCCACCTGGGATTCGACACGCTCACAGCTTTGATCGCGTGCGGAAACTGGATCCGCATCCACAACGGACCGAAGTCGAATATGGCGATATCGGACAGCTCCTCGTCGATCTCGCTCCATACCTCGATTGCAATGTCGAAGCCTTCATAGCCGTCCTCTGAGGGCCAGGATCCATCCATGACCATTTCCTCGACAGCATCGTTGACTCGAACAGCGATCCAAGTTGTGTCGTGACCCGGCTGACGGAACTCGATCTCCAAACCTTCAAGATCTCTTCCATAGTGCAACAGCTTGAGAATCGCTTCGAGATCGCTGACCACATCAGGGTAGAATGGAAGAGAGACGGTTATTCGCTTGAACGCCGATAACTCAATGCCTGCTGGCAGGAGGTCGAGGAACGCAAGATAGTCTGTGACATCGTACAGCGGATCAGGTAGGTCAAACATGAGCGTGAAGGAGGCGTAAAGAGTTGTGAGCGCTTCTCTATACGTCGTCTGACAAGTGAAGGCCAACGACCAAAGTGGCGGACGGGTTTCGTCGCTGTCCAGCGAGCACCATGAATGCGAAATAGCGGGATGCGCGTCGATCAGATCAGATGACTACTGTTCAATGCTGTGGTTGAGCGACTCTGATCGGTCATTTCCCTCATAAGATGTCTCAGGCTGGCTGCGGGCAATTTTCTGCATCAGCTGCATCCGCGCAGGCTCGCCTCTTATGCTGAGTCGATATGCATCCTGCTGAAGTTCAGCAACAGAACGATAAACCAGCGTGCGGACTTCTTGGGCCAGGCCCAGAAATCCGAGCGTCATGTTGGAAAGTGGATGCGATCCGGCGAAGAGCTCAAGTGATTGAGAGGTTGTATGTGATCAGCTTCGCACGCATTTGATCGTGGAAGCTGGTCGAGGAGCGTTTGGAACAGTGAGTTGGACGGAAGGAGCGAGAACGTGGAAGGTATCTATTGGAAGTCGCCACCGCTTCACGCACTGCGCCAGTCGCAAGTGCCTGTTCCGCTTGACGTTGCGTCCGGTTGACGCTGCGATCACGTGATGATACATTCACACAAATGCGACGAAATTTTCGGTATTGTGAAGACCCCAATTCTCGTTGATTCAGCAAAAGGCTTAAAGGATGCATGTGGCTCGCCGATCTTCATTATATTTGCTGCACTTTCTTTGCTCTTACCTGGCTTTGACGCACGCTGATGCATTTCAAAGCCAGGTCCCATCCATCTCGCAATTCGTAGCTCACCCCGACCCACCTGTCTCGCAAATGCCATCTAACTATGAGTCAGTAATGGGACTCGAGGCTACTCGCCTAACAGCTCAGCACGTAGCAACTTGACACGACGTTCTTCGCTTTCTGTACTCGTTAGCTAGACTCCATCGGCAGCGAGGTTGGAAGTGACTACCTCTGACGACATTCATGAACTCATCGTCTGCCTCCCCCTCGACCAGGATCTCGCCTGGAATTCTTAATTTCATCCACGCTTCGATCAGCAGTTTGACCACCTTATCCTTCTTCACCGCCCATTCTGCAGCTTTCTCGTGAAAGTTTTCGTCTCCAATATCTGGGTTCTTCTCTCCGATCAGTGCTGCAAAGATCTCGGCAGAGCTATTCGTCCGTGACATACCACCACCATCAGGATAGGTCCACATCAAGTCCAGATACCTGATATTCTCACACATATTGAACATATCAAGTATCCTTGTCAAGATTTCAATGGTGTCTTTATTGATGGCAAGCCTTATTTCCATGCCCGAGATCAGGTGTAGATGAGCAGAACGCTTAAGGTGTCTAGCCATGTCCTCGGAAAAGCGTTCTGCATCTCCGACCCGGATGCATACCCGAAGTGAGCGATAGACAAGTAGAATAGCCTCGTGGTATATGAGTCGACAGGTCCTCGCAAGTGGTATGAGATCCAGCTCATTCTTCCGATCAGCTGGTCTATTGACGGCCAAGCTCCGGGTTCGAGGATTGATAGGACTTAGGGCATCGTTCTCGGGACATTCGAGCAGACTTTCCTGCGATAACGTCGTAGATGAGTGCTCGAAGCTCAGGAGGGAGGTCGAGGATTCTAAAGGTGGGTGCTTGTGGTATGACTGCGCGTGACAGCCTGATACGCCTGACTTGAATTTTACGTTGACGTAGAATCTTCATGGTTGTCTTTGTAAAATCGCTATCTGAAGGAGTGGAGAAATTGAAAGGATGAGTTCGCTCTGCACGAGCAATTTCCCAAAAGAAAGATCGAAAGTTCCGGGTAGGTCAGAGAGGTTGTCGGGAGGTTTAACTACCAGCTGTTTCACGCTGCACCAAATCTCATTATTGGTATTAAATCACATTATTATTCTAAGATATTACTGATCTAATAGATACTGTATAATATGCTTGTATCCTGCCTTTGTTCGAGATCGATCCCTCTTTATCTTCAACCCAAGTCATCAGGATCCTCCCTACCCCAAATCATGTCGCTTGTCCCGATTCACATCCTTGTAAGCCTGATCTGGTGCGTAGTGCCTTCTCTCCTCCAGAAGAAGGGATGTTAGTACCTCCAGATAGATCATGGCAGAAGAGCGAGCAGCTTCTCATCGTGATCCGTAATGTCTCCGTCAACCAACCACTTTCCCCCTTGGCCGAAGATCGAATCTTTCCAGATGGGCGCCAGATTGTGCTCGATGCTGCGGAGAATGATTTCATCACGCCTGGCGCGTTGAGCGCGGCGACCAGCTCTTGTCGTCTCTTTCTGGATGACTTCGCTGAAGAAACCGTCTGTATCTCCAGGGACCATCAGTGTGAGGCTTCTGATGATTTTCCCCTTCAGCATGCCCCAGAAATCCAACAGCTTTTGGAACGATACGTGCATACCAGGCTCGATAGGAAGGGAGGCATCGATTTTCTTGATGAGCTCGGGACGAATACCGGCGATGAGATACTCGTGCAGGATGTTGGCCATGTTTGCGGCGAAGGGAAAGTCGAGTTTGACGTTGATGGCCTTGTAGACATGCTTGATGGTTTCCTGGTGAATTTGTTTGTTGGTGAGGGAGAGATTGTAGATATCTGGCCCCTGGTTGCGTGGCCGAGTCATCATCCAGGTCTTGCTTGATCCTTCTTCGGTCAAGGAGGGGTGCAGAACGACCTCGTGAGTGTACTTCTCACCAACGACATGATCATAGACAACGAGGCGGATCTCTGCTGGTAGCTCGAGCAGCTGGAAAGGCTCTTTCTTCTTCTTGATGAAGGCTTTAGAGGATGCCTTGCGTGATTGGGTGGTGCTCATCTTTGTGACTCGGCTTGTAGGCTTGCGAGCCTTCCTTGTGACACCAGAGGACAAAGATCTCGAGCGACTTTTGATGGCTGAATTGAGTCTGTGCCCATCCTCGGCGTGATTACCGGCATCGAAATAGTGCTGACCACTGCGAGTCTTCATGATGATAGATGGATGTGACTCAAGAGATGTGGTGTAAGAGAGAAGGTCTATGCGACAGATGGAGACGATTTTATATGCTACCAGAATCGAAGCATGTGAATGCAGAAGGATGATGTATAGGGTCTGCGGGAGGAAAGCTGGTATGCTCAGTCACCTACCAGGAATACGCGTTAACCACTCAACCCGCCTCTGAGAATGAAGCAGTGCGCATCGCGCGAACGGCTCTTCTCTGAAGGACACCTAGCTATCCCCATCTTGCACCTCTCGCACTGATCCAGGCGTTTGAGATCATTCCGCGGCTTTTCTACCATCCTGGACACCTTCTGAGCCTTCAGTTCTGTATAGCCACCGTCATGGATACCGTTGCTTGTAAATTTGTCTTGATATTACTGCTTCCCATACTTCTTCAACAATCCTTGCATAATACTCATGGCTCCACCTTTGTATCCTCCACCAAAGAGAGCATAATGATTGAGATGGTGATACAACTCATAGAGTGCTACTCGATCTTCGTACTCTTCCACCGGCTCAGTCTTGGGGCAAAGCTTGTGGTAGTCCTTCAGAAAAGTCCCACCAAAACCGCCGAACATCTTCATGATACCAAGTTCAAACTCACTATGCGCATAACAAGCGCTGGAGTCGAAAACGACTTCCTCGACACTATCGTCAGGCATGCTTGGGAGATGACCTCGGCCTGCATTGCCGGACCATAGGTCTCCATGCACGACCACTGGCATGATCCCTTTGCCGTTATTTAGATGATCATCTCCGATCAATCGTGGGACAACCTCGTCGCAAGTCCGATGCACCAGCGAGGTTAGCTGCTTATCCGTGCCGTTGGTCCTGTCCGCCCTATTAAGAATGAAACGCAGACGATTTTCGGTATAAAACTTGGCCCAGGAGGAACGATAAGTATTGTCTTGCGGCGTGTCTCCACAACATGTTGTCGACGGGAAGCCAAATTGTGGTTTGTCGTATCCTTCCGGCACTGGAGCGGGTGTGGTATGAAGTCTGCCAAGCTTCTCTGCCAATGACAGGCCTCTGGCAGTATTGCCCGCACGGCGAGACGAAAGATCCATGAAGTCGGTGACTAGATAGTGCTTCCCAGGAGAAGAAGCGAAGGCACCATGCCCATATGACCGAGGACACAAGGTTGGTACGACCGATGAGATTGCATTCAGTGAGGCATGTTCACCTGAAAGTCATCAGCCTACATGGTAGAATCACCCCACTGTGGCAAACCCTCGAACATTATCTCAGCGTCTGTGCCCGATCCAGTCTTCATGAAGTAAAATTTTGTGGTTCCGTGGCCTGTCTTTGTCTCTATCTTCGACGTCGACGCGGAAGACATGCCGACTCCACCATGGCCAGAGACGTTTGCTTGCTCAGGGTCAAGGTTGAGCAGCTTGACGACGGCGGGATCAAGTTTCATGGTAGTGGATACAGACCAAAGTCCTCTTTGTAAGGTGTGTATGCAAATACACAATACTGGGAAGGGTACGGAGTGTAAGCTCTTTGTCGATGATCGTCTTTTTCGCCATGACGTTCGTTCTTCAAACTTTGCGGCTCCGCAGTTTCCCCACATTCTTCATGGTTCCCACCATCTGGGACACGAGCGGGCCGAGCGTCCCGTCCATGAGGTGCGGCTCCCTTTGTTGATTCCTTTTGACATCCACCTTTCCATGTTCAATTGACTTCGAAGAGATATTGGGTCTCAATTCTTAACAGATGACAGGAGACGAGTCACAATCTCTGAAGACCTCGTAATACTGCGGCGCTGTACAGGATCTCTACCAATTGGTCAGCTTGCAGATCTACCGCCAAAAAAAATGGCTGGGCGGAAGACGTTACCAACCACCCCTCACATGAACGATAAGCCACCGTTATTCTGCAACGAATATCCCCAACGGTCTCCCACAGAAGATGCAGCATCATACATCCGTTCTTCGCGTACCATTCTTGGGCCTATTTCGCCGTGTACAAAAATTTCAAAATAATAACACCTCTTGCGCGGCAAGAAATCGCCAATCGACCTCTTCACCGACGTCGTCATAATCACTATCACACCAATATCTGCTATTTAGATTTCAGAATTGGTACATGATCTGGACAGACAATCGTTCGCTACTTGATTTTCAAACTGGGTTCCTAAACGGAAGGAATGCCCTCCCCATCTCCCGTTCCTTTCTTTGGTCAAACAAACGGTCAGTCATTGAAGCTAAAGATAGCAACTGCATAATACTGATCAATATTTCAGTATCACAACCTCAACTCCACCACGCCAGTGATACTCAGTCCGTCACTGCTAGCGAAGATTACTACTCGCTCACATCTTCTTCCGCCTATTCAGATGAGTCACAAACTGCACTTCCACCACCAATTCGAAGATACCAAACACCCCCATCGCGATACCGGACGCCAGTGGCAAGCGGAGAGAGATTGCCGCAGGGCGGTCAAGAGATAGACCAGAGTCGTGTCCCGATGAGGGGCGCAGGGCGCAGACGGCAGTCAGACGCAGATCGAATATCTTATCCGAACCCACTGCAGTCGAATCCACGGCAAGGGGCGATCGGGCGAAAACCAGTACCGAGCACAGTATACGAAGGCAACTCGCCCGAAACCATGAGAGGTCCTGTCCCGAACTTGGCCATGAGCTCAGCTGCCAAGGATGATCCGCCCACCCCTGGCGTCGACGATACTCCTTACATCCACTTTGCCTTGGACCAACTCACGCGGGATGAGGAAGTCCGAGGTAGTCGCATGTACCCAGGACAACTACCAGGCGGCCCTGCAGAGACCAGACCAGATTCACAAAACACTGCACGGCCGTCTTATATATCAATGTCACCGGAAGGCTTTGATAACCGGCCAGGGAGCAGGATGGGGGCGGTCTCACCGATCGATTACACGTATGGTGATCCGGCAAGAGATGGCAGGTCTGGTGCAATATCGCCATTGCAGCCAGAAGAGGCTGTCGACCAAAGGCAGACAGAGCGAGCAATACCGCCTAGGAACCCAGCCCGTAACGGGAGCAGTCATGGCCCATCATCACAAAGTAGGCAGACCCATAGTCGTTCCAAATCTTACCTGGACTTTTTGAATTGACCATTACTAGGACAACAAGCACCCGAAGTCTTTCTTGCATTCGATGGACCATCCGGAGTACCATACTTGACCCTCGACGCATTGCCCACCGTCCTCCGCCCGCTCGCTCTCATAGCTTTCGCCCTGGTCATCCTCCTCTTCCTCGCCGCACTCATCTTCACTGCTGTGTGGTCGATCATCAACGAAAGATTATGGGAATACACCACATTTGGAGACGCAAGATACTTCGTCTTCCAATATCTCCCGACCATTCTTGCTGCGCTCATCTTGCTTTGGCTCTTCGAGATTCAAACAGCCATCATTCGTATCGCACCCTTTATCGCCATGTCTTCGAGCCCTTCCAGGACCAGGAGCTATGCATCATTACTTCCACTATACCCATCATCCTTCGCAATCCCGATAACGGCGCACTTTTCTGCTGGACTTCGGGCAGTGGGAACATTCCTGGTAGCCTCATGGCTTTCCCTCTTCGCTGTACCTCTTCTGGCCACCTCTTTCAACGTGTACCAAACCACTGGTGTCTTCTCTTGGCTGGCAACCCAGGGCGTGGTGTGGGTCGTCATCGGCCTGTATATATTTCTACTTGCCAGCACAGTCTGGCTTGTGCTATTCCTTCGCCGACGCACAACAGGCTTGAGGTGGGATCCTGTCAGTCTGGCCGATTTTCTGGTCCTCGTTGAAAAGTCCAACGCTCTTGACGCCTATGCGTCTTACTTCACGGCCAACTCCGACTTTGACTTTCGAGAAGACATCGCGACAAGGGGAGACCGGCTTGGTTACTGGCGCACGAGTGCTCGTCCAAAGGCCGCAATCCACACTCTTGGAGCACCAGGCCAGCCAACAAGACAGTATGCTGTCCAGGATGGTCAATTACTCGAGCAGCCCAACCCTCGCCTCTCCAATCAGACCGATCTGAACTACCAACGTTTCTCCGCCCAAACTGCAAAGTCTCTCATCCCTCGTGGTGAGGCTGGCTCAAAGCATTACTTGCCCAAGATAGTGCGACCACTTTTCGCCATCGTCCTGTCAGCTACGCTGATCCTCCTTCTCGCCGCATTCTTGGTAGTGTCCTACCTCCCCGCGACCGCCATCCAATCTGGCTTTTCACCGTCCCTTCCCATACCGGTCAACAACGCTGGCTTCTCCGCCGCCAATTTCCTCTACTCCTTCATCCCATCCTCCCTTGGCCTTCTCCTCTTCCTCCTTGTCCAACACCAAGATCTTACTCTCCGCCGCCTTCAACCCATCGCCAACCTGTCCCGCACCTCAGGCTCGATAGCAGAACATTCGCTTCTGCTCAGCTACACTTCGGACCCACCCTTCCTTGTCACCCTCCGCGCCCTCATCAACGGCGACTTCCGTGTGGCCATCACTTCCCTTATCGCTCTCGCTTCCCTCGCCCTCCCTGTTCTCGCCGGCGGTGTCTTCTGGGCACAATTCTCCGTCGCCACTCAATCAACCTTGATCTACGGGGACATACCCGCCTTCTACGCCCTGACCGCCTTCTTCGCTCTCGCGTGCCTCTCACCCCTCGCCCTCCCCCTGACCCGCAAGCAGAGCCAACGCTACGTCCTCCCCTCACCCACCGTTTCGAGCGGCACGCAACCACGCAAGCAGAACCAACTGAAAACACTGGTCGACATCATCGCGCTCTTCCACCAATCTCGCCTCCTCACGGACGCCGCCTTCCGCGCCCCAGCGAGCAGGACACAGCTCGTCACCCGCCTCTTGGCGGGGGCAGGGTACGAGCGCATCTCCGCCATGAGGGAGGTGAATGTCTCGGACTCGCGCACAGAGCAGATACGCCAAGGTGCAGCGAGCAAGGTTTCGTTGGCGGATAGTATTCGTGGTTTCGGGGAGGCGAGGGCCGCGGGGCCGAGTGGTGCGGTCGGGGGCCAGGGAGAGAAGACGACGACGTTTGGAGAGGAGGGGAGGTTCAAGCTTGGGATGTACAGAGGAAGGGACGGGAGGGAGTGGAGCGGTATTGATCGGGTGGAGAGGATGGTCGGGGAAAAGGAGATGAGAGCGGAGAAGGTGTAGATACGAAGGGGGATATTGTTATTGCATAGCGAGGAAAGGGTTACGATAGATTACGAATGAGATGTACCACCACTCCAATGATTGTTCCTGTGTCTTGTTGGGTGAACTACAAGCTGAGAAGTATACTACCACCATGTAGGCTCATGCCAGATCCAGATTGAGCTACAGTATGACTGCTGACGGTACATGAGGCATTCCACACTACCAACATCACATTCGCCATGATTCGTGAGGCAGATGGCCTGCCACGTCCGATAGCTCACTACCACTTCTTGGGGCGTGCTACTCATAGGATAAAGCCAATAGGTCGTTCGAGGATGCAACTTCCACCTAATGATAGATAAGGACTACCACCAGGAGCATCCATAACAGGGGTAAGCTGGACGATGGATGACTAGCGATACTACCAGATTAACCACTGGACTACCACGCCCGAATTTCAGCATCAAGCACGAACGACGATGGCCACCACCAGGAAACTGGAATTAAGCTTTGGAATCTGCATTCAAGGGCACTTTCGCCCGGGGTTATCATGCAAGAAAGGGAATGCCTATCAGGCCGGACGTAGTAACTACCAGGCGGCGGGCGGCGGATGGGAGGTTGTGACTACCAGGAAGGCAATCTACCAAGCGGTGACCGGCTCAGCTGTGGTAGTAGCAGTGGTACCCCAGGTATCGGCGAAGGGCTCCTCCTCAGTCTGGACTACTCCACTGCCCCAAGTACTACCAGCAGCGGCGTCGTCTTCTCCCTGACTGCCAGCTCCAGCACTCTCGCCATCACTCTCCTCGTCGGTATCATCGGCGAACTGGATGACCCCGTCTTCAGGTTTGAGATGAGAAAGAAAGTCGGGTACCTCCTGCTCATTCTCCATCAGGTTGTTGACCAGGTCCTGAGCGATCCCTTCGTCATTCTCGTTGTAGAAGGAGACAGCCTTGCCACGGTGACCGATGCGACCAGTACGACCGATGCGGTGGACATACTCCTGAATGCCACCGTAGGTGGTAGAAGGTAGGTCATAGTTGATGATGGTGTGGACGTCTTTGAAATCGATACCGCGGGCCACGACGGAGCTGGTGATGAGGATGGGAGTCTTGCCCAGGTTGAAGGAGCGGCTGTCACATGGTCAGTGAGGTCAGAAAAGCCGGTAGGTAACTGCTTACACAGCGTCTTCACGAGACAGCTGGTCACGGCCGCCATGCAGAAAGACAGTGGGCAGCTCTTTGTTGAACAGAATATCGTCAAGACGCTCGACGCCGGAATTGGTGTTGCAGAAGATGATGGTGCGGGATGGCTCCATAGACATGAGATAATCCAGAATGGCGTCGGGCTTGGCATCTCGATCGATATAGATGATCTCCTGGTCAACGTTCTTGTGTGCAGATCCAGCACGGCCGACCTTGAGCTCGACAAAGTCTTCCTGCAGGTACTGACGAGCGAGAGCGCGAGCCTCCTTGGGGAATGTGGCACTGAACATCATATAACGGTGATCAGCATTCTCATTGGCGTCTGGAACTGTCAGTAAGCTGCAATGGTTATGGATTAGATGACATACCACAGCCGTTGATGATCTTCTCCAGAGCAGCGCCAAAGTCGGCATCCATGAGCATCTCATCGGCCTCGTCAATGACAGTGAAACGGACGCGCTGGAGAGACACAACACCCTCGCGCTCGATGATGTCCATGAGGCGACCAGGAGTGCCGATCAAGATATCACAGCCCTTGCCGAGCTGCTGGAGGTTGTACTTGACAGGTGTGCCACCATAGCTGCAGACAGTGCGCAGCTTGGAGCGATACGCAAGACGACGAGACTCGTCATGAATCTGATGAGCGAGCTCGCGTGTAGGGCAGATGATCAGGACAAGAGGCTCTGCACGGACCTTGTCGACGTCGGGGTCGTAGTTCTGCGCACGAGTGTCCACGCGTGGGCCGCCAAGATGACCGACCTTCCCCATCAGCTCGGAGATGATTGGTGCGAGGTAAGCGGCGGTCTTTCCGGAACCAGTCTGAGAGACAGCAACAACGTCATTGCCTCTGAGGACGGCAGGAATGCTGTAGCCCTGGACTGCGGTGCAAACATCGTATCCGCATTTCTTGATGTTGTCGAGGACGATTGGGTGAAGAGCAGCTTCATCGAACTAGAATATAATTAGCCATCCGTGTTGTGGTAGTAACAAAAATAATGGCATAGTCATGTGAGACAGCGGTGAGAATGAGATTGCTAGTAGTGTACTCACCGAGCGGATGGGTATGATGCGTTCTGGGCATTTCAACCAGGTCTTGAGGTTCAGCGCAGCCAGAGACTCCCCTGCGCCGCTACCACGGCCTTCGAAGAGTTGGGCCTCAAGAGCAGGGTCGGCCTCAGCGATGTCCTCGATGATCGTGTTCTGCGGCACGGTGTCTTGTTGATTCGCGAGACTGTCATAGTTGATCTTGGAGCGCCGAGCCCAATTAGGTTTTCCACCAGAGATTTGCGTGTTTTTTTCCAAGGTTTCTTTCGTTGATGACATGTTGAAGTGAGGGGTGAAGCGAAGCGGTGAACTCGATTTGTTTGAGAGTGCTGGCGTGACAGTGACGGTGCCACCAGGTGATCCAGCCGTGAGTGTTCTTGAGCACAGTGATGAAGCGCTTGTCTTTTGTGAGGTCAAGCGGAGAGTATTTAGTGATTTGATCCTCTAGGTACTGCTTATCTCTGGCACAGACAGTGCAATGTGCCTGTTCGAGTGCGAGCTGGTCGATGAGGGGATGAGGAAAGTCTTGGTGGGCTGTAAAGTATCAGTGAGTGCACGTACCATATTTTGGAAGACGCTAGGCAAGCGTGGAAGCGCGTTGAGGAAGCAACATCCTGATTAGGAAATGCATGTGATGTAATTTCACGTACTATTATTGAAGGTATGAAGTCCAATCCCATCAATTCTCACCACATAGGTGTGGAAGAATGAAAAGGTTGCCCAAGGGATCGTGTCTCTACATAATTGTTAACATAAGACAACTACCACACAATGATTGCTAGTTTACTGCGAGACGAGGATGGCATGCAGGACGACCTCAATGTCAAGATGATGCCAAAGTGACCAGGCTATGTTACAGATGCAAGAGACCATGGCGATACTACCAGGAGCAGCCGCAATGCGACTACCATGCGGGTTGAGCGATGAAATGTGTGCCGAGGCTCTGGTTGATGGTATTACTAGGAACGGCGCCAGCAAGACGACCAAGCTCGACTATCGACCATCTCCGGACGATGTTACCAGAAGCCGTGCCACTGCGAGGACCGAGCTCGAACAGTGATCAATGAGTGTAGAATTGCCATGGCGTTACTACCAGCTTTTGTGCAAGTGTGATTGTAACCAAAGGGACCGAGTGATGTAAAAGCAGATCGTGGTAATGTGTCCCCGAATATTGTGCTCATGCGATCACCTTCAGGTAAGACGAGCAGTCTGCAATATGTGTTGCGGCGCTGCCCTACCAGGAATAGTCGGAATGTGACTTGTGGCGATTGAATCATGCAACTACCATAGATACATATGATACCCAAGCTGGTCTTCCGTGTCGATGGATCCATGAGCATGACTTTAGTCGCCAATGAGACGTGATGAATGGCCGTACTGCTAGTATAGCGAGCAAGAAGTTCAAGGTCTTGACTAGTACACTTGCATAGGCACCGATGACAGGGATCTGGACCCTCGTGCGGGCCTATGGTCAACTGCGATTCCTAGACTGGTGACGACCAGATATTGCGGGGCTCCCTCAACGCAGACCCCTCGTGAAGTGTCTGTATATCACTCCTGATCAATTTGCTCATGACAAGCAACGAGTTGGCACGACGAGAGTTTGGTGGGGTCTCCGAAACGTGATGATCAAACTTCGGGCAACGTATGCTTGTTTCGGCAAGAATGACGGCTAACTTCGTGAAGTAGAGGGCACTGAAGTATCTGCTGCTCGTGGCAGTTGCCATTGTTGTCGTCTTCGTTGCTTGTTGTGTCGATCGCTGCGGTGTAAGCGATAGCTTTGTACTTGTCCCGTCTGAGCAAGACGATGTGAGATAATGATCGCGTGTCTCCAGATCCCCCGTTGAGGGAGCAAAAAATGTTATTCCGACTCGTAGATCGCTGTAGCTGTATGTGGTGGTTACCATCATTTGACACCAAGCTCTTTCAAGTTTGCTGCTGGGATCCCCGTTGACCTTGGGTGCGTGTCTCGTCAAGGAAGAGCGCGCAAGAGGAAGGCGCCCAGCTTGAACAATTTGCTCCTCGCGTGCTAGTAGACTCGCTATGATCCAGGCCAGCATAGGAGCATCCTCTGCCGTTGCATACTCGTCGCATACTGATGTTAGCCAAGCCGTTTTCGTTCGACAGTGAAGATATTACTGTCACTAGAGCCCATGCGGTGGCTCTGATATAATGAGCAGACGAGGTCGACCTTGCCATTCTCTCGCCGCTATTGGGGTCTTAGGGAAATAGCAACTTACCATCCGAGCTTATAGAGGTAAAAGGCAGACAGCTGGCGCTGGACAAATTCCTGTGCGACATGTTAGCATCGTACTTCTCTATTCTGGTCATTCGAAAAGTGCATGCAATCCATGGCGATGGTGATTGACTCGTGGTAGCATGGCGCTTTACCGTGTTCGTACTTACAGGAACCTCGTCTAGAGCTGTTGGTGGCTCCGTCTCATCTTGATAGGCGATTACAGGCATACTAATTATGCCTTAAGAAAGATTGTAGTGGTCAAAATTGTTGTGTGGAGTGAAGCAAAATCATCTATAGAGCTGCCAAGCCCCTTTCTCCATCCTTACCGCAGCAAGACGACCCATTGTCATCCGACGATCTTCAACAGACCCAGGTTTTGCAGTCTCACAATTGATAGTCGCGACAAAGATAACCTTAGTGTCCCTCTTCCAGGCGTTGATAGCTGACCATCGATACCGGCACTATCCCTTTGACCATCTCCACTCAGCTTCGCGCAACGTGAACCCGAAACGACTGCATACTTCAGCAACGTCAATCATGGTAGCCTCTACACGATCTGCCTACTACAAAAAATTGCCAGCATACGGTTCCCATGAGGAAGAGACGGTGCTTGCTGGATCTCGTAGCGCAGATCAGTACGAGTGAGCTTTGGGGGATGACAACGTCGCGCCGCATCAGTGACGACTTCTCGATGTCTCCAGACTCCCACAGTGAAACGATGGACACGAGTAAGGAGATAAATAGTGAGAACTACTATACCACCCGTTTCAACCGAATGGACAGAAGCTTCGAATGCGGCGGACGGCCAGGGAGGAGGGGCAAACCGGTAGGAAGATAACACCGCCGACATCCCAAGGTGAAGCCCTCTGTATGATGGACTGCGATGAAAAAAGATGAAGGAGAACATCCATGGAGAGATAGACGAGCAAAACCACAAGCAATCCAGAGAACGACGTCTGCAGTCCGCCTTACGACCTTCCTTTTTCGGGGCCGATGTCTCAGGACCCAACCCCGATCCCGGTCCAACCAGCAGACCTTGCAAATTCACGATTGTAACAACCAACCATGCAGCACTGAACAGCAAAAGATGTTATGTGTTCAATAGTACCCGAACCGGTACTTTTTCGTGTATGTTTGATCAACATGATCCAGGAACTGCTGGACAGCCACCGACCTCCACCTTGACCTAGTAGACGCGAACCCCACCTCGAATCAAGCAAAAGCCACGGCAGATACTCACGAGAAACAAGGCTGCTCTGCCACACGGCCCAAATGGTGCCCGCAGACGAGAAATGTGTGGAAGGCGCCGAGTCCGGGTGGCCGTACGTGGCCTCATACGCACATCGTTCTTGACCTGGACAAGAGTACCATCTGGCGCTATGGTTGCCCAGAGTACCGAGAGATGAGGGCGATGAATTTGTCGGAGGACATGACAAGAGATTGTACAGTTGGAGATAGGTGTCGTGACGATTGCAGCACAAAATTTGGCGAGGGATGAGAGCGGTATACCCAGGACCCATAACCTCATGAGCTGAAGACTGTCCACGACGACCTCATATGCCAATAGCACCAAGTTTCGGCGAGACCTTTGCTGGTTCATGAGCCTGAACCATAAAGCCAAACTTCGAGAACATCGTCTGGTACGCGGACACGCATCGAAGAAGTACAATCCAGCTACGTTCACGCAACGCACGAGGTCTTCCGAAGGATCTCCATCTCCAATTCGACGGGAGTGATCGGAACATGAGTCTTCGTCATCCTCAATCATGAGGCTCGAAGCAATCTGGACTGCATGATGTCTGTTCCGCACAATTCTTCCCAGGCACTCGGGTTATCTCGGTCAAGGACACTAGCTGCGCAGAAAATACAAACAGAGCATGTGTTTACATCAGAAACTGTTGGCGGCGGCATGCGCCATCATCGGCACCAGGTATCTCCGGTCGATGTCGCCCAGTTATACTTGCAGTATATGTCTGACATCAGGTGCCGTTGCCAGCGAGCGACCTCAAGAGTATTTTCAAGCCGATTGCTGGTGGGCACTCCTACCTGCGATGGGAGACGTAGGACAAGGCATTCGTCCGCTATAGACGCTCATTCCTTCCTTGAAGTGAGAAGACTTCCGGATGTTCGATATAGTGCGACGTTCGAGTCGCTCGAAGAGAAGACGGAAAATCCTGCAAGCTTCCATGCCGCTCGTTCGACATATTGACCCGATTTTGCTTCGATACAGTCAAGATCAGAAGACGGCTACCGAATCAGAGATCTGAAAGGCTGTGGTCGATTGAAGTCCACATGAGCTCTGGATCAGATTGGGAACTTGGAGTTCTCTCATTTTAGGCAAACAACTGGGAATGTCGTTCTAGGTCTTGCTCACCCTTTGACTGCAGTCCTGGCGCGGACAGGATCATCGACAAGCAGCGATCTTGCCGCGAGGCTTTCGGCATTTCATGGATCATGCCGTTTTGCTCAGCATAGTTGCGGCGTCAGCTTGTGTCCGAATTTGCTCATCCCAAAGCATGCTCCCTTGTCTACGTCTTACTCAAGCTCTTGACTCCTGCGGCTAGCGGTAGCATCATGGTGGTTGGGTCCTGTAGTAGGGCGCCTCCCGAGCGAGACGAATGGAGCAAGACCTCTGCTTATGGCCTCGATAATGCCTACTACCCAGCCTTCGCTCAGCCTCGACCTGACTCGCTTGGTCTTTGTGTAGGCGTGAAGGAATTTTAGACAGATGCGTGGTCAAGGTTATGGGTCGTGCGATCTGCCGTGCCTCGTACAGAAATTTGCAGGCTGTGTTTCCTGCTCTTTCGAGTGCTGCACTTACGGTCATCTCCATGCCTAGCTCCTGTGGTAACCTGCTGCAGTCGGCTTCAGGATCGGTCCTGTCTATATCCACCATCGTGGCCGGTTGGTGCATGCTCAGTCAAGATGCTGTCAATCGGACATTTGCAGATCGTGGCGATTGTCATGTATGCTTGCCCTAGCGCATACTGTGAATGCTCTTGTCATCGATAAGAGCTATAGTCTTGCTGGTACGGACCGTCCTCGAGGTACCGAAGCCGGCAAACCCCGGGCCCTGACTCCACCAGCGGCCGATTGCGACGATGTGCTGTTCAGAAAGGTATCGCTTGTCTGGCTATGGTGGGTCTATAGTATCTGTCGGCTGGACTGCGACCGCATGATGAGGATCGAGGGAGTCGACGGTGGAGTTGGCTTGCAACCGTGGCGATTTGTTGTTGATAGGCGGTCCTGTGATTGCGCCTCCGTCCTTGCGTGCGTTCTGGAAGGCATAGAATCAGCCAAGCTCTTTTTGGAAGGATGACCGAGATCGGGATGATCGAATCCATGATGGGAGTTGGTGGGTCATGCAAGGGCAGAGTTTGTGTGGCGAGACTTGGCTGAAGCCGGCTGGGTACAAAGTCGGGCGCATGCCCACACCAAGAATCCCTTGCTACCACGATCACGCATTGCCCTTCGGACCAGCCTCCAACCAGGCCCTGGACTTGTCTCATCATTACTGGACGCCATAAGCATGCCAAGTCGGTGTCCATGCTCTTCATATGGCCCACAAGCACTGTGCAGAGAACTATGAGGATCATTTGACAAACTATATATATTTCGAGAACGTGCCCTCATACTGGCAGCCAGCACAGCTGTCCAGATTTCGGTCTGTTCTGGAACGCGGTTCTAGAAGGGGGAGGATTGTCTTAGTGGTTAAACACAGGTGCGTCCCATCTCCTTTCTCTTAAACGTTTCAGCAGCAGCAGCAAGTCGAGTCAGTCAAAGCAAGCAGTCACCCAGAGAAGTATGAAAGATCAAACTAAAACCACTCCTGCTGATAACAGTGAAACCACAAGCGCTTGAGCATACAAAGTATTCTCGCCTTAGCCAGAGAGCTGTCGGTTCAATCCCGACCTTCTTTTTTTCGCCCGCCCACCCACTGGTCTACCTCTCATTGTGTATGGGTGGGCGAATGTTTTGCTTCCCCTGTGTAGACTGAGTACCGCTGTACTCCAGTATCTCGAAGATGTTGTCCTTGTCCATAGCAAAGGTATGGAAGATTGGAAGGACCGCATGAACAGACATGCCTTGGCGAGCAAGCTTGTCTTTGGGCAGACAGATGCTGCGGGCCACGCAAAGGAGCCGTGGGTCCAATCCCCTCCGAGGCCGCTCTTTTTGCATCAACGACGATCAGCAGCCACATACGCATCGGAATTGACGATGATCGCCATGAGAACATTATCAGACGCTTGGAGAAGCTCTTGGAAGACATTGGGACCATATAAACGACTACTTGTGATGGTGGTGTTTCCGTGCGCAGAGCGCTGCTTCTTCGCGGACAGGGCTTCAGCAAACCTCCGAGGCTAGCACCGGGGCTGCTACGAGAAGCTCCACAAGCCCTCAGAGATGATCCTGGCGGCATGTACTATCAACTACAGGACCGAGAGCAGAACACTGGCCTATCTACTGATCAGAAGCGCAATCTGGTTTTGTCTGACCAACAAAATGACGCACAGCAGATTGCGGTGATGATAGCGGTCAAGCTGCTCAAGCCTCTGACCACGTTCACCAAATCTCCATGAGCTTCAGACAGACTTCAGCGTGCCATGAATGCGATCGAGCCAACCGCGAGCCACAAAATAAGATAAGTATGGAATGGTACGTGCGCGATCGATCTCTCATCCACAATACCCGATAATTTTTGTCGGGCGCATGAGAAGCTGACCATTCGACTTGCATATCCGAAACAAGAGGCAAAGCACAACTACCACGCACAAGAGCCAGGTTCTATACTGAGCAAGCATTGCCATCAAGAGCCGGACCACAACCAGCACCTTCTACATTCACAGTTGGCGCGACACAGATCAGAAATCAACCAAGTCGTACCTGGTAGTCAAGGTGTCATCAATCTCAGCCGTTCGCGACAGGGATCAAAGAGGCCGGCGGGATCTTGAATGATGGTCGACAAAACGACCCTAGTAGTATCAGCTCAAGACAGACAAGCTCAGTATAATCTCGGCCATGACCTCAGACGACGAGCAGCGAGTCTGCATATACTGAAGTGGCTCTTCAAGAGCCGCACACAGCAATAGCATCAGACCCGGACACTTTCGAACAGTCTCTCCGACCGGAGAGAAACACGTTTAGCACGCAACGTCCTGCTTACGAAGCAACGATCGCCCAACACCAAGCACAGATGCCCGTTATGCAGAGTAAGCGCTAATTCCTTGGCTGCAGCACACCTTAAACTCAATCCTCGAGCACAACCAAGCATACAAAACACCCGGCAACTACCACAGTTTACCCCTGCCCCCTCGCTATCCCCATCATCCAACATGACGAAACCCTTCATCCTCGTCGTTCCTGGCTCTTTCTCCCCCGCCTCCGCCTACGACGCCCTCATCTCCCTCCTGCGCACCTCAGGCTATTCCGCCCTCGCCCTCCAGCTGCCGTCGACATGCAAGCGCTACCCCAAAGAACCCGCCACCATGGCCGAAGACGCGGCGCAGATCCGGACGGTAGTGGAGACGCTGGTGGCGCAGGGGAGGGAGGTTGTGGTTGTGTGTCATAGCTATGGGGGGACGCCGACGACGGAGGCGCTGGCGGGGGTGAAGGGGGTGAGGAGGGTGGTGTATATGACTGCTGTTGTGCCGAGGGTGGGGGAGGATCAGATGAAGGCGATGCAGATGGAGGGGTTTGAGGCGTTGGATGTGCACGTGAGTATCCACCGCTGTCAGGAGGGGTTGGGGAAGGTGAGGGGGTGTGGCGAGGGGGGGAAAGGGTTGCTGCTAGCTATGGAGAGTGGGTTGGTGCATAGGGAAAGTAGCTGACGTGTCGCAGGGTGGTTACATGCATATCAATCCTGCACTGTTCGCTGGAGCAGTCGCAAATGACATGCCATGGGAGCTGGCGTATGAGAAGATGCTGACGCTGCCGCATCACTCCAAGGCATCCTTCGAGGGAGTGGTGACCCAGGCGGCTTACAAGGATGTACCGGTATCCTACATCTTCTGCGAGAAGGATCTGGTCATCAGCCCAGAGAAGCAAAAGGGCTTCATCGAGGTGGTTGAGCAGGAAAGCGGGAACAAGGTCGATGTTGTGAGCCTAGACTCAGGTCATGCTCCGAATTGGTCAGTGCCAGAGAAGTTGCGAGACATTATCATTGAGTTGGCCGAGAAGTGACGGCATGGCAAAGCTGGGAAAATCCATGGGACAGACTGGAGGAAACCGATATATAGCAGATAAGCTTAAAATTCCCTTCTATGCGCGAACATGTTGGTGAAATTTCCGGAATTCGCGACTGGACGCGGCGTGGACCCTGATGCACACGAGTGTCAGCAAGGCCAGCCACTTCGGCCGTATTCTTGCTCCATCCTACTTGGAAATCACCCCAAACGTGGAGCCTCGTTATAGGGACGTGCCGTATTACGCCCAGTAGATCGGGCCTGTATCAGGCGTAAGTAGGCTGCCAGAAAGTCGAAACTCTATCGTTTCTGTCCGCCAACTTCGCACTTTTGCCCCAATCGCAAAGCTCGACCATAATGGCAGAAGAGACAAAGAAGCCCTTTCGAGTCGTCATCGTTGGCGCAGGTATCGTTGGTCTGACATTATCACACTCGTTGCAGCTCGCTGGTATCGATCATGTTGTTTTGGAGAAGCATGACAAGGTGGTGTCGTTGAAGGGAGCCGCACTCATCATCTGGCCACAGGTAGCGAGAATATTCGACCAACTCGGCATTCTGAAGAAGATTTACCAAACTACCACACCGGTATGTCTTGAACCGGGTTCCAGTGCCATGAGCGACTGGTAGCAGCCATTATCTCCCCTCAGGTCCTGGCTGACATAGTATAGTGAGTTATCAATGATCGATCTTCAAATTATGCAGGATCGGAAAAACCTTTCAACCTGTCCATGATCTGACTGGAGTGAAACATAGGATCAAGAAGGAGACTCGAAGATGGCCGGACGGATCAGTCAACTTTACGGGAACTACTGTTCAGACCATGAGCAAAGTGTATGTATCACACGTTCACTATGTATTGTGGGCTTTGGAACCCATATTGACATCACCTGCCTAAGGTTCGATATGCCGAGTATCATCTTTGACCGACAAGCCTGCGTGGAACATCTCTACGAAGGACTCCCCGACAAGTCATTCATCCACACCAGCACTCGAGTAGACCGAGTCGAGCACACAGAGCGCGGGATTCGAGTGGTCACTACAGACGGTCGGGTCGAGGAGGGCGACCTTGTAATTGGAGCCGACGGTGTCCACAGCACAATTCGACAGCAAATGTGGGACTATGCAGCCAAACATGAACCGGGCTCAATACCAGAATGTGACCAGCAGGTCTTCTCCAGCGAATTTGCTGGCTTATTCGGCGTCAGCGAGCTGACCGACGACATGGGGTTCCTCGACTCCGAGAGCAATGTTGTCTTTGGTCATGATCATACGGAAATGGTTTTTACCCAACCAGGCAAGACCTACTGGGCTGTTATCTTCAAGGATGGCTACCACAAACCACCGGTCAAGAGGGATGGCAGTGAGGAAGCGATGAAGGCTGTGGCTGAAAAGTACCGTGACGTCAAGCTGACCCCGAACCTCACGCTGTGGGATCTGTGGCAGAAGCGGAGTCGAGCTGGTCTGCTCAATGTCGAGGAAGGTATGCTGGAGAAGTGGCACGCTGGCAGATTTGTCCTCGTCGGTGATTCGGCACATAAGGTAAGAAGACCATCCGCACCACCGGACCGGCTTGCTGATGTCTCTTCAGATGACGGCTGACCTCGGCCTCGGTGCCAACATTGCCATCGAAGGAGCTGTTACCCTCTGCAACATTCTCAACCGCGAGACCAAGTCGGATAAGACTCGGCACTTCAGTCAGTCAGAGCTATCAAATCTATTCAAGGAGTACCAGAAAGCACGCTTCTTGAGGGCAAAGGCTTTCACCGATCTGTCTGGCAAGGCAACACGTGCGAACTCATATCAGACATACTTTGGCCGCTTCATGGCAGCGTATCTTAATCCTTGGATGGCCAGTATCCAGCTCCAGAAGCTCTCGGAAGCATTTGCAAAGGGACCAAAGCTGGACTATGTGCCCACCAGAACAATCAATGAGGATGCAGATGGGTGGAAGCTCGCAGAAAAGTCACAGAACGCGGCCGGCAGTAGTTCGACGAGATATGTCGTCGCTGCTGCGTCGATCGGATTTGCACTTTCTTTCATGTTTATGAGAAGGCTTGAAGTGTCGTTTTGAGCAGTGTCCTGGCTGGGCTGGTGGGTCATTCGGCACCTCATGGTTAATAGTATCATAACAAATACTCGATGAAGCTCATGTCATGGGATACAAAGTCAACTTCTCACAAATATCGAGGGCATGAAGAAATACGTCGTTTACAGTGTCTCGACCGGCAAACGTGCCGGACGTGTCTCGTTTCGTGAGGGCTTCACCAGCCACAAAACAACCTTGGGGACCCATCCTGATTCTTGGTTCCGCTGACGCATGACCAAACCATCCACACTTCGAACCAGGTCATCCTGCTTTTCGATTCTGTTCTCATACACCTTTTCAATGTCACCTGCAACTTGCATATCCTAGCTTGCACATAGCCATGCTACTGCGCTCCTTCCCTTATTCATCTCATTACCTACACATAGACTGCGGCTGACACAGTCGGGAGTGGTGCGGCAACCTACCAATCAATCCTAATCATGAACGATCCTGGAACCGACAAGGCCATTTCTGAAGCTGTCAAAGAGCGCAACCTCAACGCCCAACCAGGTCAAGCAGATATCGACAGTGACCGGGCGAAGAAGGAAAGGCAGGAAAGAGACTACCGAGATCCCAGTCTCTGGTGGTTTGCCTCGACGGGATGTCCACTCATCGCTGGCACATTTGGACCTTTGGCCAATGCTTTCAGCGTATGTGCTCTTGTGCGAGGATGGCGAGTCTTCATCCCTGATGGCCAGACTGAAGCCACAGGCACTAGAATTGCTGACCCTGCTTGGGCATTGGCCGTGAATGCCTTGTCCTTGGTAGCGGCTCTGACGGCGAATGGTGCTCTACTGCTCAACATGTCGAGACGTCTCAGCTTCAAGATAGCGCAGCCAGTATCTGTGGTAGGCTTTCTGGTCGCTGGTCTGCTACTCGTCGTCGATCTTGCAATCTTTGCATCAAGCCCGACATATCACATTCCTTTAGACGACCCTGCAGCCCCTGCGAATCGCCACGCTCTCACTTCAGCATACTATTATGCTATTCAAGCAGCTGTCGTGTACTTGATCATTACTGCGCTCATGTCGCTCACCGCGTGGGGTGCTTGGAAGGGTCACTTTGAGGGCGGCTTCAAATTGACCATGGCACAAAGAACGCTCATGCTGCAAACCATGTCCTTCGTTGTCTATCTTCTGCTCGGAGCTCTCATCTACAGCCGGATCGAAGGGTGGGAGTTCCTAGACGCAGTATACTGGGCCGACTTGACTCTGCTCACCATCGGTCTCGGATCTGACTTTGCACCAAGCACGCACCTAGGCCGCAGGCTCCTATTCTTCTTTGCGATCGGTGGCATCATCATAATCGGTCTCGTCGTCGGCAGTATCCGCACCCTCGTTCTCGACAGAGGTAAGCGAAAATTATCCGCCCGCATGATGGAAAAGAAGCGACTCCGAGCGATTCATAGTATCAACCCGAAGAAGCAGGAGATCAAAATCAGCCGCTTCGCCACCATGCACTTCGACAACGGCGAACTGGACGTAGCCAAGCGACGCAAGCTCGAATTCACCGTCATGCGTAAAGTGCAAGAACACGCCGAGCGCGACCGCAAATGGATGGCCCTCGTAATCTCCACCACCGCAGCATTCAGCCTCTGGCTCCTCGGCGCGCTCGTCTTCTCCCGCTCCGAACGCCCCCAACAATGGACCTACTTCAACGCCATGTACTTCACCTACACCTGCCTCATCACCGTCGGCTACGGCGACCTGTACCCGCAATCCAACTCGGGCCGCGCCTTCTTCGTCTTCTGGACCCTCCTCGCCATACCCACCCTCACCATCCTCATAAGCGACATGTCCGACACGGTCGTCGCTGCCTTCTCCGACCTGACTGTCTGGATCGGCTCCCTCACCGTCCTCCCAGGTGACCGCGGCTTCAGCGCCACCCTCAAGCTATTCCTCCTGCAGTTCCGGTCCGGACACATCGACACGTCCGAATTCAAGGACACCCCGCCCGGTCTGCTGGGCGAGATCCCACACCACCAGCATAGAGTCGAGTACGAGCCTGGCCCGAGCACGTTGGAAGACGATATAACCGCTCGTCTGGCATCGCATCTCGAAGACGAAGAGGTGTCGCAGCTCACGAAGGCCGGGTCGGCGAAGGAGTTGATCGCTACGGACGTGCATTTCTACCACCTCGTTCTGGCGAGGGAGATACGGCAACTGATGCGTGACTTGAATGCGTCGCCAGCGAGAAGGTATAAGTGGCAGGAATGGGAGTACTATTTGTGGCTGATGGAGAATATCCCCCTTCAGTCATCGTCTCAGTCTGATGCGCAGGCTGAAAAGGGGGACAGGGAGGATGAGGGGGTCAAGCACCTCGTTCCCAAAGCGTTAAGGCAGACGAGCACGATAGCGGCGTTCAAGCAGAACAAGGCGATGAGGCAGTACACGTGGTTGGGGGAGGATAGTCCGCTTTTGAGCTGGAAAGGGGAGACGGAGTGGATTCTTGAACGATTGGGTGTGACGCTTGAGAGGGGGCTGGTCAAGAGGCGGCTGTCTTGATGACACCCAGTGTGCTTGAGCAGGATGAACAGGGGGAAGAATTACATTAGGAGAAAGTAATGATTCATGACTAGCGTCTTTCCTCTTCTTGGAAAATGCCATTCCATGAACATGGCCGCGAGGCTGAGTGTGCTCATCTATGACCAGAGTGGCCAGAATAGCTCGACCGCATAGGAATACCGCCAAAGACCGGTGGCATCTGAGCAGAGTGATGGTCATCGTTCACCGTGCCTGATCTGCCGCGACGAAATGCCCAGTACCCTTGCTTCTTACCTTGCTCATCATAACGTCCCATGTCTCTGACGAGCCGCAAGATTTCTTTGATCGCTACCTTGGCAGCTTTTCTTCTTCGGTGTCTAGGACGGATTTTGCGTGCTCTGGATGTTGCTACTCCGTGATCGTTTACTTTTTGTGCCGGCGCTCCGATTGAATGTGTCCCTCGTACTCGCTCGCTCCCCTCGAAAGTCGTACGTGGTCTTTGTGGAAGATCATCAGCTCCATCAGTCCCTGCACGGTGCCGGTTTCCTGCTCCATCGTCTCGCTCCGACCAGAGCCCCTCCAGTGCGCTCTCCCCTGTGAGCCCTTTGCCCTGCATCGTTCCCTTCCCTTTCTGCCCCACCTGTCCCTTCATCGAAACCTCACCGCTAGGCCTACCCTCGTCTCCCCTCCTCTTGCCAACTTCGGGACTAAGCACGTTCACCCCCCTCCTGCCCCCGCCTCTTCTTCCCCGCCGCATACCGCGCCACTGCACCTCACCCGTCGCCATCCCATCCGCCCCAAAGAACATGATCTTCCCATTGCGCTCTGGGATCAATCTCGCGAGTGCATGCTCGTTATACCCCTTCTCTCGTGCCTGGAGCATGCGTGACTTGGCTAGCCGAATCCGTTCGGCCATGCGCCCTGCGTGTGGTGTCCTGCCTGATTTCAGGCGGCGATAATCTTTTGCGTCTTCGATCTCGCGGCGCAACGTGCGCACGAGGTGTACCGTGGCGACGGCGGCAAGGGCGACGCCGAATTGGGATGCGATGATGGCTGTTTCGACGGGCATAGTTCCGGGTGAGAGAGGGCGACTTGAGAACGAGGAGTGGAAGGAGGTCGACTGGGGCCGTGCAAAAGTCCGGATCAAGTGTGAAGGATAGGGGGCGCACGGCGTGAGGGACGTGGGGCTGTGAAGTTGTGGTGAGGGCGAAAGGCACAGTCGCTCTCGTAGCTGCCAGTATTTGTTGCTCTGGAGAAAAGCACGTCGGGGGAAAGTCTACGCCAATGTAGGCTCCCAGGGTACTTGAAAGAGATAGCTTCGCGAGAAATGGCAGAGGGTCCTGGTGATTGCTGATGATGACCTGGTCCAGTCCAGGCTCGCTGTGTCTGTCCAAGGACGGTTGAAGATGGCAGGCGTACGATGTTGTTGTTGTTGAGATCATCAATGATATAGTAGCTTTGGCATGTCAGGCGTTGATCAGCAAGTGAAAGTCGCAGCGGTGTTCAGAAGGTGAATGCGATCGAGACCGAGGTTCGGTTGGGGAACACGAAAATCGAGGCGGATCGTTTGCGAGGGGAAGAATGGGTGCTGCTGGCGGCGCTGCTGGTGCTTCGATTCTGGGCTCAAGGCTTCGGCCAGTTTGCTGAAGATGAAGTAGATCCGCTGTTGTGAGATACCAGCCAATTTGCTGAAGGAGAAGGCAGTAAGCCGATCCGCCAGCGTCGACGTATGGAATCAAGCAGCACGAGGGTGTCCAGCCAAAGCAAGAAAGTCCGTCGCTCTTGACCATCTTGAATATACAAACCTCGGAACCAGTATCTTGCCTGATCGTGGATGCACCCTTCAACTGCCCTCTATCGGCTGCAAACAGATTGTCGCATCGACTCCGTAGCTAGAACACCTCGACTGTCGTGTCCAGAAAACATTGGTAGGCGTGGCCTGCAAAGTCGAAAATAAATATCATTTGCTGTATAATGGTCGCTATACTGGTCATGTCATGCCCCTCTTCTTGCAGTGGTGCTCATCAATGTAATCTTCTTGTTCTTCTTCTTACCCTTGCCGCCCTCAGTACTCTTGCTGCTTTCCAGGCTTTGCGCTGCTGTTCGAGCAACCAATTCTTCCTCCTCTTTGAGCAAATCCTTCTCCCAGTCTTGCAGCCAACCATCATCGACCGGCTCTTGCCGCGCATGCTCAAGCGCTCTGAGCTCCGGGCTGGTCAATGGTACAGCGGCTGTTCCCCAGACCGTCCTCGATGCGTTAGGGCTGGTTCCTGGTGATGCTAATGATGCAAAGCCTGCACCGTTCGGTCTAGACGTCCAAGGTGGGGATGCGGCATTTCCATCGGTCAGCTCACCATCCAAGTTGCTGCTGATGTTGCTTTGTGAAGCCGCGCTGCCGACCAGTGGTTGGAAGTCGCCTTCTTGAAACTTCTGGGTCTCTGTGTGGACGCGACGACGTCGTGCAGCAGCAAACTCCCGATCACCTGCTCGCTCAGCCCGAATCCGTTCCTTCTCTTCTCGTGCCTCTTTGTCTGTGTATCGCTTCTTGCGACGGTCAAGCTCAGGCTTGTACTTCTCGAGGACCAGAGGAGGAACGGTGTCAGTCCAATCACATTCAAGGAATCCAACCTCACAACCGTATGGCAGGTGTGAGAGGTATTTGATGCGTCTTCGAAGGTCATCATCAACGATGTGGCCAGTGGAGACGCGCTCAATCCGTGGAAGGATCGAGGATGGGAAAGACTCGTAAGTCCCGAAAGCGTCTTTGAGTATTCGAATGTCGAGAGGTGAAAGATAGTAATGAAGTAGCGCTTGATAAAAGAGGTATTGATCAGGTGCTCTCTCTGCGTGCTGCTTGGCCTTGAAATCTGATAGGCGAGTCGAGAGTAAGCTCTCTGTCGTCGAGACACCGTATGTTGTTGATGGTGTGGCCTCTCCGGTCGATGCAGCTGGGATACCTGCGACGTTGCCATGTGCAATACTCTGCCCCGATCTCGCAGCTTGCTGCATGTTGTACATATCCGGCACGTTCGACTCGTCTGTGTTGAACTCAATAGGCGGCTTCTTGATCTTCGGTTCCTCTGGCTTCCTCGGGATCTCCGGCGGGTTGCCAAGTCCCTTCATCTTCTCCTTGGCCTCGTTGAGGATTCTGATAGCCCGACTCGTCCATTCGGTATCCTCGCCGAACATCAATTCGTCTTCTTGCTCAAGTAGCTTGATTGCGGCGATGTCGAAGTCGAATTGCTCAAGCATATAGTCCTCGCTGCCTTTCATGATTCTGGCATAATCCATGACCTCGGCTGCGAAATACCACGGAATGTCATCACCTTTGGCGATAGGATCCGGACTCTCTCGAGGGACAGCAAGTGTGCTTCCAGCTTTCCTTCGCACCAATCGAAGAACAACGTCCATGCCTTCGCGTGGAGGCTCGCCCTCCTCACCCTGGTACATGCGAACAGGTCGAGTCTCGGTAGTGTAGACCGCGTCGTGGCAGATGGGGCACTTCTTCCATCGAGCTCGTTTCTCGCCAGGCCGTACTGATTCGTCCTCAGAGTGCATGTACCGAATCAAACATGGCAAGCAGAAGATATGACCGCACTTGGCCATGCGAGGCGCGGTCGGTGTACCCAGGCATATCGGGCAAGATGCCTGCTGAGATTGAGAAGATACCAGAATCTGAAGGATCTTGGTCCAGTCAAGGTGAATGTCAGCGTCGATAGCCTGGCTCTTGTATTCTCCTCGAGGATCAACAATGAAGCGGTAATTTGCATGGACGTATCTTGTTCGGTCAGCCAATGCATCCCTGGGCAACGCTTCAGTACATACCTCGCCTTATCCACTGCGTGATAACCTGATCCAAGACCCCACGTCGGATTTCTCCTAACCCCACGGCTGTTGTTGAATCGATTCTGCGGCTGTTGTTGTGGTCGAGGTGGAAGTGAAAAGTTCATCAGATGAGTGATCGAGGTCTGCCCTTTGCGGCTGCTTGCGTTGTGCATGGCTGCCTTTGAGCTTATCAGTACCTTGAATCTGTGGTCCTGGACGAGTGTATACTTACGGACTCAGCAAAAGCATCCTCATCCGCTAGCCGGAAACGTCTTGACTGTTTGTGCTTGCTCTTGACACTCTGATTGTTCCGAGCAGTGCTTGACCCTTTTGCTGCCGCTCCCGCTCCAAAGCTCCCTGATCCGCCACTTCTCTGTTGTCCGAGACCCTGAGTGGAGAAATACGCGTTCGCGGCAGAGTGCGATGGTGATTGTAGATTTGTTGTATTGCCAGACTTTGTAAGAGTATTTGATTTGCTGTTCAGAGTCGATGGCGCGTTCGAAGACATGGTCGAGATGGCGGTCTTTTGACGAGGCGAGATGATGTCAATTCGAGCGTCTGTCGGCTTTGAGCTGCAGTCAAGCAGTTTCACCGGGATTGCCTGTCAAATGAATGTTCAAAAGGTTTGAGGCGGTATAGAGGGTTCCTGTACAGAAGATCGCTGAGACCAGCGACCGAGCCCAGTGTGGGTGGTCTGAAAGAAAGGAGGGAGTCATTGTAATGGACAAACGCGAACCAAGATGCCGAACGCCGCGGGGCTTTCCGATGAGGTGCAAACAGTGCAAACACTTCCAGAAATGGCAGGCAGCTTGTTTCTCATGCCCCTCTCTTGTTCACTTGCTTTCTTCATTCACGTTGCAAGGACCCATACAAAAGCCATCATGCTCATTGAAGAGTCTTACAAAGATGTGCCCACCAAGGCTGGTGGCGACATGCGTAGGCGAATCTTCCCACCAGATCAGTCATCAGACTGATCAAAAGTAGGTATCTTTTTGTTCCATCCCACCGTACCCAATTATCCCAAAGCAAAGTTCCCAGGTGTGGTCGTCTTTTCGGAAATCTACCAAGGTGAGCCATGCAATCTTCTCTACCCTGTGCTACGCTCTTCAAGTCCTCTTCTTTCTTGAACATGGCTCCGTACTTATCTTGAAACGCAGTGACCGGACCTGTGGCAAGATTCGCTCGTCAGATTGCAGGCCATGGCTACATTGTGGCAGCGCCTTCATCATACCACGAGTTCACTGGGCCAGAGGCGTTAGCATATGACGGTCCTGGTACAGACAAGGGCAACGAGTACAAGATCACGAAAGAGGTATCTGCTTACGACGAAGATGCTGAGCTCTCGACCTCCCTTCTGCTATCGCTGGATACCTGCAATGGAAGGGTTGGAGCGACAGGCATGTGCCTTGGTGGCCATCTCGCTTATCGATGTGCTCTGGACAAAAGGATAAGCGCGGCAGTGTGCTACTTTGCCACAGATATTCATTCTCACTCTCTGGGAAAGGGGAAGCAGGATGACTCCTTGCAACGCGCCAAGGACATCAAAGGAGAATTGGTCATGGTAAGACTGTTGCACGAGCAGACTGGCCCGCGCTAAGTACAAGCTCAGATCTTCGGTAAGAAAGACAACCACGTACCACCAGAGGGACGAGACCTCATTCGCAAAACACTCCATGATGCAGGCGTGACCTTTAGCTTCTACGAAGTGGCATGGGCCCAGCGTACGTCACGAAGTAGCAACGCAACATGCTGTCTACTGACTATGAGTAGATGCATTCATCCGTGACGAACTTAGCAAGGGCAGATACGATCCAGGAATCACCAAAATCTGCTTTGAGATGCTACTCGAGGTATTCAACAGAACGTTGAGGTCGGATCTCGGTCCAAGGTCAGGAGGCGACATTGAGGTCGAGGATGTATGCTGAGATAGAGGTCAATATGACCTCCTCTACGGTAGCAGCGAGTACTTCGAGTATATAGTCACTGGGATTTTGAAAAACAGAAATTTGACAATCAAGATCATGCCTCCGATAATCGTCTCCTGATGTAAATCCTGCCCGTGACAAAATTTGCGGCCAAGTTCTGCTCCAAAAATGTCACAACCACTGTTCCGCAATTATTTTTACAATGCCTCATGGCGCTGGAAGCAAGGTATCAAGCGTCTTAGATATCAAAAAGCTTCACTAATAATCTTTAGAGGAGGAAGATTGAGGCGCGCGCCCAAGCAGAATCAAATGGCTACACCGACACATCCAAGCCGACAGCGGTCTTCAAGCCAGGCAAAGGCAGATCACACACACTCAGCATCGCATTACCATCCAGCATCGTAGCAAAGTAGGTCCTTCCCTACTACTTCAACGAAATCCCCAGCTAATCTGCTTCAGCTGCCAAACCCACGACCTCAAAACCTCTTTGATCGGGCACATCGCCCGCGCCCTCGCCGTCTTCTCCGTCGACGAAATCATAATCTTCAGCGACACCGCCGGCCCCTCCCCTGACCCCTCCCCCGCGGACCTTGCATCAGGGTACACCGGCTTCTCTAACCCAACAGAGTTCATGCATCACCTCCTCTCCTACCTCGAGACGCCCCCGTATCTGCGCAAGACGCTGTTCCCTATGCACCCTGACCTGCGCACCGCGGGCGTTTTGCCGAGTCTGGATCTACCTAGTCATTTGAAGCCGGGGGAGTATTGTCCTTATCGCGAGGGAGTGACGTTGCGGTCGGATGGCAAGGGCAGGGGGACGAGGGTGGATTGTGGATTGCAGTGTCGCGTCACGGTGGAGGGGGAGGTAGAGGAGGGGACGAGGGTCACGGTCAAGTTGCCGAATTGGCTGGAGACGAGATTCCCCGGGCGCATGGAGGAAGTGAGAGCAGAGGTGGTGCCAACGGATAGGCCGAGGACGGAAGGAGGGTATTATTGGGGTTACTCGGTCAGGGTGGCGGGGAGTCTGAGTGCGGTGTGGACGGAGGCGGAGGTGCAGGGGGGGTATGATGTCAGTGTTGGGACAAGTGAGAGGGGGGAGGCGGTGGATGTGTTATTGCGGAGGAGCGAGCAGGGGGTGGGAGGGGTGCCGAGGGATTGGCAGCATTTGCTTGTGGTGTTTGGAGGGGTGGCGGGGCTGGAGAAGGCGTTGGAGGCAGATGAGGAGCTGAGCAGCAAGACCAAGGAAGTGAGGGAGTTATTCGACTTCTGGGCGAACCTAGTTCCAGGACAGGGAAGCAGGACTATCAGGACGGAAGAAGCAGTGTGGTTGGGTTTGATGGGCCTGAGGCCGTTGGTCGCGCAAAGAGAGCAAGGGCGGTGAGGTAATCTGCAGGGGCTGGACTTGAACTCTGGCCTGTCAGTAGCGCAGGGTGAGTGGCAGCATGGCGGACCCATCCTTGCCGAGACATGTCCGTCGTCCACGCAAGCATACGGAACGGCGTAGACCAGGCTTCTCCATCTTACGATGCACATTACCGTGATGCAACCGGAGCTGATCCCTTCAGCCACACTCTGCTCCCAGCCAATCTGGTCTCCCCGTTGGAGAAGAGCATAGATAAGCATTCATCAGTGCTTGCACTTTAGCCTCGATCCCCAGGACGAATAGTCGGTAAAAGTGCGCACTGACCGCTTACATAAATCACTCATGCCAACTTTTGATGTGCTTACCTTGCAGATGATGTGACGGCGCTAAAGCAGGGTCATCTTTAGCGCTGGTTAGATAATGCATTGGAGCTCCATTCCGTCCCAGCTGCCCCGCTCGGAGAAGAGCTAGGGGTAACACGTGGGTTTCGTCCTCGACCCTCGGGTTCTAAGTCGAGAAAACCAGATCACGTTTAGTGTGTAGAATACCAAGTCAGATGCCATTATGGTCATGTCTCGTTGCTATGTACTGTGCCTTTGGAAGCCCTCTATGTCTAAGTATGCCAAAATCTCAACCTCGCTTGACTTGCCTCGAATCAGGCAAGTCTCCTGCGCGGGAATTCCGCTTCCCTTGCACGCCCTTCTTACGCCCTTTGCCTATATCTCGTTCAGGCGGCTGCGCCCTAACAAGTCCACCTATCAAATATTGAAGGATTCATGGCCGCATCTGCCTTCGGTCTCCCCGCAGGCTTGTTTGTGAATGTTCCACTGTATAGCCAGTCTATTGCGGGTCCCCAGCCGAATTGGAGATGTGCTCATCTTACTTTAGTCCGAAAGCCTGATAGCTCATGTTGCAAGCTCCTCACTGAACCGTGCCACGTCTTCGATGACTTGCATCACTTCTTGCTCGTCAAAAGCGGGTCCGATGCTGGGGTCACATCGCGTGAGTTGCTTCAGCCGCTCGCATATCAGGCCTACATCCACTGCACCATCTGTGCACAGAGGATGTGACTGGACCATTTCCCAGGCAGCGTTCGGATGGAGCAATCTGGACAGAGCCCCTGATGCTGGGGTGACGATGCTTACATCGTCAAGTGATGTGTCCGAGAGTGCGGCGTTGATCGAATGCTCCTCGGACACTTGGGACTTGGTTGAGCTCTGTCGACGGACTGCGCTGGTACGAAGCACTTTGTTCTCCGTTTGTGACCTCTGTAGAAGAATCTTGAGACGTGCATTTTCTCGTTGAAGTGTGCTGACTTTGGTCTGAATGATAGCGAGTTGTTCTTCGAGGTCTTTGACTCGTCGCTCTTTACGTTCACGAAACGCACGTTGTCTGCAGCCATGATCAGATGCGGAAGGTACAGATGTCAGTGAGAACATACGCTGCCCTATTCTGCGCCTTTCGTCGAGTCTGTGCCGGCGTCTGCTCGCCTCTCTGAGCCTTACCAGTTTTAGATCGCAGTGACTTTCCAACCGCTGGCGACATTGCCATGGCACTGTCAGCTCGTTCTGGAGTGATAGTGGGTACGATGGATAGGACTGCTTCATCGAAATTGACAAATTCGGACCCAGAAAAGGCTGCATCGGCGCCATCATGTACAGCTGGTAATTGATATCCTTGAAATGGAAACTCGTTTTGATATATGCTTTGCGAGCTATGACTGAGAGACTAAGACGACCGTCAGTCGAGAAGGCCGGCTATGTGCAAGGATCTCAGCACATACTGGGGATGTGCTTGATGGACTCGTTGAGAAAGCTACTCCGCCCATATACATGCTGTTGCTGTCATGCGGACCGCTATGACTGCTCTGATCTGGAGTGAACTCGAAAAAGTTGGTGTTAGACAAAGGCTCCATCTTCATCACGATGGTTTGAATGAAATGAGAACAGACACTCGAGGAAGAAAAGGAGTGTTTGATGGTGGGGCATTGCAGGTGATAAGTTCATCGGTTCAGGCCAAGCAGCGCAAGGTTTGGGACTCTAGACATGAATAGCTCAGTAGCTCAAGTTGCTAGGCAGGTCGCGCGACTAGGAAACATGTCAGGCCTACCCCAAAGCTCCAGCATGCAGACGCCACAGCTGGCTTGAACGTCGCATTCGCTTTTGTATCGGACATACTGGAAGATTAAAATTGACAGACCCCACGTGTCTATGTCCGTCACAAAGGCGGAAAGACGGCACCTCAGAGACGACATTGAGTGGCCTGTAATACCGGTGGCATTACTTGATTGCCACAGCCGTCCATTGCTGCTGGTCAAAAGTTTGTGGATGCGCTATACTGCAGCTGGCCTGACGAGTTGTGGAAGGGACAAGGATGAACGGTTCTGCGGGGCACTGATCGTCGGCGATAAGAGATGGGTACGGAAATCGTTCGTCCTTCCTTCAACGGAGTTCATGCAAAACTGGGATGGGTCGAAGTATGGGTACCAGATTACTGCCACTTCTATCGCGCATCCAGCATAATTTTCTTGGATTGCACCATTCCTTTTGTGGGGTTCAAGATGCGAGCAGTCTCGGCTTTTGCTTCATCTCCTGTCGATTTCAGGGTTCTGTACGGAGAGTGCCGAGCGTAAGCTGCACGGTACTTTCTCCCAACCCGAGCTTCCCGGCTTCCCATAGACATCGACAGAGCGTACATCAAGCTCGAAGCCTGCTCGCTGATATCCTTGGCGCACAGCACAAGCCTCTTACATCCAAAAGGTGAGGCGTGAACATAGCTCTCCTTTCAATCGCCCCGATTTTCCGCTGCCGAGCCCGATCTTTCGCTGATGCTGATAGATCTTGAGCCGCAGCTCTGGCATGACGTCCGGTGCTGTCTCCGTTACCGAACGGTCCCTTTGGCGTATTGCTCGACGGGATACTAGCCTGGTATTATGCTGACTGGTTCTTTCCCGGTTAGCTGGCTGCGAGGTTATCCTTCATGCAACCGCGGTCTGACTTGCCAACACCCCGAACTGCTAGGTGGTAGTTTGTCGTTTGGAGCGGACCTAATGTTGATGTTCGACTGAGGTATATCCAAGCACTCCTGCCCGTCGCGCTCAATCCCAGTCGTCGTCGCTCTCGTCACCAGCTTTCCTGGTACTGCTCCGAATGCCAGATTGAGCGGTGTCCGCATTTGTCTCACGCCTTGACAATCGAGTGTCGCCGATTTTAATAGCTCCAGTCGTTATCAGTACAGCTTCTAAGTCTCCCGCCATGGTCCGTTCGCCGTTGAGCTCTCTCAAAGTAACTATCTGGCGTTTGATGTCCCCGTCTCTGTAAACCAGAATGGTGGGTGTGTTGCGATCTGGGTATCCTTCGATGCACAGATTGGCTTGCATCTGACAGAATTTGACGTCCCCAAACTTAGCTGCCAGCTCTCGCCAGATTTCTATCATGAGCTGTGACTCTGTGTTGGTCCCAGAAGAAGAGGTAAGCAAGACAAAAACATGCGACTTGCTCGAAGCTTCTGTGACCTCTTTGGCGTACTCTGGCTTCTGTACAGGATAGACTTGATTGAAGATCGAATTCGATTTTAACGTCGCCAGCTCTTGGAAGCGCTTTTGCCGATAGCTGTCCAGAAAATCTGCATCCTCTTCGTCTTCTAGCGCATCGAGCTCATCCAAATCTTTACCCTCTAACCTGTTCTCATGGGCTAGTTGGTGGGCCTCCACCAGTGCTTCTTCGATCTTTGCAGACGGGTCCTCGGGTTTCTCGGGAATGATTTTGTGCTTGCGAAGAATGTCATTCCTGGACGGGATCAGTGGTTGCATCACGAATTGTGGGAACTAAAGACCTACCATTCGGTATCAGCGTTTGGATCGTCCACGGGGACGTTCACGGGCATATCCATGGTAGAAGACGTGTCAGCGATGCTGTAGCCAAATGCAGTGTATGCCAGACAAAGATACAAACTCGAGCCCAAAAAGTGAGTGAGCAATGGCTAATGGTTGCTGCCTCAAAAAATAGCTGCACAGGCACAAATTAAGGACACCCCGCACGCGTCACTCTCCGCCGAAAGTGAAGCCGAAGTTTGTCCGCCCCTAACCACCTTTCAGGACAGTAGCCTCAAGCTCCAAGTGTCCCTACTATCGATCTGCTATCTGTGCCATTGCCGTCCCCGACCAGCTCAATCACCAGCGGCGTGGCCAAGATGAGCTACAAGAAGGACGAAGACGATGGTACCCTACTCAAGGTCGACCGCACTTCGGTCTTCCAGGAGGGTATGCGCAATGTTTCTGGTTGCGCAAGAGGACACGAAGCTGACCTTGAATTACAGCTCGGGTATTTAACACATCGCCAATTTCCCCAAGACGATGTCGGATCCTCCTGACCAAGATTGCACTCCTCCTCTTTACCGGCGAGAAATTCCCAACCAATGAAGCGACTACATTGTTCTTCGGTATATCCAAACTATTTCAGAACAAAGATGCCTCCTTACGACAGATGGTATACCTTGTTATCAAGGAGTTGGCGAAAGAGGCGGAAGATGTGATCATGGTGACAAGCAGTATCATGAAGGACACAGCCATTGGCAGCGATGTGGTATACCGAGCGAATGCTATCCGTGCTCTCTGCCGGATTATCGATGTAGGACACATCGAGGACTACATGCTGTTATAGGACTGACATTGGGCAGGGCACAACAGCACAAGCGATCGAACGCAACATCAAGACTGCCATCGTTGACAAGACCCCATCCGTATCCTCAGCTGCTCTGGTTTCGTCGTACCATCTGCTCCCAATTGCTCGAGACATCGTCAGGAGATGGCAGAGCGAGACACAAGAGGCGGCGTCATCTTCCAAATCATCTGGTGGTTTCTCACTTGGCTTCGGCGGTTCGTCTGGCCAGACTCTCGCCGCGGCCAACACCAACTTCATGACACAATACCACGCAATCGGCCTCCTCTACCAGATGCGCTCGCACGACCGAATGGCATTAGTCAAAATGGTTCAGCAATATAGCGCAGCCGGCGTCATGAAGAGTCATGCGGGACGGATAATGCTTGTTAGGATGGCAGCCAAGCTCGCGGAGGAAGATCCAGGTCTACGGAAACCAATGGTGCAACTCCTGGACGGCTGGCTCAGGGACAAGAATGAGATGGTCAACATCGAGGCCGCCAAAGCAATTTGTGATCTGCCAGATGTCTCTGATGCGGAAGTCAACCAAGCTGTACATGTCCTGCAACTCTTCCTCACATCACCGCGAGCGGTCACAAAGTTCGCTGCCATTCGCATCCTTCACAGCTTCGCTTCCTTCAAGCCAGACGCCGTTCGACAATGCAACCCCGACATTGAGTCCCTCATCTCCAACAGCAATCGCTCAATAGCCACTTTCGCGATAACCACCCTTCTCAAGACAGGAAACGAGTCAAGCGTCGACAGACTCATGAAGCAGATCTCTGGATTCATGGCTGAGATTACGGACGAATTCAAGGTGACAATCGTCGAAGCCATCCGGACCCTCTGCCTGAAGTTTCCAAGCAAGCAGGCCGGAATGCTTGCCTTCCTCAGCGGTATTCTTCGTGACGAAGGTGGATACGAGTTCAAGCGCAGCGTGGTAGAGAGCATCTTCGATCTCATCAAATTCGTCCCTGAGAGCAAGGAAGAAGCACTGGCACATCTCTGCGAGTTCATCGAGGATTGTGAATTCACTAAGCTCGCAGTAAGGATTCTCCATCTGCTCGGCTCTGAAGGCCCAAAGACAGCACAGCCAACAAAGTACATCCGATACATCTACAATCGTGTGGTACTGGAGAACGCTCTTGTTCGAGCTGCGGCTGTCACCGCCCTTGCAAAGTTCGGTGTTGGACAAAAGGACCCAGAAGTTAAGCGCAGCGTGACCGTGCTTCTGACTAGATGCCTCGATGATACTGACGACGAAGTACGAGATCGTGCTGCACTCAATTTACGATTAATGAAGGAGGACGATGAAATTGCTAACAAGTTCATCAAAAATGGTACGATGATTCATTCTCGATTGTGACTGAGCAATACTAATTCCTTCAGATTCCATGTTTTCTCTACCTGTTCTCGAGCACCAACTCGTCATGTACGTGACCGCGGATGCGGCATCTGCCTTTAGCAAACCCTTCGATCTCTCTTCAGTACCAGTCGTCACGCGAGAGCAGTCTCTTGCAGAGGACCGCACCAAGAAGCTCACCTCCGCTACACCTACCCTCAAGGCTCCCACCACAGGGCCAAAGCCATCAGCCCGCGCAGGTAGCGCCGACGCTGCAGCCTCTGCAGTTGCCGCAGCACAGAAGTACGCTCAACAACTACAAGCCATCCCAGAGATCTCCGCCTTTGGCGGTGTGCTCCGCAGCAGCCCCGTTGTCGAGCTTACCGAGAGCGAGACCGAATACGTCGTCACCGCCGTCAAGCATATATTCAAAGAACATGTCGTCATCCAATACGACATCAAGAACACACTCCCCGACACCGTCCTCGCTGACGTCTCCGTCATCTGCACCCCCTCCGCCGACGAAGACGATGCCTCCCCTCTCGAAGAAGAATTCCTCATCCCCGCCCCGCTCCTCAAAACCGACGAACCCGGCACCGTCTACGTCGCCTTCCGCCGTCCCGAAGGCTTCATCGCCGCCAACTTCTCCAACAGTCTCAAGTTCACGTCGAAAGAAATCGACCCTTCGACGGGTGAGCCGGAGGAGGGCGGCTACGAGGACGAGTACGAAGTCGAAGACCTCGATCTCACGGGCGCCGATTACGTCTTGCCTGCGTTCGCAGGGAGCTTTGATGGGATCTACTCCGCGTTGCCCTCGGACGAGGAACATGTCGGCGAAGAGACGCTGCAGCTTTCGAATGCGAAGAGTATTGCGGAGGCCGTGGAGGCGTTGGTCAAGAATCTTGGTATGCAGCCTTTGGAGGGCAGCGAGGTGGCCTTGTCGCCTAGTACGCATACCTTGAGGTTGTATGGCAAGAGTGTGGTGGGTGGTAAGGTGGCGGCGCAGGTTAGGATGGCGTATAGTGCCAAGAGCGGCGTGACGGTCAAGATTCAGGCGAGGAGCGAGGAGGAGGGGTTGGCTGCGTTGGTGGTGGGTGGTGTAGCGTAAGCTGGGTTGCATGGCGTTTTAGCTTGAATAGGTGTGGGACGGATAAAAAAGTGATCCGGAATGGACGACTGAATTCATGCTTGGCTGTCTCTGAATTGCCCTAGTATCGCTTGTGCTACCCATGAGAAGACGTACAGATAAGAAGGCGGGTCACGCCCTCGAACAAGGACGGGTAACGAAGTGTTATCTGAGGAGGTCTGCATTCGATTCTTCCGACTTCCGCACAACACGCAATTGTCAAATGATGCCGACCAAACTTTCAGCGGCCCTTGAAATTACACCATAAGTGGTCTTCACGCGCATGGGCATGATGCCCTGGCGGCCACAGTTATATTTTAAGCAAATGACCACAGAATGCACGATTCCTTCGACATTGTAACGAGGCTTTCGCCCAGGACATGTGGCAGGGTGGCGCCCTTTTTGGATCGACTGCGAGCATGACGGCTTCCTCAATATCGGTGGTAAGGACTTGCTCACTATACGGCTCTCTCAAATCGATGAAAGTAAATTGAGCCCAGTGATAGAGGAGACTCAAGATGCCAGTCCAATAGGCGAGGAAAGGGCGCATCGCAGGCTCGATGCCGATCAAAGTCGGCTGTATACCAGTAAATGGTGCGATCAAGCACAGGAAGCTCCTGCAGATGATGATGGCCGCACGCAAGAAATGTAGGATGCGTAATCAGTCTTGGCAGCGGTAGTTATCGTCCTGGAATGTTAAAATGTTCAATATCGTCATGTGGTAATTTTGAAGCTTCTCGTTGATCTCCAGGAGACACTGATAACCGATGGATGCTTTCAGATCGGAGAACAGAGCCGAGGCGATGTAGCTCAGAATCAAAGAGGAATCTGTAGCGAGCCATACGATGCGGAGGCCGATCACGTAGAAAGTACTTAAGACTGAAGATGCGCAAGCCCGACACGGGAGGGTCTGCGTAGGAGAGCGCGAAATGCTGTTCGTGGACTTCAGAACCGTTTCGGTACTTGACCAGGAGCGATGTTAGTGAAAGAGCAACATACTGATCATGATGCCGTATAAATGGATCGTGAACAAGCCATTCAGATCCCACATTACTTTCCAGAAGCTTCGCCGTCGCACACAGCTTCGTAGCTGAGCATGTCATGGCTGCTTTACGCCAGATCTGTGAAGCTTACTTGCTTCTGTGAAGGATTTGCCAGCTTTGATGTCCGCAGCAATCTTTTCATCGGCAGCAGCTTGAGACTCCATAAGTTCGGGAAGCTGTCCGGCCAATGCTTGTGGAATGCAGACTACTCCGTTCAGATCCGCTATGATTATGTCGCCAGGATTGATAGTGGCATGCTGATCTTCACTCTGCAGCTGGACAGGCACATTGATCTGACCACATCTCAGTATAATGTTTGCGTAAAGAAGGTGTAGAGAGTAAACATACTGCGCAGACCCGTACAACTTCTGCTGGTGCAGATGTGCCTACTTCTCGAGCAAATAACTATATGTTTGTCAATGACGCCGTGTTCATGATAGCAGGAAAGCATACCGGATAGTTCAAGTCCCTGTGCTCCTGTAGGTCTCGGATACGACCGTCCACTACCGTACCGACAGCACCAGAGTATTGAGCTCGAGTAGTCATGAGTCCGCCATACACAGCGTTGACCAGCCGTGGTGGAGCTGAGATGAACACGACACTACCAGATGGTATCGAGTCGATCTAGGGCGTTGTCAACAGACTGACGGCATGACACGGTGGAGGTGCCTACATAATGTCCTGCTGGCTTCGACTTGTCTTCGGACTCGTTCCGGACATACTTGACAGTATATGCAGGGCCGATAATCTTCGTTGGCCCCGACTGCCGTTCTGGAGACCACATGCTCAGGCCTGACAGAAACCCTCCATGTGGGACTTTGAGCTTCTGCAAGGCATCGGCTACGTCACAGCTAGAGTACTAGATCAGCCTACATAGCTTGACCCTATCTCAATCTTGGTGATGAGTATCAAATTCAACGTTCGGCTTGAGATAACAGCGTCCTTACTCACGTAGTGAAAGCAGATATTGCTTGAACGATATTGCTCGGTGACATAGTCAGCTGCGCTATTATCTGAATTGGTGGCAAGAGCAGATCTCAAATCTATGCGATGCGTACACTACTGTCTTTTGCTACAACAAGGTTGATGACACAGTTGAGAGGCAGCATTGCTCTGAGATGCTGAGCGTCATGCTCTCCGCACGAAGACCTCGGCTATACATTTCGTGGTAGCATCATCCCCAATACAGAACAGCTAGATCAGAAGCATCCTTTCATGCTTCCACTTAACCTCATTTCGCATGGAGGACGTCCTCGTCAAGTGCCAATCGCACAAATCTCGGCCTGAATGTGGCTGAATGCAAGTGACCCCTGTCCATCTTCCCTTGGCCGGCCTTCCGAGGAAGCAACACGAGAAAGATCTCCTAATACGGCATAGATCATGTCTTCGCCCTTTCCCAGTTCAGCAGAGATTCGATCTGGGGATCTTATTGGGACCACTGTAAGTTACACGGCGTGTCTCGATGCGGCGCAGGTAGTGTCTCCCCATGAACGGTAGCAAGTATATGCAATTTCGAGCTACACTCTTGGCCTACGACTTCGATTCTGCACAAGACTTCAGGGCTATGCCTCACTTCAATTTCGCTTCGGCCACCGATCTGCTGTGTAATCACCGTCCTCCTTTGTTGTTGTTGCAGGGATAAGACACAACTATAAGGTGTGGTAGGTCCGATTCGAGAACGCTGCACTACCTACTTCACTCTCTATCGCTGTCACGAACCAAGATGAAGCTCGCAACCATCAGTTCAGCTCTCGCGCTTGCCATTCCAGCTGCTGTCGCTCAGCGAGTCTTCAACGTGCAGACAACTCCGCAACTTCGTTTCGAGCCTCCGTCAATCTTCGGCGTGCAACAGGGTGATCGCGTGCGTGTCAGCTTTGGCCAGATCCCGCACAATATCATCTCCAGCAGCTTTGAGAACCCATGTCAGCCTGTCTCCGGCGCCAACACGGTCAACTCAGGTACCCTCTTCGGACCCAATGTTTTTGAGTTCATCGTCAACACTACCGGACCGTCATGGTACTACTGCTCTGTGGGCAGGCACTGCAATGTTGGACCAATGGTGTTCGGTATCAACCCGACGTATGTACTTCTTCGCGCAGCGAACAGCACCATTGATCGCTAAAGCCAAACAGTCCAGCTCAGACTCTCCAAGCTGTAGAGCAGAGAGCAGCCAATAACATGGTGCAAAATGCTCCAGCGCCAGCTGGTTTCGGAGGAGTCGTCAGTCAAGGTCCGACGGGCACCAATAGTTCCGGCAACGGGACTGCCAACCCGACTCTCCCTCGCCCTCCTGCTTTCACTGGCGGTGCCTCTTCCTTGCAAGCGTGGTCAACCGTTGGCGGAGCTGCTGCTGTCTTGTGGGGCTTCCTTGCATTGTGATCAGGAGTTGGAACACCAATTACTGCGTCCGATATAAGCAGATGCGTTGAGGCTGTAATAATTTGCTCCGGCGCCGTCGTTGTTGGGATGTAATATCATGGTTGTCTCAATCGGTTCCTTGGAATGCCATGCTCTTTCTCAGCTGCCTTTCCCTCTGACTGGCTTGAAGCTCAAGTCTGCCCACAGCATAGCTCAACCTCTCCTTCTTCTGCCGAAGCTGCATAGCCTTGACCTCCTCCAAGCCCTTCAAGCCCCCATCGCCAGTTGTCGATGATTGTCGTGCTCCTAACCCGGGACTTTTCGCGCCACTGGGCCGACCTGTTGAAGCTCTACCCAGCCGGCCTTCCTGTAACTCGCACTTTGCTATCAGTGACTTTTCCCGTCGTTCAAGTCTGTCCAGATATGTGTCGACACGTGACAAGAGGTTTTCGACCTCTGGTTGAATCTCGTTGAGCAGGGAAGATTGTGCGTCGCGTAGATCTGTTTCCGACACGAGCTCAAAGTGCTACAGCAGGAGATTAGAAACTCCTCAATCCGTGACGCGCCTCCTGAAGCGGCGCAAATACCAAGCAGAACCTACCCTTGTTGTTTGCAACACCGTACTTAGGCGAGGAAAGTCACTGACTCCCGATTCGAGAATGTTGATCGAGGAATCAAGGAGCTGCATGCTTGATTGCAGCGAGGCGACACAGCCTTGTAATGTACTTGCCGAAGACATCTCAGCTTTTTGCTCTGTCCAGAGCAGTTTGTAGAATCGAGCACTGAACTTGCGAGCTTGCGGACTTTCCGATGCGCGATGTTTATCGCGAGCTTTCGGAACAGATCGTGCTTACTCATCCGCCAAGAACTCAACTCCGTCAACCTCAGGTCCTGCATAACAATAGTTCAAGCACGATAACCTCACCACGACACCTCGACGGACTAATTCAGCTCGTCAACATGCCTCTTCTCGGAAAGAAGTTCCCCACGCCAATCGGTTTGTCTTCACTCGGAAGCTCAATGGCTCGGTCTCGAGCTTGATCAAGCAGGACTGACTTTTCCCTTCAGCCCGGCCGCTCTGGCCATTCTTCACAGCCGGCGCGATCATCCTCTACGGTGTCAACTCGGCGCAGAATGCGATGATGAACAGTACGAGATCGAAATTCGACGGCATTGGGACCCAAGCTAATCCTTGAACAGCCGACGAGTGGAGGAACGACCCGCGAAACCCAGCTGCTTCAGGCACCAAGAAGAGCGATGCGCACTAGATGGCATGAATACAGTGATGCGATGCTGGAGAAGTGGTGTTAAGATAATGGCGACAAGGATACACCCGAGTCTGCCATCCCGATCTAGGCTCGACATTGCGCGATGGTAGCGTCGAGCTTGTACAGCATTCGAATAGAACAACAATCAACAGGGTTGAGACCCTGCTCGCGAGTACACGAGTTGAACACATTCACTGCTCCGGAAGGTGAAATGATGAGTTGCATCTGACCATTTGGAGTATCTTAAATCTCAGTTGTGCCGACAACGCCATGCTTCGGCGTGGTCCAGAATTGCTACTGGTCTGCTCTCTCCATATTTCATATCTCATCTTCTCATCACATTTGCTCGAACAGTGTCTTCCGAGCACCCCAAGCCCTGATTCTCTTCCCGAACACGTACATTGGTATAGCGCCAGCCATGATCGCAACCTCAACAGCTCCCATAACCAGGAATACCTCTTTTGGTCCTCTGGACACGATCCACTCATCGAACACCAAGCTGAACACTAAGCCGTGGCAAAGAGCTAGAACACATTAGCGTCATTCTTAGATGATAAGCATGGTACTCACCGAATATGACAGTCAGAACCACCATCCCCTCAGCCACTGCACCGCCAACCACGTCAACCACGTACCTGACAGCTGTCGTGACACCAATCGCACATCCCAAGCCGATGAGTCCGAGAAACACGCCAACGATCTCCAATCCTAGTTCCTCTTCCACCATCCACCCAAATCCCATAATCCCAGCTCCAGCAGCCATGATCCCCACCACCATCCCCACAAACCTGAACTCAGGCTCATAAACCCCTCTGTTTGCTATACTCATCAACCTCACCATCACATCCCCAAGTACACCTACTCCCACCGTCCCCACCGCCACTCCAATGAGCGTCGCCAACCCCATCCCCGCACCCCTCGTTGTACTCAGCCCATATCCTTCCCCATCCACCCCCATGTTCCCCACCAACACAACCGCAAGAGCCCTAGCCATAACCACCACCGTCCCCAACGACCAAGCAAACAACACCCCAGCCCACACCAACCCCGGCGCAACCCTCAGCATCCCCACCGGTCTCCCCACGATTCTCAAGTAAGAATCATCACTCAACCTCCCCGTCCCCACCTTGATTCCCTTAACCCACCCCTGCCGCGGCAAGATCCTCATCTTCTCTGTGTACTCCGCCCCTTTTCCTTCCATACCTCCCCCATACATCCCCGGATGCCCCGACCTCCCAGGCGTCGTCAACCCAGCAATACTACTACTGTGAAAAGTCCGAAAATAACTTCCCCCGTACTCCCCGTTCTGATACCCTGATCGACCCGTGTGGTCCGTGAAAGCACCCACGCTGGCGCGGTCGAGGAGGATCTGCTCCAGATCGAGCCGCAGGGAGGGGCGGGAGTCGTCCCATCCTGTTGAGATGGTTGGGGGCAGGGAGGCGTTGAGGGTTGAGCTGCTTGACGGGCGGGAGGAGGGAGCTGGGCCTGGGGTTGTGGTGGAGTAGGGCTGGGAGAAGGGGCGGGTGGAAGGTGCCTGGTTGGCAAGGTCGGTGGTTGAGGTGAAGGATACGCCGGAGGAGGAGTTTTGAGAGGGTGAGGGGGAGCGGGATAAGGGTGAGGGTGGGGAGGAGGCGCGGGAGTAGGAGGAGCTGAGAGAGGAGGCGGAGGAAATGGACACAGGGCGGTCGGGGCGGTCGGATGGGCCGGGTGTGGGTGTGGGTGAGCGGGTTCGGCGAGGGGGAGAGGAGGCGGGTGGTCGGTAGGGGTTGTAGAAAGTGGGTCTTGTTGCTGCTGAGGTGGAGCGAGAGCGAGATGGAACGAGAGTTGACGTGGTGGAGGCTGTGTCTGATCTGGCGCGGATAGCCTTCAAGAGGCTGGGAGGTGAGATGGTTGTGGGAGAAGTAGCAAAGTCCATTTGTGCTGTAGTACGTGGAGGGTTTGAAGATGAGCTGTGCGCATTGAGTGACGAAGAGATGTACGCTGACGAAGGACGCGAAGGAGGAGATGGTGCCGCACGTGGATCTTCGAATGGTCGAGGCGAAATTACAGTCATGGGCTCTGGGCTCGACTTTGCCGTATTGTATGTCGTGGAGGGTTGCGGAGGAGGACTGACAATAGCGTCTGCAGCCATCGGCGTATCTGCCGAGTTCTCGTAATATCTTTGCATGGCTGCCTCACGATGTGCTTGAGCACGCTGCTCCATCGCCGCAGGCGAGAGTCGCTCAAAAGTGACCAGCTTGCCGGGATGAGGATCAGGTGGTGTGTATACTGGGCATGTGCAGTGTGAGAAGTACGAACGAGCAGATCGCCCACTGTTGGCTCGACTCCGAGCTTTGAAGCACGATCTGCTATGTACTGGTCGTAACGTCCGATCCCAGTATGATTCAGGGACGAGCAGAACGATAAGTACCAATGCCAGACCAGCTGCGACCGACGTGACCCAGAAGATCCATGACCAGTCAAGATTGGAAGAGATGATTGCTGCGCTAGCAATTGGGCCAGCAGTCATACCAGCGAGCATGAAGAAATAGTAGACTCCAATGACAGTGCCTCGCTGGTGAATGTGGAACAGCTCAGCTACCGTGGACGGAGCCAAGGTGAAAATTGGGCTAACGGCGACGCCCATGAAGAGTCGTGCGATAATGAACCCTTCATAGATCCTGGCAAAAGCGCACGCAATGCTAGTGACCAAGAACAGCCAGGTGCAAAACAGGTATATCACCCGCTTTCCATAGATGACCGCCAGTGGGGTCATGAAGATGCTGCCCACAGCAAGACCAATCATGAACATCCCGTTGGTCAACCCAAGCTTCGTCGAAGTGGTGTTGAAGTCCAGAAACCTTTCGCCAAACCCATTGGCAAGCACTGTAGCCATGGCTCCTCCACAGGTGCTTAGAATAGCCAGCGAGAGCAGTGCGAGACATCTCCTCCATCCCTTCCAGTTCAGTGGATCATTGTGCGAGTCATCTGGCGGAGGCTCAAGAACAGTCTTTCCGTCTCGTGCTCGCTTTCTGACTGGAGACCGTGGTGTCTTGGGTGTAGCGTGCCCCGATCGACTGTGGAAGGTCGGAAGATGTGATGAGAATGCTGACGGAGATACGCCCAATGAGTTCCTGTACTTGATATCATCATCGAAGAGTGTCATCGATCCTGCAAAGGTCAGTCACATCCATTTACCTGACAGAAGTTGCCTACCTGGCACACCACCAATTGCTCTGTCCTCGAGCATACCCATCCGCCATTTCTGCGGCCGCAGCACCGGCTTCTCGGGCTCGATCCACAGACTGTGATTGCCATCTGATATTTCGCTGGCCACGGACCCGCGTATCCTCTGAAACCTCAATTTCTTCTTTGGCTTCGTCTTTGACTTCTCTTTCTCCGCTTCAGGATTGGGCGACTGGTCGACGATTTGGAAATTCGGTATGGCATCGTGGTCAGGGAAAGGTTCCAGTGCCGACTGTGGCTTCTCCTCCGTAATGGGCTCCATGGCCGGTATTTAGTCGTGCTGTTACAAATTACCGCATCAACCTGTTCCGTCCTCCTGGTGGAAGCTGCAAGACCTGCTTGTACTGTGCTGACCAGGAGTCTGTCCGCGCAGCTGTAGTGATTGTTTTGTCATGAAAGGAAAAGATGATTGCTCTTCATGCACAGCCGCATACGAGGCTACTTGCTTGTGTTCTACTCTAAACAGTTCGGTACACGAGATTCAAGTGATTGAGAAACATGGAAATCAAGATGCATTACAGACCTACTGGGAGACCTACTCGTCAGGCCAGACAATTTAGTCGTAATGATTGCCAGATCAGCAAAAATAGACGTGTGCAACGTGGCGGTCAAGCGAAAAGGCAGGGTGTCTGGTTGGATGAAAAATGTTCGGATTGTGGTTCTCAGCTGGCGAGGCTGGAGGAAGAGAGGTGGCCGCTTTTGGTGGGCGAGGCTGACGAGTTTGCCGCCATTTTGGGCCACTGTCTGGGGATGTTTGCCGAAAGGATCGACGCCTTTTTGACGACAGCCGGCCCTATGTAAGACCCTCAACTTCGTCAATTGAAACATTCAGCAAGCACACATGTAACTTTTATCGGAACAGAATACCATTGGTCAAGCGCTTAGCTCGCATGTATCTGTCTAGCTCTTCGTCAGCTACGTCTGACCTCCAGACCTCAAACACTCATCACCACAACTCAAGGCGCAGATGTCGACTTTCTGTGCTCCTCCTGAAGTGCCTTGATATCCTTAACCTTGTCGTTGAGGACCCCAGAGATGATATTTGCCTTTACCTTCACCTTATCCAGGTCCGTCTCCCCGGAATATCGCTGATCTATCTTGTCGGGGTGCCACCTTGTCCTTTCTGTCTTGAGTGTCTCGAGTGCTTGGTGTGGCCTGCGCAGGATCATCTTTGTGTAGAAGCGCTCGACGTTTGTCGTGTTGATATCTCTTGGCACACCAGTAAATACAGGGTACAGGAGACGGTCTAGCAGTGACGAAGCATCGCGGTCGCGGACGCCAGGGTCGCGCGCAAAGACTCCCTTGTCTCTACCTGGCGCTTCATTCCAGCAAATGTGATAGGTATCGATGACGGTCTGCCATGGATCTGTGGCGCGGCGAAATGCTTCCGCGGCAGTAAAGGGAGGTATGCCCCTGCGGCGAGTTCCTGCCCTAGCCTGTCCATACTCGTATTTGTGACTTGGAGGGTCGGAAGCGTGAGGGAAAGGATGAGACTGGTGAGGGCGGGGCATGTAGGGGGTTTGGGCATATGTGCCCCTCGGTCCATCCTGAAGAGGCTCGTCGGGCTCGTTGGGCGCGGCCCTTTTCTTCTGTTGCCTCTTGATCTCATCGTAAAGCGGACCGATCTGAATCGAGGAGGTATGCTGAAGGCGCTGCTCAGCCTGGATGGCAGCGATCCGTGCTGATTTGAGTAGCGCTGAGACCAAGTCTGCTTTGATCATAAAGTGCTGGTTCGCAGTGCGGTGCTGGTCGCAGAGGAGGCAGCTGGCAAGATGATCGATCTGACTCGCGAAGGGTCCCCATTGCATAAGATTCCCGTCGTAGTTCTCAAGACTCGCCCCAGCCGGGATGTGAAGATGCATTTGATGTATGTTGTCCAGAGCATACTGAAGTTGAGTGGCGTCCAGATTTGCAACGCACCTCGTGGGTGGTTCATACATAATCTGGTGAGATTGAGCACATTTAATTGTGATGGGGGTAGGCATGAAAGTCGGAGAGAAGAAGGCATCGATAATGATCTGCCTGTTGGCTGTGTTAGCGAGTCTGGTTGTACCCGCCATCTTGCTCGAGTTTCGAGCAGCGAGTTGCAAGCAGCGAACAGCAGTAGTGACGAGTGAGGTCGGAGAGCGACAACGAGATGTGAGGTTTCGGTGAGAGGTCAACATGCAAAGCCCGCAAGCACTAGCCGAAGTGATGCCGCGACCAAAGCGGACATGCGGGACAATGGATGTGGGTTACTCACGTGGGACAGGCTTACCCAAGTGTATGATAGGAGAGAAGCACATGCTTGGAACTCACTGTGGATCTCTGCAACAGCCCCATCCACGTACCATATGCCAAGATCAAATCGAGATCATCATGAGAGAGCTACACATGCCCCCCAGTCATCCACAACCAAATCGAAAATCGTTTCGACGGCAGGCCAGTATATTGTTACCTTCGATCCGGTCTCATCTACTCCCCAATCCTCCAACCTCACAAGGACCACTCATCCCGACTTCAGCCATTCCCGTCAGCGCAACCAGGATTGTACGGACGCGGCTTCTCCAGATCCCCGGCAAACACTTTCGTGACGACTTAGCCACAGCCATGCCGCGTCCATGAGCTTCAGGTATCTCACTGTCCAGGGGTTGAGCAAACAGCTAGCAAGGGATTGATGTGAGTACTCGTCTCTCCACTGAAATGCGAGACTGAGAAGAAGTAGCTTCATTCCATATAGTAGTACAAATTACAAGTCGTAAACCCTCCCAAGCAAGTCCCTCATTCTCTTTTCTGATCGTCCGGTCGTGGCTGCACGTTTGTGGTATTCCCGTTGTAGAACTCGGCAGGCTGTTTGCCTTTCTGGTCCGCAAGAGTCGTGACTTTGATACCAGGTGTATTCGATGACTGGTATGCTGGCCTCTTCTGATCCTTTTTCGACACCAGATGGTCCGGATTGTCTCCAGTCCCGGCGATGTAAGGTCCTTCGGCTGTCTCAGGATCCGAGGGATACCCAGTGACTTTGCTGAAGATACCACCAACGATACTGAAAGCTCCGTATGCCACGTTGTAGCCCAGATTGATACCCTTGTGGACGACACCAGCTGCACCTTGGGAAGCATAAGCGTCTGTGAAGTCCCTGACGGGGACAAGGACGAGTGTGGCGTTAGGACATAGACCAAGCTCTCTTAATGACTGATTTTCTTCCGAGATTTCGATCGTCCGTGCTGGCTTTGGAAGATCCATGATTCGAAAGTTGTAGGGCGTATCGGTGTTGGAGTTCGAGTTCACAAACGTGCGAACAGCTGTCGTGAGAGTTGAGTCCGCGTTGAACTTTGAGCGGATGGAGGTGCCGTCGAAGAGACGGATGTGAAGGGCACAAGCGTTACCTTCAGGGATCGGAGCTGCTGAGGATGCCATTTTCGGGGTGGTATCCGGAGTCTGAGCTGGGGACTTTGAACCTCTCCTGCGCTCGTTGATCCGCTCTCTGTCTTCTGCGATCGTGCGGCGAATGGCTTCCCTTTCAATAGCCGCCTCTCTCTGGCGAACACGTTGATGCTCAACCCAATTTCTCTTCCAAGCGGGTGTTACGTCTTCTCCCGCGGCAGCTCTTTCTGCTTGTTCTCGCCTGGCTCGAGCGATTGCTTTTCTTGCTTCTTTCTCCGCCTCCCTTTTCTCTTCCTCACTCACAGCTGGTTGATAGATTTGCTGAATCAGTGACGGTGATGTGATCTGGGATCTTGGTTGCTCTTCAGCTTTATCGGCTAGGTGTAGACTATCGATTGCTTTGGTGACCTCAGTATCTTGAGCAAGTATGTCGATGAGTTTGGGCGTGACTTTTGCTAGCTCCTCTTCAGATGCTCCGCTCTCGATATCGACAATTACGGTACCGTTGCTACAAGTTATGTTAGCACCGCAAGTATGGCCTGCTCGGAGAAGGTCATACTTGATGATGACCAGCTTCGGGACTTTATCAACTGTGCAGAAAGCAGATAGTAAGTTCACTTCTTCAGATCCGGAGAAGAGTCGTAGAATGACAGCTTTGGCAGACAACAGATCTCCAAATGTAGGCTGAGCTGTGTCAGGGACGTTTCTGGTCGTTGCACGAGAGTTTGGACTGACGTTCGTGTCCGGAGCTTGTGCTTCACTACCAAACCACTCTTTCTCCCACTTGTGACTCTCGGAGTCGTTCTCTGATGCTTGTTAGTGATTATGACAATCTGGAAACCAGAGAGCATGACCTTTGACAACTAGACAAGCCACAAGCTTGCTCTGTTGAACAGCGAGAGCGATCCCACTTTGGAGGTCCCCTTGAAAGAACATGATCGACGTCAAGCTTCGGACTGGTGCCTGGGCGTGGGCGGATTCAAGCTCGTAAACGTTTTTGGGTCCTGCAAAATGGTCGATTTCTTATGGTACTTTTAGGGAGTCAAAATCATATAATGAGAATTGGAGAAGATACAAATGTGTCTCGGTCAAGGCACTGACAGCTTTTCAAATAATATCCCCTACCATCAGCTCGTGTTTGAACCATTAATTCAATGCTCGGGGGGCCTCAATGCCGCCTGAGCCGTTTCCCTTTTCAGCTGCACCTTGACGCCACTAGCGATCCTGCTCGAGCACTGTCCACACTCATTTATCAATGACTGTGCCGTCCTCAAACATGTCACAAATACCACTGGGATTACACATCGTAGTCATAGAAAGCAAAACTCCTTTCGGTCAGAGCTACAGAAGATATAGGCCGTCAATCGTAATACTCTGGGTGGTCCAGATCACGGATGCCTCTCTGACATCGACCAAAGCACCAGCTCAACTCGGATCCAATGCATCTGTCATGCTTCTTCGACTGGAGCGAAGACATTTCCTTGTGAAACCCATGCTGGCCCAAGAACCGAGTCTCAGCCCCGTGGCATCTACTCTGAGTGCATCATCGATCACCGCCTGGTAGTGGTAGACTCTCCAGAGCCTTCAATGTCCTTGAACTCCGGGATCTTGTTGTTATTCGCCCAAGGCGGACGATATAGTCCAAGTCCAGGTTCGGGTCCAACGAATCGCCTGTTCAGAGGCGACGTCGCCGTGAGGTCGTCTGCCGACTCATCCTTGCCTCCACTGGCGCAAGCAGGTGGGTTCTTGCCCTTCCACATACTCATCAATCTCCTGCAATCTTCGTCCATGCTCATGTAGTCGCTTATGGCATCACGCCTCCTCATATTGTTCGTGTACTTGTTCTCCTGTGCTTTGTTCCTCAATCGCTCATTCACCGCCCCCAAGCCCAACGTCGAGCCGTCTTCAACGATAGCCCCGACGGGTCTGCCGTCGTCCTTGGGATCTGAGTAAGGAAAGTTACTGTGATATGTCAGTCTTGCATGTCGAAAGCTGGCTGCCACACGTACTTACTCTGCTGGCATTGGCGGCAAGCTGCGCTTCACCGGAGCAGCTTGGGCAGCAATAGCAGACATTGGGCCAGACATTTCATCCTTGAACAAGCTGGCGCATGGGGAATCCTTGCCGCCCCAAGCACCAGGATTCTTCTTGGAATTCTCCACGCAGTTCCTCTGCTCAGGTGTCATAGCGGCCAGACGTGCCTCCTCGGCCGCGTCTCTATCCGCTTGCTGCTTCTCCTGCGCAGCCTTCTCCTCAGGAGTGGGCTCAGGCATTGGCTGGGACGTGTCGACACCGCTGTCTCTCAAGGCTTTCATAAGCTCGCTCTCCTCGCGCTTCACTTTGTACGATGCAGGATAGGCGGATGTCGACTGAGTAGTTGGCTGCGCATAGGCTGCGTATTGAGCTGCTTGCTGAGCTTGCTGTGCTGTCTGTGCTGACTGTTCTGCCGCGGAAGGTGCCATTATTTTTCCCATTGTGTTCGATGCCATCTGGGTTTTGACGTAATCTAATCCTGTCGGTAAACCCGTGATCTCTCGCTTTTGGCGTGGAGCCTGCTGTTGAGGCGCCTGCTGCGACTGAGGGACTCCCTGGGGTGTTGCTGCTTGCTGTTGAGCATAAGCCATCTGCTGCTGCTGTAGTGCCGCTTCTTGTCTATCCATTGCATCTTGATTGGCGTTTGCTACGGCCTGTTCTTTCCTGTCAGGCAGCTCCATGAGATCGTTGGACTGCACGAGAGCGTTATCCTGCATATCCGTGAGCCTCGCAACGTTGGCAATGTCCCTCTTTCGGTACGTGGCTCCCTGTTGCGATGTCACAGGCTGTGAAGCGTATGCCATCTGCTGCTGTTGAGCCGCTAGCGCCGCGGCATCTTTCCTGTCTTGTGATTCTCCCGCGGCTTGCATGGCAGCTCGCTCCTCAGACTCGGGCGCATCCATGTTGTTAGCTGCAGTTGTCGCGCGCTGCATCTGGAGTTCCTTAAGCATGATCGCATTGTCGCCAGTCCTCTTATAGAGTGGCGCCTCTGCAGGTGCCCCTGCTGGACGCGTGGACCCTCCCGCTGCTGTGTCATATGGCGCTTGTTGTGGCAGTGCAGCTGAGGCAGTCGGGGTTGGAGTAATCAAGCTCAAACCCGCATCAGCCTTCTCAAATGATGCCATCTTTTCATCGAACAACTCGTCGTCTTCGTCGTCTTCGTCGTTTTCGTCGTCGTCGTTGTCGGACCGCTTCCTGTACTGCGATGCTCCCCCTCCGGACACCCCCCCACCCACACCGCCCGAAGCCATATTGGCGATCATGCCATTGACAGCCGAATTGATTGATGAGGAGGCAATAGCATTGTTGTTGAGCACATCACCTGCAGAGAGTTGGACCTCGTCATCCAGCATGGGCTTGAGATTCGGTGGCGCCTGTCGCTTCCAGAATAGGCCGTCTTCACCACCGCCAATAGACATCGTTCCAGACTCATCCGACCGCTTTTGAGGCATCACTGCAGTTTTGAAAGTGTCCTCCTCGTCTTTCGGCTCTTTGTCGTTCGTTGTAACGCCGATCCTGAAGTTGGGTCTGCCGAGAGGTTTGCCGTCAATACCGCATGCAGGGGGGCACTCAAGGCCTGCACAAGACCCTGCTGGTGCACAACCGGTGTCTTGATCGTCGTTGAGCACGGACATGGCTTCACGTCGAACGAAAGAAGAGGTAGGAAGTGCATAGATGTGGACCACCAGGGCCATCAAGGCCAGGGTGTAACGGGTAGCGACCATTGTGACAGTCAGGTTGACTTGGTCTGAATTTGAAAGGAAGGAGAAAGATTTGTTTGCTTGAGTGAAAGGTCGAGGACCGACGACCTCTTTAACATGAAGAACATGACGCTTGGCGAAGGAGTTCCCAAGTGTCATGAACATGCGGTACCTTGGGAACACATGCTGTCCTGGCTCCTTCTGGGCCTTGCGAGAACTTCGTCTGATCTGGCCAGGTCAGAGGCCACATATTGGCAGGATTCTCCACCGCCTGAGCTGATTAGAGGTAGACTTCATGCGTAAAGTAGCTGTGGCTAGGTCGTCTTTGAGATGGAGTTGTCAAAACGTGATCTAATTCCAACGATGAATGATCCAGCAGATCCATTGGGTTACACGACCAGTACAGAACAGTCGCTTCTTGATCTTGACAGGTCAAGTACGGAGGAGCCTAGCTCTCAATGACAGCATTTGGTATGGAAGTTCCGAGAGATGACAAGTAGTCAGTCAAATGTAGAGTCAGGGGACCGGGGCTAAACAATGTTGGTGACATTTCCCTCCCGGAGGCCGTGAAGTGACACGATCGACCCGTTGTGGTGTTTCGTTGTCTGGTCCTTCTGCGAGGCTGACGCCACTCTGCCAAGTGGCCAGACATCCAACAGCTCTCCTGCAAAAGCGGGAAGCCTGAGAGGATAAAGATCTATGCCGAGTCTTCATTGTCATGATCGATTTACAGGATTATTATCGCGTTGTTATGAGATCTCCCCGCGTGATTGCGACAGTTGAAGAGAACAAGATGTGTGGGGAATGACGGGTGATTTTTGACGGCCACCACCCCAAAATGTGCCACAGTGGCTCAGCAGGTCATTTATACCATCGCCAACACTACCTCGAAAATCGTATTTTTCACATTATTCTTTCACCAAGTGTGATCAGTGGACCCGTTGAGACGACTCTTGAACAGACAAGGGCCATGATGCGCAGTCAATAATGTCGAGAACATCCTCTGCCTGGGCACGAAGCCATGAGCATCAGCATCCTTCCTCATGGCGTGATTCCTACCCCATCTGGCCGCAATGACGGTAACATTAGAGATGCTGTTGAAGCCGCGAAAGGCGATCAGCAGAACAATGCAGCTACTGGAGCATCAGCGGCAGGCGTGCGCGCTCTCACAGCCCGTATGGCTGCATTCTACTTCCGGGCACCCGTGCGGTCATTCTTCAAGACCAGGGTAGAGTATGTTGCATCCCTTTCCATTCTCGTCATCTCAAACAACAACCACTAATAGCCCCAGCTACCTCGCCTACCCCAAAGCTCTCACCCTCCTCGCCTCCCCCAACCCCACCTCCACCAAATGGTCCCCCACCCAAACCACCCCCTTCATCCTCTACCGCGCCACCAAAGCCCAAGGCCTCTCCTTCCTACCCCTCACCGTCCTCCCCCCTCTCCTCGCTAACGTCTCCATCTCCACCATCCTCTACACCTCCTACCTCACTGCCCTCTCAACCTACCACCCGTCCTCCCTCCCCGCGCAAAAACGCGTGTACCCCCCTCCCCCCATTTCCGCCACCTTCCTCGCCGGCGCCACAGCAGGTACCATCCAAACCGTCTTCGCCGCGCCCTTCGACGCCCTCGTCGTCCGCTTCAAGACCACCGACCTTCTCGAGCGGCGCTACCGCAGCATGTGGTCCTACGCGTCCCACACCTTGCGCCGGATCGGGTGGCGCGGCGCCTACGCTGGCTCAAGCCTGAGTCTAGCCAAAGACTCCCTCGGTGCAGGGCTCTTCTTCAGCACTTTCGAGGCGATAAAGTCGCAGTGTTTCTACGCTTTCGTGCGGCGGTGGTACGGGCTTCAGAGCCTGAGCGCGGCGCAGAGAGGGGAGGTGGCCGCTGAGGCGGAGCAGGGGAGACGTGGGGTGGTCAGGCCGCATTATCTCATGGAACCGGCGTTCTTGACTCTGGCGGGCGCGGGGGCGAGTGTGGTGCAGAGTACGGTTGTGCATCCGTTGAGTATGGTGCAGCAGGTGCATTGGGGGAGGTATGAGGGGTTGGACAGGCAGTTTGTGGCGGAGCGAGGGAGCGGGATTGGGGGGACGAGGGAGAGGTATATGGAGGCGTATAGGAAGACGGGGAAGGTTTGTGCTGTGTTGGCGAGGAGGGAGGGGGGCTGGGTCAGGTGGTTGTACAAGGACTTTTGGTGGGGGACGATCAGGCAGGTTCCTAGCACGGCGGCGGGATTGATTGTGTTTGAGGTGGTTAGAAGGAAGTATGCAATTGGTGGAGAGGGAGGGAAGATTAGGATGGAGGGGTATGATATTGTATTGCCTTGATTGGACTATACTATATGCTACGGAACGCGGTGAGGGCTGAGGTGATTTGGTGATGGCGTTGGATTATCTGCTCGATGGCTGAGCGGAGGGTGGGTTTCACGGCATGTTCAGCAGCCGTCTTCAAGCTGCCGAGATCGAGCTCGCGGCTCTGTGTCGATCCCTGGATCATGGTGGCGAGGTCTAGTTTGATCTTGTCATCCATGTCGGCGCCGATGTCATCTCCGGAGTTCATAAAGTACTCCCATTCATTCGAGGTCGTGCACCGGACTCGGAGAGCAACCTGGGTACGAAAGCAGATCTCGTTTGTGCTTGGGAATAGAGTGTAATTTCCAAGATAGCCGACGCTTTCCAGGTCTTGTTTGTCGGACTTGCTTAGTTGCGGCATTATGATGCCATCGAGCTGGATCACATCGTCTGCACTGTCAGGCAAGGTGAAGCCATCTGAGAACATCAGCAGGATACGGCTATCAGCATGAGCTTGACGGACAATGGACGAGGAGTTTGTCATTGGAATGAGCACCATATGTTGCCAGGATCTCTTCTCCAAACTCTACGGTCGTATTAGACATAGATGAAAAATGTATCACAACTCTTACCATAATCGCGATTGGCAGTCAGAGTATACCCGTCTTCGCTCATACTTACGCCACACTGAGAAACGTTCAGTCATGATCTTCGAGACGACGAAAGATCAAAGACTCACTCCTTCTCCAGACGAGCAGTGGTTCATATAATCGAGGAACGGGCACATGACCATGATACCTTCCTTGCGACCTTGTGGCTTCCAGGCGAAACTTCGAGTGTTTGCAATTGTCCAGAAATACACGAATGACTCGGCGGTGATATTTGCAAATGGTGTCTCCTTCAAGGCCTGCAAAGATGACAGATCACGATTGAAGTCTTGCACCAGTCGGGTGGAAGCTGTACGCATAGCCGTAGGCATGCTGTCGCGCAAGGGTTGCGGTATCATCTCTCCCACTCCACCGTACCAGAACAAAGACGATTCAAAGTCATCCGCCGTCGGCCATACCGAAGAACAAGTCCTGTACGCCTCGTCTTCCGAAGATTCCATGTGCATCAATGTCGCTGCCAACCTAGCTTGTGGAGATGGAGCTGGTAAGGGCCCCGCCTTTTCTGCTTCTTTATCGAAGAGATCTGGCTGTGGTTTGATCATGGCGTCTGTCGGCACGTGAACAAGCACGTCACCCTCCTTGATCTTTTTGTTAGTCACCAGTCCTATCCCTCGTCCAGGTATAGATGCTGGCTCGACTCCATTGATGGTGATACCTCGTTGCGTGGCCCAGCTGCTGAAGGCAGAATGTTTCGGGTCAATTGCCGAAGTCACATTGGTTTTCTGCCTCTTGGTCGCCCGAGATGGCATGTCGCACCTTCCGAGGACCAGGGACCAGACTCCAAGACGCAAACAAGACTTGGGTCTTGGTGGATTATCATGCAGCTCCAGTATCTGTCAGGGTCAAGGTTTTGGGAGAGCTGAACTTCTCCCAAGGGACCAGATCCTGCAGCCAAGCTTCAATAGCGGGGCAATTCCGGCAGGGATGTGCGGTCCTGGAAACAATTCAAGTAACACCTGGACCTGGCGATCTCCGTTGCTGCATACAGTATCTCTCAACTGTGGTGTTCACCTCCCGTGCACATTGTCAGTCGAACCATATGCAGCCAGAAAAAAGAAAAGGCTCACGAGACAAGTCAGCAAGTATTTTGGACGAGCACGAGCTCAGCGCTTCGATCATCGATTACGGCTTGGCAAATCCTACTTTAAGAACAAACAACACAGGAACATGTTTGATAGGACATTACGTATCTTGATACGTGGATAATAGCAGCAGATAGATGACACTATACAGAGCCCTCGGGTGTCACTGGTCTGATGTCAGCGGCATCTGGCAAGTGGTGACGGCCTGTGCCATGTGCGAAACCCTGACAGCCGTTGACAACGTATTCGTAACAGCTTCTGCAGAGTCGTCGTTGCTTCAGTAATCGATGGGTACCGAGGGATTCATATCAACAGTGAGGGGTACCTTTTGGTAGTCGAGCAGAGCCGATGCACGCAATGTAACCCTAGATGAGGATTATCTGCAAGATTAGCGATCAGGGACTTGTCGGTGCATCGGTGGAAAAAGAACAGGTGGAGACCGAATGGTTTGTGGTGATGTTCGGGTTGCATCTGTGGATCGACGAGAGCTGAAACAGACTCTCAAAGGCCCAGAGGCAACGTGAGAGAGGGCGAGAGTCAAAAGTTGCTGCCCGAAGATCAATTCACGCCTTGCCGGCCCAAGGACCCAAATCGGACCCAAAGCAGGGCACGGCCAAGACCGACGCCTTCCACATTCAGCCAAACGTCCGTCTCGCTCCTCTCCTCCTTTGCCAACTCTCCAAACTCACCGTACCGCTCTTCTTCTCCACCATACAATCACCTCAATACCCAGCCAGACGGCCTCTTTCGACGCAGCAAGGTGTTCCTGTGAAGGACACTTCTCGTCTGGTCTGTTCATCAACCGTTCAATCACCTCGACTACACGCAGAGACTGCTTTTGTCCCGTCACGGTCGGAACCGTCCATCTGCCCGTCATCTGCCATCACTTGGCTGGATCACCAGGTACGTCCCATACAATCAACGTCCTTACACATGACAGCCCGATACACATCCACACAATCACAGTCGACTCACGACATTCAACCCACAACTACACTCGCTATCACGAGCATTCCCTTCTTCATTGTCATCCAATCAGCCCCTCAGCTGTCCGACACTCGCTTTGCCAAGCTCACCGCTTCGGATTGAGACCCAAACTGACTTTGACACCTCACCAGATCCCTTTACTTCCCTCAACCACATCTCATCTTCTCAAATTGACGACTGAAAGAGCGAGGGCTTTCCCTTTGCACAACCACACACAAAATGACGACAATGGTACGAATCACCCAGGAAGAGCACTTATAAAACCTCTGTAAAAACATTGACTGATACCCAAGCAGGATCTCCGTGTTGGCAACAAGTACAGAATTGGTCGGAAAATTGGTAGCGGCAGTTTCGGTGACATCTACCTCGGTATGCACACGAGCAGGAACAAGGTGACTCGTCGTTGCTGACGAAATACAGGCACAAACATCATCTCCGGCGAAGAGATCGCCATCAAGCTCGAGAGCGTCAAGGCAAAGCACCCTCAATTGGAGTACGAAGCCCGCGTCTACAAGTCCCTCGCCGGTGGTGTCGGTATCCCTTTCGTCCGCTGGTTCGGCACAGAATGTGACTACAATGCCATGGTCCTCGATCTTCTCGGTCCCAGTCTGGAGGATCTCTTCAACTTCTGCAACCGCAAATTCTCCCTTAAAACCGTCCTCCTTCTCGCGGATCAACTCATCTCCCGTATCGAGTACATCCACGCCAAGTCATTCATCCACCGTGATATCAAGCCCGACAACTTCCTCATGGGCATTGGCAAGAGGGGCAACCAGGTCAACGTGATCGATTTCGGTCTGGCCAAGAAGTACAGGGACCCAAAGACACACTTCCACATCCCATACCGTGAGAACAAGAACCTCACTGGTACTGCTCGTTACGCCTCGATCAACACCCATCTTGGTGTCGAGCAGTCCCGCCGCGACGACATGGAGTCTCTGGGATACGTCATGCTCTACTTCTGCCGTGGCTCTCTCCCCTGGCAAGGACTCAAGGCTGCCACCAAGAAGCAGAAGTACGACCGCATCATGGAGAAGAAGATGACCACTCCCACCGAAGTGCTCTGCCGTGGATTTCCCAACGAGTTCGCCATCTACCTCAACTACACCCGCTCTCTTCGCTTCGACGACAAGCCCGACTACTCGTACCTCCGCAAGATCTTCCGCGACTTGTTCGTCCGTGAGGGATTCCAGTATGACTATGTCTTTGACTGGACCGTCTACAAGTACCAGAAGAATGCTCAAGCCATCGCTCAGGCTCAGGGCAACCAGGCTCAGGCCGAGGACACCGACGATAAGGCAGCTAGGACCCGCCACCCGTCTGCCACTAACAATGCCACCGCTGGCGCCAGTGGTGCCGTGACTGACAAGCGTCGTGGTCCCGTCAATCCCCGTCAGGAAGGATCGGGAATGTGAGTTGAAACATCTTCCGATCCTCTTGCCCAATTTGTAAGGGGCCTTTCCTCTGCGTTCGAGTACTTGAGATATAGGCTGCGCGGAGGGTTTCAGAACATTATGCTAATACGTCTTCTCTCGCAGGCAACTCCGCTCATCCAAGCGTGGCGCTGATCAACCTGGCTACACCGGCTACTGATTGAATGACAATACGGCCGGCTGATCTTCGACACCACACATGGACGACAGTCACAAACTTGGGCGAAGGATCGAGCATCACTACAACTCTTGCTGGGAAATGCAGCATTGACTGGTACAGCCGGTCGAATGTTCAGTTTTCCTTGCACAATTTTGGTCATCTTTGCACGTGTCGTGCTCTTCACTAGAAGGCAGATCTTTTGCATCTGTCGTTCGGTGAATCACGGTTTTCAACCCCGGCATCGATGCACACATCTCTTCTCTCTTTCACTGGTATGCGGCGTGTCAATCGGCGTGTCACTCGGCAGGCTTTTGGACCTTTCGGTATCGATCGACCTGCAGAACACACTCGGCATCAGCAACCAGACCACGTGAGAACGAGGGATGGAAACCAGATTGCTCAACTTTGAGAATGCTTCTTTTCGGTTTCTTTCAGGCACACGCACCACACTAATCACCATGCATACTTTTGTCGTTCGAATTCTGGGGACCGGATTGGTAGGGACACGCATGGGGAGGTCGAGACGGCCCGATGGAGAGGGGACGAGGGCCACATCTGCGTGATGGTCGCGGTCAGCTCTGGGCCGGACTTGTCAACTGAGACGAGTACTGCTCCGGACTGCTCGAGACCGGATCGCGAATAGATAGTTTCAACAATCAACGTGTGCACACAAATTTGCTCCGGAACCTCCAGAACGTACGTGATATACATGTTGATGACTGCAAATAGCACGTGAGTCACTCTGGGTTGACGTGCTGGTAGGGGCCGGAGGAGAGATAAATATAAATTATGCATTATGCCCTCTATCCTCTCGGAAGAGTGAGTATTAGGTTCGGTCTACATTCGTACCATCCCTGCCACATTAACATGAGACATTACTGCAGGTATACTACCAAAACTCCATCGCTCAAGCTTTATTATGTACCTTCGTGCTACCCTCCCTCGCTCCCTTGACCCATCTTCCCTTACTGCGACGAAGTAGTCGTGGCCGCGCTGGTGGTAGTCGCGCTCTCACTCGTGGTAACGCTCGTGGTAGTAATAGACGAAGGCAGAGCGCTCGTCACGCTGGAGCTGGTGCTGAGCACACCACTCGTCGTAGTAAGCGTCACACTCGCGCTGCTTGGCAGAGCGCTCGTGGTGGTGCTCAACGTCTCGTCGCATCCACTCACGTACGTCGTCATGGTGACGTTCACGAAGGAATTAATCGTCGCCGCGGTGCCAGTGTAGACGTAATTCGTGTTCGTCAGAGTTCCGGAGAGCGTGATGTTGCGCGTCGCGGTAATGTTGGCCGTGAATGTAGTGGAGGTGTAGACTGTTGACTTTGCAGTCAGGAGCGCGGTGGCGGTGGCCGTCACGCACTTCGGGTTCGTGCGGATGCAGGAGCAGATCGTCGCGGCGGTGCTCTTGGCTTTGGCCTTGCCGGTCGCCAGGGCTTGGACTTTGGAGAGGCGGGATTGAAGGGATTTCTTGGCTTTGGGGGACAGGGCGGCGCGGACGACGAGGTTGGCGTCGTCGGAGGCATCGACGAAGGCGTAGCGTTTCCTGGAGCCGGAGGTGGGGGAGCCGGAGGTGGTGAGGCCGCTGGTGGTGCTGCTTGGGGCGCCGAAACCAGGATTGCCGGTTTGGTTGTAGCAGATGACTTGGGTTTGGACGGTGGTGTAGGTGGTGGTCTTGACAACTGGTGGTGAGGCTGCGGTGATGGTTGTGTTGGTTGTGGCAGCAGCGACGGTGCGAGTGATCTCAGTCGCCTGGTTGATTGTGATCGTCTCAGTCAGGGTAGTGGCGCCTTTCGTCACGGTGGCAGTGGCGTTGACTGTGGTGGTGCACTTTGCGATTGGGAACTTCTTGTTGCAGAAGTTGGTAGCTGCTGGGAGTTGTGAAAGAGGGAGCCATTGCTTGTATGGTGATGCTGAGCAGATTTGTGCTGCTGCTGCATTCTTGGGAAAGACCTCGAGTGCTGGAACAGCCTGGACGAGTCCAGCAGCCGCAAGGCCGAGTGTGACGATATGAAGAGCCATTGGAATCGTGAAGGTATGAAATGCTAGACTTGCCTTGATACTTGCGCGAACGGATGGAGTGCTCGATATATAGCCAAATGTTTATCCTCACGGTTACAAAACGTTGCTGGTGCTCCTATAAGCTATTCTGCATCCAAGTCGATCACCAGTGCGAGGGAGAGCGTTGTCATATCAAGCATGCAACGTTCCAAGAGCTTCTTCACTATGGCTTCTCTGCTCGAAGACCGCGGATAAGGGGGCGAGGCAAGCCCAGACCACTCGGTCCACGGCTGACAGATTGATAGGCTTGATGATAGTCGCACAGATCGACTGAACCAAGATCAGATTGTCGATTAGCCATTATCAGACCATTGGATATTATCAGAGTATGAGGGGGAGATGACAAGCAATAGACTCAACGGTGTTGTCATTTCACATCCCTTTCCCCCGTCGGTGTCCAGGGCTAATTGCGGCAGAGCCCGTAGAGCCCGCAGAGCCGCCTCATAATTTGTGGATCGTCGTAATTTGTGAACACTTGAGAGGTCTGGAGCTCTAACCTTCCAGATCGTCCATACAAATTTCGGTCGTTGTCGACAACCAACTTGGAAACGTCGCACCGCTGTCCCAGATCTTGTCGCAAGCCTATCAATCCCCATCTTGGTCTACTAGCCCTATGCAAACGGCAGCTTTCCCTCAATGGACCTCTCGATTACCTAGCCGATTGTGTCGATCTGTGGCGGCCAGATCCTGGAGACACAAAGAGGTCTTGAGGTCAGCAGGATGCCTGGTCTCAGAGCCACGCCATATCAAGCGGTTCTCGATCTCGTCCATCCGATATTCAGAGAATCTCGAGCAACTTCTGAAAGATCTTGATCATGCAAGCCAGTCCTTTGGGATCCCGGCTGCCGCGCTGGTATCCTCTTCCGGCAGGGCTTCAGACAAGGAGCCGGATGATGATGCCGTGGCTCGGGATGCTTGGGACATGTATGGAGACCGATTGCCCGAGGGTCTTCTTGATGCTGCTCAGTACAAAAGCTTCGAGCGCATGTTCGGTGCACCAGATTTAGTATCGAGCACTGAAGTGCAGGAGGAACTATCGGCCGCAGAAGAGGCAGCTCTGAGTTCTGGTACAGGAGTGCTTCGAAAATCACCCGATGGCTCACTCGAAGAAGTGGAATACTTACCAGAAGCCGAGGAGTTGGACTCTGATGGTCCAGAATCTCTCGAAGCCGCTCTAAATTCCCCAGAAATGCTTCGCTTGCGTAAGTCCAAGAAAGGCAAGTTCTTCATGCACGCCAAGAAGAAAGAGCTGGACGATACCTTCCTGTATGCTGAGATGACACGAGCTGACGAGGCGGCCCTCGCGCATCTGGAAAAAGAGTGGAAAAGTATGGACGAGGACGAGCATATCATGTATCTAGACGATGTGAGGTATTTCAAGCTCGAGCAGTACCTTCGGACAAATGACCGTGACGAGGAAGCGGACGAGTTGCTTCAGTGCCTATTCTTGCATTATGAAGCAAAGGTCGAGGCAGAGGCAAAGAAGCGAGAGCAGGCGGCATCAGAGGAAGCTGTCCCTGAGGAGATGGTGGACGAAGAGCCGGATACATCTGAGGCCCCGGAACTTGAAGGGGATTCTATACAGCGAACGCATCCTTTCACGCAGGCCAACCGCTTCACAACCTTTCCTGCCACTGTGCAATTGCCACAAGCAGCTCTTGTTGGACCAGTGTCAGCCTTCATCTCTGGAACGTCACCAGTCCATCTGGCGGATGCAGCGAGAAGGATCTTTGGTGGCGATGGTCTCCCATACTCAACATCAAATCCAAGTTTTGCTAAGAGCATGCCGCAAAAAGCGATTCCTCTGGATCCTTCTCTGGAACGCATGTCCGACATTGAGGCCGATGCATACTTTGCAGCAGTCACGCCAGGCACGTATGCCAGCGTCACTAGTGCACTCGTAGAGTCAAGAAAGCGTCTTGGGTCAAGCTGGCTTGAGAATCTTCTGCAGAAAAAGGGCGGACCACGCATCCTCGATGCTGGGAGTGCCGGAGCTGGTGTCATTGCTTTCCGATCGATGCTTCGTGCCGAATGGGAACGTCTGCATGATAATTGTGAAGATCCTGAAGCTTTGAAAGGGCTTGCTACGGTTGACGGACGAGCCGGCGGAGCACCTCTGGAGCCACCTACCGGAAAGGCCACAGTCTTGACCAGCTCCGACGCTATGCGGCAGAGAGCAAGCTTGCTCTTGGACAACACGACTTTCATCCCTAGACTGCCAGATTATATTCATGCTAGCAATTCAAGTGCAGCTCAGCACGGCAAATTCGACGTTATTATTGCGCCTCACACGCTTTGGCCACTGAAGGAGGAATACCTTCGCAAACAACATATTGCCAACCTATGGAGCTTGCTACACGCCGATGGAGGGCTTCTACTGCTGGTTGAGAAGGGTGTTCCACGTGGATTTGAGATGGTCGCTGGTGCACGAAAGTTCCTTCTGGATACTCGTATAGCATCACCTGGGAACGAGACAGTCGCTGAGGAAGTCACCGAACCCGGTGAAGGTCACGTGTTCGGCATCCGCGACAAGGGCAAGGGTATGATCATCGCGCCATGCACTAATCATGCTGGGTGCCCTATGTACACAAAGCCCGGCATGTCTGCAGGTCGCAAAGACTACTGTCACTTCGAACAGCGATACACCCGGCCGCCATATTTGCAAAAGCTGCTACGCGCAAAGGACAAGAATCACGAGGACGTGCAATTCTCATACTTGTCGATCATGCGCGGACGTGATTTGCGAGATCGAGACGAGGAAGCAGTCGTTCAAGGTGATTTAGCCACGAGTCGTGCTTTTGAAGGTTATGAGCATATGCAGCCCCAGGAGGTGGTCGAGGCAGAATTTGATCCTACTGCACCAGCTCTAGACGAGAGCCCGGCTGTCCGCACAGCGCCACATGGCCTGATGCTTCCTCGCGCTGTGTTCCCTCCTCTGAAGAGAACCGGCCACGTCATCCTCGACCTTTGCACGCCCTCTGGAACACTAGAGCGATGGACAGTTCCCCGCAGCTTCTCCAAACAAGCTTTTCGAGATGCACGAAAGAGTCAATGGGGAGACCTCTGGGCTTTGGGTGCAAAAACAAGGGTCGCACGAGAAGTGCGCCTGGGAAAAGACGGCAAGACCAAGCCTCATACCATCAATCTCAAGGCCGTGACCATGAGTGCCAAGGCGAAGAGGAAAATGGCAGAACAGCCTCAGAAGAAGAAGCGAGCACAGTCCATCATCTATGATGTGCCAGTGGACGGCTCATCTGGCAAAATTCAAGAGTCGGGCATCAAGCCACTAGTGAGTGGCAGATTGAGAAGAGGCAAGGTCAGTGGTGTACGGGACAAAAGGGACAAAACTGGATCAGGGAGAGGTAGGAAGAAGGCATTGGCGGATGAATAACTGTATACCACATCTTGTACTATACATGACTAACGATTCTACTCTACACTTGCTTATATATAACCCCTTCGCATCCTGGTCGATCGTGCCACCGGAGTCGAGATAATTTGATTGCATGTGCTTGGCGGCTTTTCAAGAGAGCATGAAAAATTTTAACAGCAAAGAAACATCCACCCACGAATCCTTTGTGGTAGATCCATTCATCACACGATATTTTTGAATCGTCTCCTGATTGACCATACACTAGTATATCTTGTTGTGTGCCATGTTGCCCCATACAGGTCATTCTCGGAAAGCTCAAGCTCTACAGCTTCAAGCGACGTCACACCAAGCCAGATTCTGTACTTGAAGGTCCGCTTAGTTCATGCCAACAACATCAGAGCTGCAGCATAGAGTCGCGTGATCCATTAATGAGGTAGGGAGCGTGATCTCATTGCATTCCATTCCTGCCCGCCCTTGTGTTTGTTGTTCGAGATCTAAGCAAGGAATGTTGATGGAACCACATCAATATCTGTCTACCAAAGCAAGATGCTAATGCCTACTCCGCATCCTGAAAGTCATCTATCGGTGACTTGATACACTACGGGCTCGCAAAAGGTGATGCGTCCAGTTCTCGGACATTCGACAATGGTGGCAAAACGGCTATGCCTGCTTTTGGCGCTCCTTAAGATGACCGCGGCCGTTCCTGCTTTCGAGCATAATGCACTGGATATCGCAAAGCGACAGGACATAAGGCCTGTAGTGCCAGTAATGGCAGCAGCGGCTACAACACCGCCCACGCCACTTGTATACATGTACGTCACGCCTTCGCCAGGAGCAACACCAGTGCCAGTCACGCAGCAGGGCCAACTGGTGACTTCGTACGTACCACAGTATACAGTGTGTGCACTTCCTCCGGTCGCAGCCATTCCACAGCCTACACCCACACCATGGCCCACAACTCGTCCTTACCGTAATTACACAGCTAGCTATCAGACTGGCCCAAATCGGTGCACAACCGTCTTCTCGGAGACATTGACCGAGGTCTGCGCGACCACGCTATCGGGCCTAGTGGATCGATACACAGTAACATTCTGCGCTCAGAACATCACATTCAGCACACAATATGGCTACATCCTAGTGACCGCAACACCGATCACCAATCTGACCACTCCCGCACTTACGGTCCCAGCAACAATAACCCCCGCACCAAGCGTTACAGTCCGCACCCTGACTTCCTTCTTCATCGCATCCTGGCAAGACCTTACATCCGCCGCCGTCCCAACAGACGTAGACGTACGAATCTGCTCATACCAAACAAACGGCACCTACCTGTGCGTGCTCGAATACCAGATCTGGCGCCCCACCGTAGTGACCTACGTCGAGACCACTACCTCCTCCATCAATCTGACAACAACAATGGTCGGCCCCAGCCAAATCATCTTCGAGACCATCACAGCCAACGTTTCCGCTCGTCTGACCACGCTCAGCCTGATCGAGACCGCCGAGCTGGTGTACAGTATCGAGAGCGAGAGCACGAGTATCGAGACGCGGACGCCGACTATTACTCAGACGGCGCCGACGAGCGAGGTGACATATACGGTTCTGCCGGCTAGTAGTAGTTCGTTGCCGACGCGCACGACGACTGTGGCGCTGACAAGCACGGTTTTTGCCGGGACGACGACGCTGAGGAGACCGAGTGTCACGCCTGTGCCTGAGGTGGATGAGGAGGGTGGAGACGATGAGGGACAATTCCTTCCGAATCCGGAGATGGTTAATCCGTGAGTATAGCGAGCTGATCGTGCAGGGGATAGCTACTGATGCGTCGCAGGAGAACCAGCAGGACATGGGACTTGACGAGCATACTCGGGCAGAGGAAGGAGTAGCGTTCTGGGATGTCTATGGTAGTGAGCTAGGCAAGCGAAGGAAGTGGCTTCTATTCTTGAATGTAGTTTACTGCTCGGCTTCTTTTCTATACTTGCTAATTGCATCTTCTTCAGAGCTGGTGATGTCGAGACTGAGGGCAGCATTATCTGAGCTCAAAAAAGGATGCTCAGAGCAGTCTCGGCGCATGAGAGGAGACGCACATCCAAGTTCATGAATATCGCTTTTCATTCAACCCGCTCTGAAACACTAAGCCCGTCCCTTTGCGAGCAACAACGAGCAGTGCCACCTTTGATCCAGCTAGTGTGTCCGGTATCCATACTCGCACTCTCTCGCCGCGCATATACGCCGCAGCCTCTTTACGTCCCTATTTCCTCGGACGCTGCGACACCTTGCCCTCATCAGCATTGAAGGAACCATCCCCGTCACCAACCAAAACATGCTCTGTAAAATTATGCTCCACCCCCCGAGAAACCCCCTAGCGCTTCCCCCCTTTCTTCTTTCTCGCGGCAGACTCATCCTCATCATCCAACCCACTCTCCTTATCCTTCCTCTTCGCCTTACGCTCCAACTCATCCCAGTCCTCACCTTCTTCTTCTTCACCGGACATGTCCTCCTCGCTGGCCTCGGCGCTCGCTTCCTCGTCAAACTCGCTATCTTCTTCAGAGGACTCTTCACTGGCCAATTCCTCCTCTGAAACCTCAAAGGCGCTCTCCTCGCTCTCTTCATCCTCGCCTTCGTCTTCGCTCTCTTCGCCGAGGAAAGACCATCCTCCGTCGGCGTAGAATGCGTGCGGGTCTGCGGTAACCGTCTTCATGATCTGGCCCCAGTTGAGGTTTAGTGGACCTTCTGTGAAAGGGATGTCGACGCTGTCGAGCCAGTCTTTGAGTTGGTCGAGGGCGTCGACGGGGATGGTGTTGATGTGTGACGGGGGACTCTTGTAGTCTTTGAAGACGACGACCATGTCGAAGTTCTTGAGACCGAATTGGACACGTTCGAGATGGACGATTTCGATTTCGGACAGGGTGATGACGAAGAAGGGAGGCTCGGTGAGTTGGACGAGACAGTCCGTTGTCGGACTCATAGTCACGCTGCTGCGGGCGGGAACACCGTTGAAGCTGAGCTCGCGGAAGGGAACGTCGACTTGGAGATTCTCGCTTCGTCCGGCTTCTGCTATACGCTCGGTGAAGGCCTTGAACTCCTTGTCGAGGGCCGCACGGCGACGACGCTCTTCCTGCTCTGCTTCGAACTCTTCTTCGTCTCCGTACCGGTGGCGACGCTTTCGGTTACCAGTTTCGTCGAATTGCATCTCGGTCGCCTCGCGGTAGAATTGCACATCCTTGGTCTTGCGCTTGCCGATAATGATCGGAGTGTGAAGATGTACGTGGATGATGACAATTAGTTCGTGCTTAGAGTCCTGGAAGAAGAGGTGCTTGATGTTTGAAAAGAGGATGTCGTGCTTGATGCCACCCAGATGAGTATAGCGGATACCGTTTTGATGAATCTCCACATTGCCACCAATACGTTTGTTCTCAAGGGCTGGACGCATGAAGATGGTATCAAGACGGTGAGGCCGACGGTCTGGCAGTATGTCAGCATAATAGATCGAGCACAAGGAGGGATGCGCGTACTCCTGATCTCCACAAGTTTGTCCTGCTCAATGACATCCTCCATCTCCTTCTTCTCTTGCTCGCGACGCACAGCACTCTTTTTCATCTCCGTGACCTGCGACACAATGTTATCCATGCGGCCAGCGTCTGTCGAGCGGAAGGTCATGCTGCGCACAAAGTGTGCTGTCGGGTCCTCGAATGGCTGATCATCCTTGCGACCGACACCTTGGCCAGGGGAGAGAAAGTTGATACGCAGAAAAGTAACGCCACCAGGTTCCTGAGTTTGTGACACGTTCTTGATCGTGTTGATGTGAAATGGTACTGGTCGACCCATGATGGGCACAATGACACTGTTGGACTTGACGTCCACTATGATCATCAAGTCCTTGATCCTGGTAGGTAAGAGGTTCGGCTGCTTGTAGGATTCGAATTTCTTAAACTTCTTCTCCTCAGTGCCGTTCAGGTTGCCAGTGCCTTCACCATACTTGTCAAGACCCTCGCGCTGCTTTTTCTGATGAAGCTCGCGCTGATGCTCTTTGCGCTGTGCCTCCTTCTCCTCGTTGACGTTGGTCGACCTCTCATTCCGCAGTCGTGTACTTTTGATATTCGTCTGAGCGACTGCACCAACCTTGTTGTCCTTCTTTGCCTTCGGCTTCCTCTCTTGCTCTTCCTCCTCATCGTTGAAGAAGAAGGATGTGGACTCCAGGTCAGTCGGTGCATCCTTAGTGAACACGACTGCCTCGCCACGTCCGACGCGTACCGTGTCGGTCAAGATCAGAGAGTATGTCTTGCTCTGTTTGTCTTGCGGATTTGGGTTGGTGACTTCGTTGAAGCCAGTCGTGATGCTGAGTGTCATGCCGTCCTTCAGGACTGTAGCGCATTTGGAGTTTAGCGCGAGAGCAGAATCGCGGATTTCTATGCCGATGCCGTATCCTACACTCTTGACGAAGTTCTTCTCCAGCTCTGGCTTCTTCGATTTGATGAAATCGATCGCCTTCTTGTAGATGTCCTTGGCCACCACTCCATCTTTCGCGTTCTTAAGCACAGTGTCGTGAACCGCAAGCAAAAGCTTGTAGGTGTTCTCTTGAGCTTTGTTCGGGTCGACCAGGTACGTACGAGCGACTAGGGAGTTGTACGTTTGTAGGCGGAGGCCCATGGTGGAAAGAATGACCCCGGCGTGAAGATTGCTGTCGTCAGGGATGGCTGAAAGCTTGAGGTCGTACTTGCCGCCGGACTGGACCACAGGCTGAATGGCCCAGTCGAGCAGGCTTGGATCCGAGACCTTAAGCTTCTGGAAGAACTTTTCGTCCTCGATCTTGTCCGAAACTTGTTGCGATAACTTCTTGTGGGTGATCTTCTTCTCCTCGTCGATAATGCCAGACATGGTATCCACAAAGTACTTACCCATGAGTCCAGCCGAGGCACGAGAGGCGTCGCGAATGGCTCGCAATTCATTTTCGTCCTTGTTCGACATGACTGATGACAGCGCAGCGGCAATGTCCACCTCCTCTACGTCTTTCGAGATCTCGGAATATGCGGACTTCCATTCTGTGACGAAGGGCCCGGTCGTCTGATCCTTGGTCAAGACACCGACCTTGTTGCCACCATTCTTGATGATGTCCAGGCAGCGCTTGAACTGCTTCTCATTCTCCTCGGCATCTTTGCCCCGCACCAGAACCTCGACAGGTGTCTTGCCGCCTTTGAGGGGCTCGAGGTATGCTGCCTTCTTCTTGGTCGTCACGATGTAGATTGCTTCCAGGGTGATTACGAACAGTGTCGATGGGAACTCGTAGCCTAGCAACCATGACTGTACTTTGTCAGAAACCATACGAAGCCACGGAAAGAGTTCTACTCACCTGAAGCGCACTTGTCTTAGTTGATCCTTGATCCTCCTCACTCTTACCCATGACAATCGCGAGCGCCCCGGCACCATGAAAGAGGGTGTCATTGGAGCGCTTGTCACCTTTCCAAGCTGTGATGAGGTTTCCGAGGCGCTCATGGAAGACATTCTTGTCGATGGTGATCTCGTCCGCCATCTTGGTCGAGTGGCCTCAGACGGCCTGGTAAAGCTATACTTCCGGATCAGTACGCCGAAGAATCGCTTTTTCCGTGAGTGTGATAATGTGGACGCGGCAATGTTGGTAAAGTCAAGGCGGCGGCGAGAGTGAAGCTTTAGATGGAGAAGCTAGGTGAACCGCGTCAGAATAATTAATGAGGGCGCGATCCCGCGTTGTGCTTGGCACGCCAAGTCTTTGAGCTTTCGGAGTTTGCGGAGAACAGAATATCGAAGCTTCATCATTCCATCTTCACATTCAGCATGCGAAATACGATTTGGCGAGAGGCCTTGCAATCGGCTCAAGCTGGGTTTAGAACGTCTCAGGTATTGACAGGCTCTCGAAGACTCGGTTGGATCTGTTCAGAATGCAACAAGAACAACTTGCGACCGGTATGGAAGAGGAAGTATGCGACTCGAAATCCGGCGGATGACCCTTCGTTTCATTCTATTGTCGACAATCCACCTCAGCTGGTGAGATCAGGCAAAAAACACACCTGGGGCCTGGCTGTGCTGGGTGAGTCATCAACATGTGATCAAGTATGGTCCAAGACTGATTCACTTAGCATTCATACCCATCACCGCATTCGTTCTAGGATCATGGCAGGTCCAACGATTAGGCTGGAAGACAGAGCTGTTGGCTAGGTTTGAGGACAGACTTGTGCGGGACCCCTTGCCATTGCCGCCTTCGATAGACCCAGAATCTATCAAGGATTTTGACTACCGGAGAGTTTATGCGACTGGGCGGTTTCGTCATGATCAGGAGATGCTTATTGGACCACGGATGCACGACGGGGCCGATGGATATCTTGTGGTAACACCTTTCGAGCGTGACTTCAAGGAGTATCCCGGAAACACCAAGATCTTGGTTTCGCGAGGTTGGATATCGAAAGACAAGGCCGATCAGAAATCGCGACCAGAGTCACTACCTCAGGGCGAGGTGACTGTACAGGGGTTGCTGCGTGAGCCATGGAAGAAGAACATGTTCACCCCTGATAATCAGCCGGAACAGTGGCGATTCTTCTTCCCGGATGTTGCACAGATGGCCGGTCTGACCGGCAGTCAAGCTGTCTGGATCGAGGAGACCATGCGACCAGACCTGGTAGAGGCATACACCCGACAGGACAAAGGTATTCCGATTGGACGCGCGCCAGAAGTGAATCTCAGGAACAACCATACGCAGTACATCTTCACTTGGTACTCGCTTTCGATGGCAACGTCAATCATGCTCTGGATGGTTATCAAAAAGCCGTCAGCATCGGCATCTAGACGGGTGAGACAGAGCAGAGAGTGGTCATAGAGTACGCGTGCTGTAATATACCCAAAATTGTGATATCTGCAACGCCATCATGCCCCAGGGCTATAGGTCACTTTTGCATGTGAAACTACTCGGAAAGATTCCGCCCGCCCCGTCCTATTGATAATAACTTTTTTCCTATACCGAGCCTGCAGTCCGTCTTCTCAACTTGACGTTCTCACACACACACGATGTCTAGAGACGAAGATAGACTTCAGAGTCCGGCTCTATCAGATGTGTCTGGCTCCCCAAACTCATCGCCAGAGCCCGGAAGCAAAAAGCGCAAACACGTCGAAGAAGCGAAGCCTGTGAGCAAAAGGGCAGCAAAGCGAAAGAAGTCGAAACCTGTCAGAGACCCTCTCGATGAAGCGCTTGACCTGGAGCACGGGGTGAATCATGCGATCGGTCACATGGATCCACAGCTACTTGCAGACCACATCGCGCAGAGGAACCGCCGCCATCAATCCGATCTGAGCTCGGTTGAACAGGAAGATCTCAGGATATCAGGTATGTGTTATGATTGCAGGACCCAGAGATTCATGCTGAAGTATCACAGCTAGTGCGATTCATGATACAACAGACTGGCGCCAAACCCGGGACAAGGAGAGTCTACCGAAGTTCTTGGAGCATTTCGCAAGTAATGATGGCAAAGACAAAGAGGCAGATCTCAAGAAGGCGCCGAAGGCACAGGGAAGTCCACATACGCTTGTCGTCGCTGGAGCTGGTCTACGCGCAGCAGATCTCACCCGAGCCCTGCGATCTTTCCAGACCAAGGAAGCAAAGGTGGAAAAGCTATTCGCCAAGCACATCAAGCTAAAGGAAGCCATCGATACCGTAAAGAAGACGAGAATCAATATTGGAGTGGGCACGCCGCAGAGGATTATCGATCTGTTGGAAGATGGTACGTCACACTGTTCGATGGACATCAGAATATCGCTAAAGGCTCTAGGTGCACTCAAGTCCAAGTCTCTCAAACGAATAGTGGTGGACACATCGCACATTGATGTCAAGAAACGCGGTATTCTGGACATGCGAGAGACTCTGGTACCACTGATGAATCTGTTGAAGAGGGATGAATTCACGACGCGTTACGAAAATGACGAGGACAAAGTGCAGCTGCTGTTCTTTTAGCATGATACCCAAGTGCCCTAGCCACTCGAATAGCAGATATAATGTGATCTTTCGTGCATGAAGTGGTCCCTATCAAGCATCTGTGATACAGAGTGATTGTGTCAGATCTGGCTCAATTCTGGGATTGCTCAAAGCTGTGCTCATCGCCGAAGCTCATTGCGTGTCATTGATGATCTGGAGCTCCGGACTTCAGAACTGCAGCTTTGCGACAATCTACACATCATCTCATTCACGCCCATCACAACCCATAGCCGCTCTTCATTCATTCTCCACCCGAAGTTGACGTCCACAACGATTCTCACTGCCCTCATAAGTCGACCTTCACAATGGCGGACGGGGTGCTGAAGGCGGAGAAGGATTTCACAAAGGAAGTCGATGCAGCGATTCCAGAAGCCGAGAAGCTTGCAAAGGTGAACCGGGTACACGTCTTCTGCGCGACCTTTGCTGATCGTTTGACAGTCAAATGTGCAATCTGCCATCGACAAGTTATTACCGCTCGAGAAGCAGACAAGACAAGTACGACTCCGATACAACGAACGGGAACGTTCCTAATTAGTTCAGGCATCCGACCTCCCATCTACCTCCCGTATACTTGTCAGCATCGTCACGATATGCAAAGATGCAGGCGACTGGCCCTTGCTCAACGAGCAGGTCCAGCTGCTGTCGAAGAAGCATGGCCAGCTCAAGCAAGCGATCACGAAGATGGTTCAAGTGGTGATGGAGTTCCTGGACCAGACCCCAAACGAAGACACAAAGCTATCAACGATCGAGACTCTTCGAACAGTGACTGAGGGCAAGGTGGGTAACATGAGTATTTGCACACGGATTTATACTCACGGATGAGCAGATCTTCGTTGAGGTCGAGCGCGCTCGTGTCACACGCATCCTTTCAAACATCAAGAAGTCGAAAGGCGACATCAAGGCCGCGACGGAAATTCTTTGCGAGCTGCAGGTGGAGACCTTCGGATCGATGTCAAGGCGGGAGAAGACGGAGTTCATCCTTGAACAGGTCGCGCTTTGCATAGAAAACGACGATTGGACACAAGCAGGAATTCTGAGCAGAAAGATCAGCACAAGATACTTTGCCCGCAAGCCGAAGAAGACTCCGGAGCAGCTCGAGAAGGAGAAGAAGGAGAGGGAGGAGCGCGAGCGGAAGAGAGGACCAGATGAGGCACCACCTGAGCCAGAAGACGATGTCACGGATCTCAAGCTACGATACTACGAGCAGCAGATCACTCTTGCCAAGCACGAAGACAAGTACCTCGAAGTCTGCAAGCACTGGCGACAAGTCCTGGACACAGAAGCAGTCGAGAACAGCCCCGAGCAACTCAAGACCGTAAGTCCAGTCCCATCCTCCCCAATATCCCATCTAATAACCCTTCCAGGCCCTCCAGCGCGTCATCTACTTCATCATCCTCGCCCCCTACGACAACGAGCAATCCGACCTCCTCCACCGCATTCACCGCGACTCTCGCAACCAGCAAATCCCCACCGACGCCGCCATCCTCAAACTCTTCACCGTCGACGAACTCATGCGCTGGCCCTCCGTCTCGGAGAACTACGGCCCTCACCTCACGCAATCCGACGTCTTCTCCAGCACCGCCTCCTCCACCGACCCCAAAGCGCACCAACGCTGGCTCGACTTCCGCAAGCGCGTAATCGAGCACAACGTCCGCGTCGTCGCCAAGTACTACACACGTATCCATTTCAAGCGCCTTACGGAACTGCTCGATCTCAGCGAGGAGGAGACGGAGAAGTACATCAGCGATTTGGTGGTGAATAAGACGATCTACGCCAAGATTGACCGGCCTGCGCGTCTGGTGAGTTTTGAGAAGAAGAGGGATGCGGACGAGGTGTTGAATGAGTGGAGCGGGAATATGAAGAGTTTGTTGGGCTTGTTGGAGAGGATTGATCATCTTATCACGAAGGAGGAGATGATGGCTAGGATCACGGCGCCGGGAGCGAAGGGTGGGAAGGGGGTGAAGGCTCATTAGACACTCTGATGGAAGGAAAAAGCATGATGG